>VXAA01007175.1:286614-462968 GCA_013399115.1 Anseranas semipalmata | reverse complement strand
TTACTATCCTAACTTCCCCCAGTGAGTCACTCCACTAGCTAACATCTTTGCATTTCTCATTTGAGAGGGTTTTTACCCTAGGACTAGAGCACAGGGAGATAGTTACTGTGAAACAACAAATTAATAACTTTCACTGTTACGTTCACTTTTCCAAGATCCACCAGAAATTTTGTATTGCCTACTTCAGGTTTGTCTCATTTTTGTTGTGGAAGACACCCACAGCAGTAGGAGAGGGTTAATATGCAAAAAACATACGGGTGGTCCGTCGTACTGAAGAGGAAAGGGACGCTGTGAGGGAGAGAGAGTTCTCCTCTCTGTCTCGGTCTCCTGATACAGCTCGTCGAGGAGGAAGGATAGAGGAAGGTCTTGGTAAAGAGGAACGCTTTTCAGGACTCTTGCTAACTCCATCCTAATAGTAACAAAATAAAAAAGGAAGGTTTAGTTTTCAGAATGTCACACTGCGTTGTGATTTGTCTCAGCCTATATACAGAGGGGGAAGCCTCATCCTTTGGGCCCAGTTTACTACTCATGCAGAAATCTGTGGAATCTAGCCACTTCCCCTGCTCTGATTAGCTCCTTGGTGCTTTTTTACTGCATGAAAATGCTCAGTAGGAAAGGACCGACTCTGGTACTCAGTATGGACAGAACTCTGTTCTTGGTGAGAGATTTCCCTGCGAGTTTCCCAAATATGGTGCTTTGCCAATCTCACCCTACCTTGAACAACCTACTGCTTCTGCAAAATAAACCCTCCCCTTGTAGCAGGCAAAGCCCTTCTTTTCCTATGGATTTGACTGAGCATGTATCAATGACTGCTTTTATTCCCACTGAAGTCAAAGCTGTATCTCCCAGTGACTGCAGAGGATGCTAGTGGACTACTGGATTATGATCTAAATCCCTGTGAAGCCATCATAGATATTGTTTCCATTAACACAAAGGCAATCATCTTCTGAGCTACTTAAGACAGATACAGATATTCTTGGATCTAAATATGGATGGGTTCTGCATCTGGTTCTTAATAAGGGCTTTTTTTTTTTTAGTACAAAATGAAAGTAAAAGAATTCTCTGGTGCTCAGGTGTGAAATTTGCATGTGAATTCACCTGCAAAGTACCTGCAATACTGGCACACCACGCACTGTATTACTAGGTGATGTGTGATTTGATGATGATGAAATATAATGATGGTCCCAACCAGTACGAGACACACCAAGCATAGTGAAAACAGCTTCTAAATGATGTAACAGTCATCAACTCAGCATCAAGTAGATTCGCAACACAAATGAAAGGGAAACATGGGGAAGCTAGGATGGACTGCCAACCATCTTTTCAAATTTATACTGCAACTTCTTCAGCATGGTCTCGTGCAAAGACCAAATTTGGCTCCTAAAGCGTTTGGCTTCTGCCCCTGTTGCTGGTGATCAGAACTGTATGGTTTCAGAAGTATTAACTGGTTGAAAATCACTTTTTTTTAAATTTCTCCTGGAAGACCAATTAGTACTGCTGTTTTTGCTACTTACCCATGTGCAAAATGGGTGCAACTTCTCAGCAGTCAATGAAGCAGCATCCATATCATCAATAGAAAGAAGACATGTCCTGCTAGTTATAATTTATTTCACTTATGTTTTCTCTGGAGAATTTGCTTCATTTTTATCTATTTTGTAGCACGAATCTTGCAGCCTGGTAATAAATTTTCCTGCCACTGGAAATTAATCCCAGGTAAACTTCACAGATAATTACCCAGACGCAGTGGGGAGAGAACGTGATCCATAGAATTTACCTACACATCTCTGAGCTAACTCTCTCTACCAACTCTGCTACCTTACCTTAGCGTCTGATTTTGAGTAGGGCAGGCAGTCTCTTGGGCCTGCAGAGGAGGGCCGTACATAATAACTGTCTGTATCGAGAAAAGCGGCCCTTTTAGCAGTTAATGAGCAAGCTGAGCTGGGTCTTGGAGGAAGCAATGACTTTGCTCTAGACTTTGAGGCAGGAATCTTTGACAAAGAGGCAGTCTAGTCACGAGAAAACAAAAGAAAACACAACATGAAGCTGGACAAAAAGAAACACATGCAACATGGACCAAAAAAAAATGCCAAGCTATGAATTAATACTTTTCCTGTGTCTGGTAATGGCGTCTATGCAGCTCTGACATGCAAAGTTTTAGTTCTGTGTTGTTTGACTGAAACCATCTGTGTCTGGACAGATTTACTGATTCTAGAGATTGCCTTTTTGTGCAAATGCTGTTTTTGCTATGTGTTAATAGGACAAAACTGGTGCCAGGCACAGAACTTAGCTGGTACAACTGCTGGCTGGCTGCATTAGAAGCAAGTGCAAAACTACAGGAGCACCAAGACATCCTGGTCTTTTAAAACTAAGTTGTGCATGTGTAATATATCCCTCCAGGCTACACTCAAAAATCAAAACAGTGGGAATCTTAAAAACGAGGTTACAACAGTATTCCCAAGATTGCAGAAGGACACGATAGCAGTGCTTCTTATGCCACTGCATACACACAAAAATCCTCAATGCACCACAAACCCTGTATTCTGTGCATTTGGTGTCACAATAGTAATTTATAAATCCATTTTGACAATTTGGAGTCCTGGAATGATGAAAGCATTATATGCTTGAAAGGCTGACATGATGCATCATGGTGATCAGGTACTGCTCTGATTCTGGATAATGGTAATATCCCACTGAAGGAACAATTAGACATCAATAAGGCAGATTGCAAATTATTTGTTGATGCTTAGGAGCACCTACCTGCTCTACATAAAGAAATTTCCATGAAAGAGAATATGGCTACTTGCTTAAGCAACACTGTTCTTTCTCCTACAAGTATAACTGATATGCCAAAGAACAATTGCAAGGCTGTTATCCTGGCAATGTAGTCCTGATTCTCTCTGTATTCATACAAGCACACAGTTACTCATAGGAGCAATTCCGTTGGACCTGTAAGTATAGGATTTGGTAGAGAACTTTAGCCATGAAAAATTTGTCATTTGATCTAAGCCAGTCATCTAGATTTCCTCAATGTTCAGAAAAGGTGCTTGAGTTACTCCTCGAGTTGTCTTTTTTAGAAAATGAGAAAAGAATGGGATGAAACATAAGTCACTGTTGTCAGCCCTCTAGGCTGGCATCTGGCTTAGGCTACATACCCAGCCTACAGAAAACTGAGGCTGGGGCGCTGAACATCATCCATAACGTGTATGTACTAACGAGCATGATTAAGAGTTACAGAACTGCATAACAATTCCAGTCCTACAACACAGCTGTGACTTCTAGGGATGTCACTAGCCCTATCCACTAGCTCTACTGACCACAACAAGAAATCCATTCAAAGGATCAGAGTGCTTTACTAGCAACAAAGTATTTCTATAATGAACTCTGCAACATATTTATCTTTTAATACTGAAAATAATTATTTTAAACAGAAACTGAACACTGTGTGTTTCTGTCACAACAAAGGCTTCTCCAGGCTTTGACTGATTTGTCATAATTCAGTTTACACGAACCATCCACTTGAGAAAGTTTGGGCTATATTTATAAGAACACTAAGGTTTTTATTGATGCTGAAACTCAGTGGAAGCATAGTATCTATCTTGGGTGACTCCAAAAAGCAGATATTATGCGAGCACTTTTCACCAGGTTTTCTGAACTTGGGATATAACTAAGCATGCACGGTTTGAGGCCCAAATGCTCATTCAGCCATTTTCACCTTTTTCAACTTGAGGGTCGTGCAACAAGACCACAACAAGACTGGAAAGTCCTTACAGATTTAGATCCTAGGCACAGTGGAATATGAGAGACTCCATCCTTTAGCATCAGTAATAGCAGCAGAGTCTGGCCCAAACAGATTTCAGGGACATGCTCAAGACTGGTAGAGCAACCTAAGAAACCAAATGCTTCAATCTCTGCCTGTGCTTTACCCAGAAAACGATTCCCATTACGTTAGCAATAGATTACCTTTAACCTCTGCTGTAATTCATATTGCTGGACATGCCAGCTGTCTACAGGGCAAAGATCTATGTAACCCTGGCCAAGACCCAGTGATTCAGGGACTGTTGAAGCTGGGATGCAGAAATTTCAATTTATTTCAGAGGCACTCCTAAGGCACAGCCAACATTCTCAGTATCTCACTACCACAGGTACACAGCTCTTTCCAGCAGATGGAACTGCTTAGCCTTTCCTGAACTTGTTCTGCAAAGCAGTATGAAAAACGTAGTTTGAAGATGGATAACAAACTGGCTGGGTTGGATGATCTAACATTACCAGTGGAGAGGAAAAGGCTGCACTTGAAGGACATAATAGCTGAAAATCAGGAAGGAACACAACAACAAAAAGGGAGAGGACTTTACAAAAGCAGAGGTGAAGACAAGGCACAAAAGAGAAAACATCCAAGAGATGGGTGAACGTGGTAATCAGAAAGGGAAGCAGCAGGGAGAGAAAGTAAGGAAGAACTAGACTTCTGATCTTTGCCAATAAGGTAAAGGACAGGAATAAGAAAGGTGCATAGAAAACAGATCATTTCAGAGAATGATTTTGCAGCGCTTGTCCTTAGAGCACTCCATGAACACAGAAGGCTCTGAAAATGTGCTAGTATCGACGCCTCTAGGGTGTTGATCACCCCCCAAGAAAAAAGACAGTAACAAACCATACTGTTGACTAAAGCCCAAAGCCTATCCAGATATTTCTTATTATACTAGGAAAGAAGTTCTAGCTATTTCCTAGTTATGAGCTGAAATGGGTCAGACCTCTAAAATCACATGAAATCCTAGAATCCATGGCTGAATTCAGGTCTAAATTTCACTTCTCCTCCATAGTCTCAAAACAGTTATGCTGCTATCATCATTAACAATTTCTTATGATTCATAAATAATGTGTAGCACTTCATAAGATATAGTTTTTTGTTCCCCAAATAACTGACGATCTGGTTAGACAGATGAAACAAATCAGCCATGGAAAATATTAGGAAATATAGGGAATCCTAAGGAACAGACGCATTGTTAATGATGGCTAACAATGACAAAGTATTGTCATGCTGCAGATGTAAGCTAGCGTGTGTCAGTGTCATGAAAAAAAAATGCATAGGGAATGGTGAAAGAAGGTTGGTTTTGGCGGGATTTTGGCATGGTGGGACAGGAAGAGCATAGGGTCAGCATGAGAGCAGGGCAGAGAGGCACTGCAGGATTTGCTGAAGGAAACTCAGCAGAGGAGAGGCAGATGCAGGGAGCAGCGCAGGCTGCAGAGCAGCTGAAGGCAGGGCACGGAATTGTCCGGGTAAAACACAGACAGGAATCGGTCCAGGACCTAGTCAATCATAAAGCACTTATGCACATATAAAATGCTGCTGGCCAGTGATTTCCACACAGGCATGACCTCTGCAGAATGCATGGATACGTAATGGTGCATCAAAATACATCCAGCAAGTCCTGGGGGAGGGCTTCTGCCGAGGTAGCAATCGAGCAAGGTGGCAGTATGAGTCGGGTGCTGTGGAAAGGTCCAAGGGACACAGCTTATCCCAGAGGATGACCTGGCTCAAAATGCTGAACAACATCCAGCTCCTGAAGCTTGGAGTCTGTGTGCCCCCTATAGATCTGCAAACTGTCACCATCATCTACCTGGGACTGTAAGTCAGAGCTAGTAGGAATTATTATTCAGGAAAGGTGGTTTTAATTACCCTTTTAAATGAATAATGAATATGGCAAACAAATTCTAAATGGAACAAACAATGAAGTACTGAATTAACACAGAAAGATCTGAAATAAGGACAAAAGGAGATTATAAAGATGGGCAATAAGATGATTTTACTCACTGAGAGTTTTTCCTTTGCTTGTTTAAATACACCAGGAGCCTGGTTTGTTTCACCACCTGCTGCTGAGAGACCCAAAAGAAAGACTTGATGGTTAAAAATAATAGCAATATGCATTTCCACTTAGTACACTTGTTAGAACACTCATATGCCCTGGAACTACTGTGCAAAACAATTACCTCATGAATTAGTCTCAGTGAACTGTATGTAGAAATGTGCTTACCTTAAAAATGCCCTATATTCATTGTACTTGAGGTAAAATGGTATTCTGTGTATTTCAAACAAATCGAAATTTTGTACTTATGTCTCTGGAAATCTAGGAACCACAGTAAAAAGTTCAAAGAACAGCTGACAACTATAAGAGACTCTAGTTCTGAAGGTCCATCCTTGTAAGACACCTTAGCATCCTGATTTTCAGAAAGTACTGAGCAACTGTCCTCTAAAAATCAGGCTCCTTTAAGTAATCCACAAGTGAAAATTTTAAAATAAAGGACCCTGAAGTCACTAGTTTTTAAAATACTAGCCAAAGTTTCTAATGGAAAGAGAGAGATTGACTGCTGAATTACCATCCCAGTTGTGTCAGTAAGGTCAGTGTGTCATGGCTCAAACCAAGCCCTCAGACTTTAGCATTCAAGTTATACCTGGGACATCAAGTATATTAATTCACTATTTCATTCATCTGATACAACATGACTTAAGATTTTTCTTTCTGACTTAGATTCTATCCTTACAAAATCATGGAATGGGGGAGCTTTTCAGAAAGCAGGCTGTTAGTTTCATCACCCCGATGCTGCTGTTCAGAAAGTGATCTGCTACACAAAAACTATCTAGATGTGAAATCCTCTGGCATCTGTGCCAGAATGGCCCTTAGTAAATGCAGAAGCAGGATAGTGGGCACGGATGACAATCTCTAGCAGTAATCCCACTGTCTTCAAACTGTAAAACCAGCCCTATACAGTGTACAGGACAGAACCAATTGATTTTCTCCTCTCCCTGTGCAGTTCCCAGGTGGTGAGGGGATCCCTGGTTTCCTGCCACACTTCCCACTCAGTAGTTCTGCCCTCTTAATATAATTTCCTTGCTGTTTTTCTAAATTGAAGGGGTAGGAGAGAAAACTTGTGAGGAGGAAATGAATATATAGCTGCATACAACACTTCTGAATTTGTACCAGGCATAAGTACAGCACAGCCCTCCTGTATCACATTTTACCACATCTGTTACTGTTGGTTTTGGTCTGTTCTGCATCTCTTCTAAACAATCACAAATTATATATTTCCTCCTTCCTTTGGAATTGAACCCAAATTAGCCACCACTATGAAGTGGAAAGCATAGCTGTGCTGCTTATGCTGACTTACCTGAAAGCATCACAACTTCTCCATCTGAACAAAAGATCTCTGCGTGCTCTGCTGCCAGTTTAGGTACACAACAAACATGTTTTACCTCAGTGGCTGACCCCAGAACTGAAGACATGGGACAGAAGTGTATCGCATACTGACTCCTGCTCATAACCAGGCAATTGGCCTGGCCTTGCCCCTGTAACCACTCCTCTTATGGCACAGCAGCAGCAGCATCTCACAGCCACAAAGAAAGCATGAGTCGGACTGGGGGTTCACTCCCGTAACTACATCACTCAAGGCAAAGATTTCACTACTCTTTCCTTGGAGTTGGCCATACAGCTTCTTTTTCAAGTGGCAAGGATGAGTCCCAAACAGCAGTCCCTCCCTTGAGGATATGGCAGCATACGTTACCAGTATTTGCCACTGCTTACCTCACAGTGACATGGGATTTTTTTTTTTCTGCTATCGAGGGAATAGGTGAACGACTTCATTTCCTGGACCATTATGTAGAAAATATGAGCAAATTCTAACTTCTTGTTGTAGATTCTTCTATCTTATGACTGTACATATCTCATTTTAAAGACACAGAAAATGCAACATGGAGGTTTTAACCAACTAGAATATACTCAAAGTTGTATACTACATTGTGCTGGGGCTCTGTTGGTCAGGTATCACAACAGTTGACAGGATCATTCCAAACAGGACATACTGACAGTTGAAACTGGCTTCAAGAAATGGTGCTGTATTTTACATAAAAGAAGAACGGGAGGGAAATAATGTCCCTCTAAGTTCCGGATTCTGAAAAGAACCGGATGACTGGTTCAGGCTCGGGGATACGTAGGTTAACATACGGCTGCCTACACTCTCAGCGTGCAGAGCTATGTGATATACTTGCACATGGTGTCTCCTCAAGTCCCCTCAGTAAGTATAAAAAGGGGACACAGAAGAAAATAAGGGAAAACTGTGAGTTTTCCAGCAACACTGAGTATGGTGAAACATTTTTAGAGATATTTTTGTTCCCTTTGTGGTGTGGTTCAAGCTACTCTGCCCAAACCTCAGCGTTCAACCCAAACTAACATTACTGCAAATTTTAAGATCAGAGTCCATCATTTTGGTTGCGCTCTCTCTCAGTATTTAAATGCACTGGAAGGTCATTCTTGTATTACATTTTTCACTTCAACTAATACATCTACTTCACTACATATTAAGAGTGAGAAGAAAAAAAGCTCTGGCTGTGCGTGTTGCCAGGCAGCACACATTTAAGGCACTGAACAGATTTCCTTATGCGAGTCTATCGGTATGACTCAGGTCTCTGAGCTGCTGCTGGGCCAGAAGGGTTCCGAAGAGCTAAGAGTATCAGAGGGCAAGACAACACTGACCACACAGCTGTACAAGTGCAGATGGAGTTAGAACGCTACAAAACCGACACTTTTTTTGTGCCATGAAGAATCAACTCCCCAGTTCCACCACTTATCAACGCCCCTTTTGAAAGAATACAGGAAATCATAACTTCTGAGCTGATCAAGCTGTGCTTCAGCAAACAGTAAAAAAGATAGCAGGAAGAGTTGTTTTAATCTATTTTAAAGTTTAATTCCTTTCACCTTTCTCTACCAAATATTATTATTTTTTTGCTTGGAATGCATTTGAAGGGTGAGCCCAGATTTCTTCTCTCAGCTTCATGCTGCGTGTGGCTGGATTCCCCCTGTGGATTTTGACTGTACAGCATAAACATCAGTAACAGATTGCGAAATGTGAATGCTGATAACATCAATCAACAAAATACAAGTCTGAAACACTTCTTATTATGCATGAGAGTAAAAAGCAAAATAATGGAAATGCATACCATGGTTTAAGCTGTCAACATTTTCCCACCAGAAAAAAAAAAGGCATAATAATAATTATAAAAAAAAGAACAAAAAAGATGCGCAGAGATTCCTACAACAACACACTATAAGCACGATGCCAAGTTACAACCACAGCACTTGGAGGTCCAAGCAATGACAAGCATACATGATCATGGCCTCCATTAAATAAACAAACAAATACCAGGAAAAGAAAAAAAAAGGAGACAAAACACTAAAAAAGCAATACTATTTGTGAAGATATTCTTGGAGGAAAAATAAAATAAAATAAAAAAATAGAGAAGCTGCTATAGCCATGAGATTTAAAAAAAATAAAAATGTCTATGTTTGCCAGCCACATTGCATAACTGAACAGAATGCAGTCACCTGTCTGCTTCCGTTTAACACAGGAGAGATGAGTTGGTCTAGTATATTTGATAGCAGGTTTTAAAATGATTTTCCTGGAGGGAGAGTGGGCCTGAACTTCAGTTTTTTTAGCAAGTTCAGCTTTCTTATACACTGCTATGGACAAGAAAACACAAAAACACATAATCAGGAAAAAACAGCAAAGTTTCATACGACAATACATCAAGTGGCAGGCCCACTGCTCCACAGCTGCGATCCGAAGCATTGCTTCTACTGGGGTGAACACATCCTAACCCAGAAGAGAGGGAGCACTTGTGCATTAACCCCAGATGTGCTACCCAGTGGTCTGTGGGATGCCTGCAGTAAAAGGGCACTGGTGGAGCAGTGAGCCTTGCACGTGGCTTTTCAGATAATTGTACAATGTCTCATTAAAAAGCACCGCACTTAATAGCATTAAGGTGCACATCATCTACAACAGAGTAACCTGACAGTACTGCACTATAGTACAAAAAAAAAAAAAAAATATATATATATATATTGTAATAGGGAGTGTTAAATGAACCTTTTTTCCTTCTCACTTCATCTCTGGAGAGTGTGCTAGGTTCCTTTTTAGCTATTTTCCTTTCAGGAGTAGAAATCCTGCCTCTCCCAGTTTTAAAAGGTTTTTCTTTTTTATGCTTATCAAGAGATGATCTTCGCAATTCTCTCTCTGCCTTCTCCTCTTTAGGAACAGTCTCTAACTGTTCAGTCATGATGCTCCTATCATCATCTGTAGAATCAGAGCAAATTGTAACAACAAACAAAAGATTAGTAACAAATGTTAACAGTACTGCAGTGGATGCAGGGTAAAAATAGTTGAAGACCGAGCAGACGGATTAATAATAAAAAAAAAGGCAGACTATTTTACCATTTTTTGAAGCATGCTGAAGATTACTGTTACAATTATAGTAATTTTGCTTTTTTGATCATTATGATTTGGAAGCAAAAATATTTAACACACAAAACAAAAAGGATAATGCACACCTTGAGTATCTGCCCAGAGACTGTCTGTGTCCATGATGGAGTCATCAATTGTTGTTTCATCTTTGTAATCATCACATGTCTCCGTTTTGTAGTCGGTGAGCAAGATTTCTTCTCTCTCGGGCGAAGCAGGAGCTTCTGGGGAGCCCTCCTTGGGCTCAGCTTGAATGTCAGCCACTTCCTCAACTTCCAGCTCCTCTTCAGCCTGGGAGTCCACAGTTTCGATGTCCTCCTGCTGGGTAGCGGCGAAGCGTACACTGTGAGAAGCAGATTCGCCCTCATCAACGGTTGTCTGCACCACTGTGATAAAGTCATCCTCTACTGTCACCACTGATTCAATAATGCCTTTCAGTTCAGGTAGTGCTTCTGGGCAAACCTTGGCTAGCATTTCCTCACTGGTAGGTTTCCCAAAGTCCATTTCTGATATAAGATGCTGTTTATCCTCTTCTTTTTCTTCTTGTCCACCTTCTACCTCTTCTTCCTCATGTTCTTCCCTTTTTGCAGACGCAGCTGTCACTTCAGATGGCAGCAGCGTTTGGATTTCTGCAGGTATCACAACTGTATCAGGAATCTTTTCAGTTTCCTCGGTAGGCTGTGGTATGCTCTCCATCTGAATCTCAGCAGGCTCTTCTTGGGGAGGCTCAGTTTTTGGAAGGAGGAGCTCCAGAGAAGGCTCCTTTGCTGGCAACTGCACAGGCATCTCTTCCTCAGACACAGTAGGTTTTGGGGGTTCTCCTTTGATATCCTCTTGTTTCGAGGGTTCTCCATTCAAACCTTCCTGGGCTTGATCATGTTCTCCACTAGATTCGTAAGATTCCTCTTTATCAACTGCCTCTTGATGTACCAGATCGGGCTTAGTTACTTTTTCCTTAATTTCTGTTTCAGACAGTTTGGTGCTGTCCTTTACATAACTAGGCTCGGTCTTGGAAAGTACATCTGCATCCTTTGCTTCTCTGGACAAGATGGTCTGATCTTTCTCTTGAGTTTCTCTGGGTTCAGGCTCTGCTCTTTTAACAGGTGCTTTGTCCTTCCCTGAAGGGAGAGAAACCACTTCACTGATCTTACTGTCTAACTGACTCTGATATTCTTGGTCAGCTCTCCTTGCAGCCACTTCCAAATCATGCTTTATAGCATTGTAATCTGGTTTTACTGGAGCTTCTATCTCAGCTATTTCAGGAACAACACTTAGAGTCTTCTCCTCCATCAAGAAAGAAACAGCACCTTTTTCTGTCGTTAAATCTGTAGCCAATATTCTGTCATACGTGGTATCATCAGGTACATGAACTTTATCAGACACACTTTCTTCTTTCATTTCTAAGATTGCCTCAGGTCTTGTCCTCTCTGACTCTGCACCTTTAATAGGATAGCCCTCTTTATAGTCAACTTGATCTTCACTTTTTTCTAGCACAGTATCCAGCTTCTCTTTTTTCTCCTGCTCAAAGTCCCTCACCAGAATGGACTCACCAGTGGCATGCTGAGCAAAGTCTTTTTCACTGAGGAATTCTTCTTTCGATTTTTCAGCTGCTGCCAGCTTCACTTCTATTAAAGACAGGTCAGGAGCTAGGCTGCGTCTCAGTTTTTCATCTGTGCCTTCATAAAATGGACAGGTTTCGCTTGTTAAATTCTCACTGTCCTGAACGGGAGAAGGGAGTGGGACTGTGTACTTGTTGAAAACACAGTAGCCCAAGTCTTCTAGCTGACTTTCAGCTTTTAGAGTTACATGGTTTTCATCTGTCACAGGTGGCAGGGCTGCGCTGCTGTCTTCCACAACAGTGTCAGAAGGAACTGACTTCTTTTGCACCACCTCAGCATCTGCACTCACGGATGCTAATCTAGATCTTGTCCCTGCTAAGTCTAACATTTCAGGCAGGTCAGGAGCCAAGACAGCCCCATTTTTGTAATAATCTTTGGCTGGGAAAGGTGATTCAACCAAGTTCTCAGGCTGGACTTTTTCTTCTGTCATTGCTTTTTCTTCCTCAATGTGCTCATCTTCCTCTCTACTATCAATGGGGAAGCAAGGGGCCTTCTCCAATGCTGGCGTGGTTGCTGGCAAGTAGTCATCACCTTCATCCATACTGCCACTAGTGTTAGTTAGAATATCTGAAGCAAGTGGAGAAAGATCATGTGCACGGCCAAAGCTAAATCCTAGAGCTATAGAATCCAGGCAGGACATGGGCAGGTTAATAGACATACTTCTCTGTTCAATTGCAGATCTCCCCCCAAGTCCCAAGCTCCTGCTCAGAGTTAGGTCATCTTTATTTTTACTGTGGAGCTCTCGCTTATCCCCATAGACTTTGGGGTCAATAGTGAACATTCTTTCTGTTGGGGAACTTGGTTCTTCAGATTTGTCTGGTGTATAGCTCTGAGCCAGGGTACTGTACCCTATTTCATGAGCAGGCATACCCTGCCGCTGACCCAATTCTGTCTGTAATTCTTCCTCCTCTTCCTCTTTGTCTTCAGGTATTAGACGACCTGTCTGATAAGGCTCATACACACTCTCTTTGGTGTCACTTAGCTCATAGTAATCACTGCCTTGTTTCAGAGCATCTGCTTTGAAGGCTTCCTCTTTCAGCGCAGAGGTTTCAAAATACTTTGACATTCCTGATCGATCCACTTCTGCTTTCATTTGATGAGTAGCCGAAACACTTGCCTTATCATCCTTGGTATCCTTTTTAACATCTTTCTCTTGAGAAGGTTCTAGAGTAGGAGTCTTATCAGTGCTTAAACTGGGTGCCTCAGGGGTCTCCTCCGTTGTTCGGGATAACTGCGTGGTATCAGGGTGCTCTGTTGTTTTCTCAAGGGTTGGTTCAGGGCTTAACTTGCCTGGGGGTACCTCTGTGCTTGGCTGCATGTCCTTTTTCGTGTCTATTGTTGCTGGGAGCCCACTTTGGTCCATTTCTTTTTCTGCTTTGAAAAGATCAGATGACATTTTAGCTTCACCATCCTTTTCAAAGTCTGCTTTGTCTTGGGAAAGGGTCTTAACTTCAGGTTTTGTGGTAAATTTACCATCGTCTAATATTTGAGCCTCCCCTTTATCATAGAAGTCATACCTTTCTTCCTCATCACTCTCCTCCTTGGTCATGTCCTTTTCCTCCCCCCACGCAGGGATTTTCTGGGTGCTTGGTGTTTTCAGGCCATCTACAGTTACTGCTGAGACTTCATGCAGAGCTAGGGTCATGTCTCTGTGGATCTGTTCATCTTTAGCGAGATCTTTGGCAAACAGTTGGTCAGTGGGTTCCTGTTTTGTTTTGGAACTGTCTTTGAGGGGAAGCTCCTGGGTGACAGCGGGAGATGGGCCTGAAGGCAGTTCACTTTTGGCTGCTTCTGCCTTAGGTTCTGACAGCATCAGAGAACTTCTGTCATGGCTGATGGCAAGATCTTGGACATCTTTAAGGTCATCTTTAAATGTCATAGACATAACTTGGTTGGATGATGAGGGCACATCTGCAGTCCTTTCTTCTGTTTTGCTCCCTTTAGGCAGTTCAGATGGCAAGTCCTTTTGTTCTTGGAAAATGGGAAGCTTGGCAGCAGCAGGTTCTGCAAAACTGGCTTCCCCTTTCTTCTGTGAATCAGATTCCAAGATCTGTTCTGATAGATGTGAAGGCGTTTTTTCTTCGTCTTTGCTCTGTGAATCCTTTTTATCTATAGCCTCTGTTTGTGCTGGCTGTGGAACTAAGGCATCATGTTTAGGTTGCTCAGTCTTACTGTCTTTTCCAGAATCCTGTCGCTTTGTGTCTAATGGCTCTGTTGTGAAAGGGCATGTGCCCTCCTGGACACGGAATTCCATCTTCGTGGCTGCAAGTAAATCTGAAGTGGTTTGTTTGGGTTTTATAACAAAATTATTTAAAGCACTTACAGGCAGGCAGTCATGTGGCGTACACAACATCTTGGTATGAATGATGGAAAGGAGAGGGAGAAAGATGCAAGCATGCAGCAAGGCTATCCACACAGAAATCTGCTTTAAAGCATTAAATCCTAGTTTCCTTTCAATATATGATGCTCTCTAGTGAAAACATGAGTTGTACACATGTAAATATGTGACCACTGAAATGAGATGATTTCATGTGACTTCTTCATCTTCGCAGTTTGTATACAAAAATAAAACCAGAAATAGTCCTCACTTCATTGGTATGTTTTGCTGGACTCTGAAGCTTATGTTATATTTGCTTTTGTAAGGTTTCTCATGAGCCTGGCATGTGTAAATCAGCAGTAGAGCCATTAATAGCCCCCAGATCTCAAAGGCCTCGTCTTCGGCTGTAACTGAAGTCAAAGAATACTGGGCATGTTTCAATGAGTGTAGCACAGGCCCTAATTAAGTCAATTTAGAACTAAAAATGCTACACTTACAACCTGCCACTATATTTTTATGGAGTAATACCTAGTTAAGTTTTTTTATCCATGCTCTGTTAATCATTAATAGCATGTTGATTTTTAATATACTATGGAAAACAATGATTCCTCTCATATGGAAAACACAAAGAGATACTACAGAATGTGGTAGAACTTTCTGCAGTAATCTGTAAAAAAAAGTGTTTTTTTTTTTCCTAAAACTTGTTACAATAAGCATTACGCCAAATCTGAATATCCTCATATCTGACGTAAAGTCCATGAAGCCATTTTCTGACTCGGATGAGTATGAATTTTTAAGAACAATTAATATCAAAGCATTGGTCATTCTTTAAATATTAGCGTATGTTAATATTTAGACAAAAAAGCTACTGCCATTCTACACTCTGCAGCTAGAAAAAACAGAACTCTACAACTACAGTAATTTTAATCCTTTATGTTTTTAAATTTGTTGGCTTGCAAACACTATGAAGTATAGAAACAAGGCCACTGAGCTGATGTCATCCTTGTTTCACAGAAATTAATGAGCTACATACTGATTTTTCTTATGTATCCTATCTATTGTGCCTCCTAGTGTAGTGCCAGTGAACAATACCCATGGCATCAAAAGATATTCTGACTGCCAAGGGAATTTAATCTTCTTTAGCTGGACCAGCCTGAAAACCAGCCTCCCGAACACAGCACTTCTTAGCCAGGTACGTCACTACTCCATACAATGCGTCTTTACACCTTGTTGCACTGACTGATGAGAAATGCCATTAACAAGACGATCCTGAAGCCTAGTTCTCATGTACGGAAAGACAATTGTTTGGAGTAAATATTTTGCCTCAGTAAGCAGATCAGAACTTCATGCTCTGCACCCAATCCTGAACTACAAAAGGCAAATATCCCAGTAGAAGTGATGGGGTTTTGCCTGAGCAGGGCACTCCAGCCAAATTAAACATTTGTAATAAGGTAAGACACACAAAAAATCAGAGTTCTGGCAATGATCAAGGAGAGAAAGGGTGGGCTGCAATGAATGGCAAGGATATGACATAAGAAGCAATAGCTTTAGGGAAGCTAAACCAGAACGCACTGAAGCACACACACAAAAAAATACTGCACGCTGCAAACGAAAACATTTCTACAGTTTAAGCCTCTTTATGTCATAGTCAAAGTCAATAAATCTACTTTTTGAAAGAAAAGCAGATGAATCTCCGCACCAAAAAGAAAAAAAATATACATAGATTAGCAATGTGACTGGCAAACACGTCTGAGATGGGGGGAAAAAGGCTTGCGCAGAGGAATCAGCTTAGCTGCAAAGCATTTGTATCATGGCAAAATAAAACATTAGGAATCAGCTGCAGTGGTGGGAAACCATGTTGTCATACAGCACCTATGCAATCGTAGTATCTGCTACACACTCTTCAAGCATAATAACAAGAGCAGTCATACTAATAAATGGGAAGAACAGGAAATGAAGCAGCCTTGGAAAGCACTGGAGAAAGCTAGAGGATTCACTGGCAGCAAACACATGCAATCCTATGGAGGACACACCTTCCTCAGCCAAGGAAGGGGCTGCGTCTTTCAAAGGCGTTTCCGCCACAATCGTTATGGTCTCCCTGCTGGATGCCACACTTGGCACTTTATCTTTGGCTTCCAAACCAGATTCCGTCTGACCCTCACCGAGGCCCTTGGCCTGGTCTGAAGGCTCAACACGCCCGTGCTCTTTCCCCAGTTGCTTCCCAGGAAGAGCAGCAGGTTTCGCTTCCACAGCCATCAGACTCTCTACCGGTTCTTCTTCTTGGGGATGGAAAAAGGAGGCGACGTCAACACCAACAGTAAACACCAAGCACAAAGCTCAACAGGACTGGTTTTACATAACACTTTCAGCTCTGAACATTTTAGATTTGTTTGTCAAAGGTTTGCTAGAATCCAGCCCATTTTAATCACGTGGGAACTGAATTTTCCCAAGGAAAAAAAAGAAAAAAAAAAAAAAAAACACAAAAAAGCCCTGTCTCCCCCAGAGAAGCATATTTATGCTGTTAGATGAGAGCTGAAAAGTGTTCTATAGGTATACCTCTTCCAAAGATGATTGTGAGTCAAATATTCATTGCAAATGGAGATGATATTGAATGATGGATGGCTCTGACAACACCAATGCATCAATGCGCTCAAAAAGTATGCTGATTTTTTCTGATAGATGTGCTGTTTAATCCAGTACAAGACATTCAGTTGAGGTGGGGGAAGGCACGAGTCATTAATTTCTTTCCATTGACCTTGGTGATGCTGACTACTAAATGTCAGCAAGTCTGTCCTGGATTTGGCAAAATATTCAGCCACTTGAACAGTCTTAATAAGGCTTGCACATAGCTGGTAACTAATGGTTTCACAAGAATTCAGCCAAGATTCTTATACTGAGTGGGTTTATAAACCATTTCTCCCTTAGGCTGCCTGAGGTCTGAACTCTGTATATGAAAAGCACAGGTTTAACACAAGGACTCTTCATTTGCTTTTCTATCTCCCTCACTAGCCCCCAGGCTCCTCACCACCAATTAAGTCAAACCAGTGAGTGCAATATAACTATTTGTTCATCTGAATTTCTGAAATATATTACTTAGCCTACAGGCTGTTAGGATCAGGATACGAGTACCAAGGGTGGTCTTTATTCTACTCTTGCCATGGCAGAAAGTCTCCGTTCTGGACTGAAGTCTTGCCATTGCTATTCAGACAGAATATTACCTTGCTCTGTTGGTATCCCCTCTGATAGGAAATTAGTATTAAGCATGAAACCTTTGATGCAGCAAAATACTTAAGCAGCTGACCACCAGCCAATCTGAAGTCAACCTGATGACCTCTCCGGTTTTTAAGCATGTCCCATGTTTAAGTACTTTGCTGAATCAGACTGCAAACAAAGTGGTTTTGAATCTGGAAATGGCTGTTAAAACTAGCCAATCAACCATCCACTTCAGTTATGACCTTTAGAAAGTGATTAAAGGAACACAAAAACTATTTGAGGCTAAGAAAATACACCACTATGTTTAGTACAACATTATTAATAACATGTAAAAAGGTAATTAGGGCTAGATACTATATCTTAAATGAACAGAAGCCAGAAGATTCAGAATCAGAACTGGACCAATGCCTGAGTATCACAGGGATATTTACGCAAGAGCAGATTGTAAAAGCAGCCTAGCACAACAGCAGGTATCCAGCTACAAGAGGCCCTTACTCGAATAACTTGCTTTACTTCTCTTTTACCAATTTTATATAGTTGTGTGCATTCCTTTCAGTTAAAAAAAAATTAAAGTCTCTCATTTCACCTCATTTTTATGGCATTCACTCAATGCCACGTGATTAATACTAATTACTCACCAAAGCAGAAATTCCCTTCCAAAATTTTTTTATTAGCTAAAAGTAGTACATACCTAACTTGAAATGTCTAAAGGTTAGGCATCCACTGCAAAGTATTGTCTAGGCTCCCTCTAGAGCGGTGGAAAAAAAAGCCTTCAGAGGGCAAATCATCTTATTTATGTTAGATACGCGTTTTGGCAAGTCATTACACATAGAGGTACATAGCTCTGAAATGGTTTAAATCAGGAGAGATTAAACCCATCCTGAATACCAATGCAAAGAGAACATGTGATTCTCTCAGCATTATTACAACTCATCAGATAAACAATTTGAGAATACAGACACTAAAAAGAAAAGAAACATTGAAAAAGAACTTGCATGAATTAAGCAGACTTGATTGCAGTGGTTGTAAAAGACCTGGCAATAGCTGCAGCTGAAAATGTTTTCTAAAATGGATAAGCACACATATCTACAGGGGCAAACAACTAAACATACATAAACACTGCTATGGATATTAAAAGTTTGCCTGAGCTCAGAAACTGGAAAAAGGACATTATCTCCAAGCTGCAAACTGGAATCTCAGTGTATCCTTGGGGAAAGCATCGTTACACGACTGCACTGCTCTTATGTTTTTCTCTAAGCACACGCTGCTAGCTACTGTCAGCTAAATGCCTAGACAGACTATTGATCTGAGCTGGACATCCTCCTCATGTTCCCCTGCATCTGCTCCTAGCTCTGCCTCACCTTAGATTAAATATTCACTATTCTAATGATTTTTCTCTTGAAAACATATTTATCTCATTTTTACCGATTGAATCATATCCTGTTTTTCCAAGTTACGGCAGTAAGCTATCCAAGCCTTAATGAAGGAATCCTACAGAGACTCCCTTTGGGCAGCAGACTCTTCCACGCCAAACAGACTGCTTACGCACAGGCAGCAAGTGAGGAGGGGTGTTTCACAATGCCTATCTGTTCACTGATAGTCCAGCTTATTTCCTTTTATTTTTTTTTTCTCCTCATAGATACTGAGATCTTCCACTTTCACTAGGCATGGAGGCATATGACTGACATCGATGCTGCCCATGAGCTAAATAATCCAGGAATGTTTTAACTACAGATATAGGCACCCAGCTATAATAAGGCTGCTCCTGTGATTTTCTGGCTCCCCTAGCTTCAGGCAGACATCCTGACACGAACAATCTGCAATGATTAGCATTGATCTCATTCTGGTGATGCCGCAGTACTGGGCTACATTATCCTGTTAAGTCTGGACAACTCTGGTTTTCTTGAAATGCCCTGCTGAGCTATTTCAGTCACATACCTCCACCTTCCTGAGACACAAACCCCTAGAGAATTCAATACTGTTTTTAACTTAACCTCCTGTGTCCCATGATTGAGTTAATCAAATGCTGTGTGATGAAACATGATCCATTTTGCCTTGGGTAAGAAGTCAGAATTCCTGCTTGTCACTGAAAGAGATTCTCCCTTGATCCCTCAAAAAACATTTGACTTTTATGTAACCCCCACAGATAAAATAATACTTACTGATGTGCTCAGCCCATAGAAAGAGGGGTACCGAAACACAGTAACAGTAAACTTCTTTACATGTCTGCCTTGTTTGCAATCAGCTGACAGAGTGTTGACTGGGTGCATCCACAAAACCACCAGAGATCAAACATGACTCAACACTGCCTGAAGTCGCCAGTGTATACTGGGGAAAAAAATGATTTCTTTTGCCTAGTGGAGAATTGAAGATCTTCCACTGCTAACTCTGGTGTAGACATGAGCTTTTTCCCCATTGTGTTAACAACTCAACTGACTTACCTCCAGTAACAATCTTTTGGCCTATTCTGCACACTGTTCTTGGCAGTGATTTTCTGGCACAAAGAACAAATTAGCGTATGCTTCTTTTAGCTAGATGCTCCTTTTGCTTCTGCTATAAGCCAGGCCAGGAGACAGAGAGCCCTGGTTTAAGCAGGGATAATGCTTTCATCGACCCCAACATTGCATTCATGGCTCATGCTGCAGCTTCACTTTCTGAGGGAGAGACGCTGGAGGGGCATCATTTCCGTGTGGGGAGAAAGCACGTTTTCCCTCCCCAGAAAGCAGCAATCCCAGGCACATATATAATGGAATGGATGGCAGGTGGGTAGAGGGGAAGAGGAACAAAATGGGACCATGCTCAGTTCACCTTCATCATGGCCCAACAAGACCTCTGTGCTCTTCACTGTGGCACTGGGATGTGTACTAGAGCCAGCCCACTCCGAGCTGAACAAAGGGTGTTCATAGTACTCCTCATCCGAATTGTAGGGCTCATCATCGGGCACAGACACTGAGATGGAGGGGGCCAGGTGTTTACGCCACTCCCTGCTGGCAGCAGGCCCGCAGCCGGGGCAGTGGTGTAGCGGTCCCACCTTATCCTCCGCCCCTTCATCTACAAATAGACACACACAGACAAGAACTGCAGGACAGACAGACAGACAGAGACAAGACAAGACAGGATGGATGCATGCACTAGCAACACTAGCTGCTGTGTCATACTGCAGAGGGGATGAAATCAGCCAAGCTGCAAATTAACGCAGGATGGAGGAATGGGGCAGCTGTACATTTTAACACGTGGGCCATGTATGTGGCACTTCCTCCAGGGTTTATGAACATTGGAAACCAGCTACCGGAATAAATGAATTTCAGGACTATTCACTCATTATTCAGAGGAATACACATTGTACACAAACCACAACTTGCACTGATACTCATAGGTATTTTACAGCTGGACTCTCTTAAATTCTGGACTATCTGACACATTTGTATCCTTTGCAGTCATCAGGTGAAGTACTTGAAGATGTAAACGAAAGGAAAACAAATCCTTGAATTGAAAGTGTAAGCTGGTTCGCTTTTTGCCAATGCTGGTTTTATTTCTCATTTTTATCTGTTTCAAACTTACTTCTTTCCTTTTCCTATAAATAAGTAACATTTAAACAAAGGAAAAAAAACTTCCTCTAATTGCTAGCTACCTTTTTCCCTGAAAAAAAGGCCATAGCGCTCTGTTTGTCCTGTATTTAATGCTGTTGTGTCACATTTCAGTTGGTGAACTAGCTCCCACCTTGGAGTTTGCCAATGCTTCAGAATGACAGCTTTATTCACCCGTCAGTGTAGCATCACAGATAATCACATAATCATTTCAGGACTACACCAGCTACTGACAGCTACAGGGAGGGGGAGCTTGGGTTTGTTTCTCCAAGACAAAGAAAAACAATACAGTACAATAAAAGACTGGCCTGCCATCTGACCCATACAAACCCGAAGGGAAGACCTGAGAGCTCATGCAGGCTAAGGTGCACTCTGACCACGAATTGAGCCATGAAAAAACAAACTTCTAATAGTAGAGAAAATACATTTAAAGTCCCTTCTCTGTGACTTCCTGGTGCCTTTATCGGCTGCAACTAACCCTCTGGATTTCCTACTAGCTTCAAAAAAAGAGTCCACGCGTAGTGTCCCTGGCCTTTCTCCAGGCAATTACAATTTCAAGAGTTTCCCTAGAGCTTCCAAAACTTTCCTCTCAGATCCAAAACACTGAGTCAGAAAGCAAGGCTTTAACACAGACAGTATAACAGATATTAACCAGATCTCTGCGTGTGACCCAAAACCAAGAAGGCTCATGAATGCTGCTGTTACTACCATTACACAAGTCTTGGAAAGCAATTTTTATCATCTGGTTGCATATTCCAAACCAATTCCACCTATAAGAGCTGTAAGCTTCTTCCTGGCATCTAACAGTAAGTTTCAAGTTTCTTTCAATAGCACACCAGAACAAGACAACATCTGTGTCTTTGAATAAAAAGGCACCCTCTGCTTTCTGCAGCAACATGGCAGCAAGTGTCCTGTAATGTAATGGCATCTGTTTCTTCTGCCTCAGAAAAGGATGCTGTAATTTTAACCCAGTTAGGCTCAATCAATGCAGAAAAAAAAATTGTTCATCAATTGTAATATTAGAAGTTCCAATATGTCTCATCATGCTGCAAAAGGAAGATTACCCATGTTTAATAATCTGTGACAGCCCTGAGGTGGGCCAGGAATGAATGTATGTTATGTGCACCTATGCACATCTACAAATACTGCCCACAGAACTTAGTTTAAGAGAATTATTTTCCCAATTTCTTTCAGGGGACAAAGAGTGCCTTGAACTACTGACAATTTAGAGGCTTCACCCTGTGGAACCTAAACCACAGATGCAGGGGTTTAAGCATGTTTAAAAGCTAGGTGCGGAAAGATAAGCCAGCAACCTGCCTCTGCTGAGCAGGAAGGTCTGCAGAGCACTGCAATAGGAGATGCTAAACACAGGAGTGAACCTGAGCTCCCTGCCTTTTCCTAGCACTTAAAAGCCAGCAACAAGGTTGCAGTGAAGCATCTTCGCATCTTGGTCCACTTGCAATGCAGAACCCGCAGATTTCTTCTCCATAGAAGCTTCTACAAAATTCAGTGACAGATTTGATGGGGCTCGCTGTGTGCAAAAGGCTAGTTTCAGAGGGTGAAGATGTGTCTCAGCATGTGACAGACCAGGAGTCAACTCCCTCCTAAACCTGAGAACATTCAAGACTACAACTCCTACTTCTGTACAAGGTGCCTTCACACTAGTTCTATGTATCACTGTGGCCAAGAGCAGAAAGCAGTGCGATGCCCTCGCCATCTCTTCTGTTGGAAGTGGTACATTGTGGAGGAAGGAAGAGAAGGTTGATGTGGCCAGAAGTGGAACAGGGAAGGAGGATGTGCACAAAGGAGGAGGCAGTGCATTATGGAGATGGAGGTGCAACTGGAAAAGGGGAGGTTCTCCTTCCAGCTGTAGGACATATTTATCCAGGGACGCTTCAGAAGTAAAATGCACCAAGAATGAAGATGAAACTCCAGGACTTTTCTATACTGATGCAAATGAGGGTAGCAATTGCTTCTTCATAGGCTCTGCATGGGTTGTGGGCAAAAAAAATAGAGGCCCTGCCTCCACTCTTTAACATTACAGGAACTGACAACAGTAAAAATGCTTAATACACATTACTGTGATGGGCCAAAATCATTAGGAATGCAAAGTCTAGCTGGAGCCGTTATGTCTGTGGCTATCACAGATTCACATCATTTATCAGTTTCAATAAAGATATTTTCAAACTTACTGCAGATAATTTCATTAACATGACAATGAAGTCTTTAAAGAAGTATATGCTTTTATTTCTGCAACAAGAAAATTCCTTTGTTATTGGAGTCCTTTCTAATAGTTTTCATCTCAAAGTGTGGGAAAAATTCCCAATGTATTCTAAAGTTCAAGATTAAATCACTTCTTACAAAGGCTAACTCAGCTTTAGCTTTCAGGTATCTTTTGAAAATGCCTTTTATGAAATAATTTTTACTGAAAATGTATTCTTTTTTATAGGACACTTGGTTCCTTTCAATTTGCTAAGTGTTCTTATTTGGTAATATAAAGCTTATCCTGAAACACCTATTTCAAAATGTAAGGCAGTCCTTCAAGGCATTCTCCTATCTTTTAACATTTAGAGGAATTTTTACACGAAGACATTGCTGACCATTGTCAAAAGGTGCAGAGTACAAAAGAAATGCCAAATTTGCAACAGAACAACACATCTGCCCTTTATGACCAGATACAACCGATAAAAGGACTAGACAGTGCTAGGGAAAATTTCATTTCCTGAGCAAAATTATGTTACAGTAGGTGAAATAAGTGAAATAATGTCAATAGGGCAAATTAGTTATCTTACCTTTTGCAGCAGTAAAAAGGAACAGGCTCATCTGAATGTTTTTCTGCAGCCAAATGAAAGAGAAACCTACATCCACTGACTCCTTTCTCTCAAGAAATACACTTGACCCACAAACATCTCTGTCTTTTCTACTTTTTTTTTTTTTAATTTGTGTTTGCTGCATGGCTGGCCACATCCACCTTTGTCATGTCTACAGCAGTGATTTCTTTCCTACTATGACTGAATGAAGTCTCTTTTGGATTCAATGCAATGCAACACACATTGACAAGTGCGTGAGGAAAATGTTCTGAGAGAAGGGGGTAAAATGGAAGCCTGAGGTAGATACACACAACAAATACTTGCCTTTCTTTGTTTAACAACTTTAGAACCAAGCTAAATTCATAAATTGTAGTCCACAGAGCAGAAAAATAGACAGACAGTATAAAGGTGCATGGGGATGGATAGCCAGATGGTATAGGGAACTGAAGGTGGAAACAGGTACAGTACAAATTAGGTCAGAACCTACTGAGGTAAACTCTTCCAAATGGGAGCTTTGCCTGAATCAAAATGACAGGACTGGCTCCCTCAAGTCAGCAAAAAGCTCAGCTTACCCACAGAAAATAAGGATGACACCTTCTAACACAGAGCAGAACACAAGATTTTGTGTTTCTTCTGGCCTACTGACTACACTGAAAATTGACAACGCTAATATTTTGGGCAAAAGCAAAAAAGTAAACAAAGAAGTAAGTGCTATTATATTAACTCAATTCTACATCCAAGGAAGAAGAATAACACCAACATTAAGTGATGTGCTGAGTCATACACACAGCTGGGAACAACACAGTCCTGTAGCTAGTTGATAATAAAGTCGAGTTATGTAGCTTTTTTGCCACCTTCTTGTGTTAGTACAACTAGCAAGATGGTTTCCATCTCCTGAGGGGACAATTTTTAACCTCCTGTCAATTAATCAATATGCTTTATAAATCAATTTGCTTTACAAAATCCTAAAATACATGCAAATAATACTGCTGATAGAAACAGTACTTAAAGCTAATCCTAAACTAATGTAATGGAAGAACCGTGACATTTGCCTGAAGCAGAAGAACAAGCCCTTTATTGTGATATGAAAAATCAAAAAGCATATGCTGAACTACTCAAGTGAACTCTAAAAAAATTTAAAAAAGTGAAAACCTTGGTAACAATTCTAAAAGCCTTTGCTAATGCCCTACTAGCTTCCTCTTCAGTTAGTAGTTTTGATTGCCATTCCTTCGTGGTGATAAGTCAAGAATTGTTGTACTGTTTTTTTCAAAACACAAAAAAAAAACAAAAACAACCACTCAATGAATCAAATTTTATATACCGGTTACTGACCACATCCACTAGGTGTTTCCAGTACAGTGGACTGCCAAATGTTGTTGTTAACACAGGCTGTAATTGCATTATCTCAAAAATGACCGGAGGATTGAACATGCCTAATTGCAGTGTCCTGATAAACTGAGTCAGACTATGTTAGCACATGAAGTAGGAACTATCCACTTGCAAAATTAATAGAGGCTCTGGATTAAAATACTAACAAAGTTTGTTCAGCAGATGATAAGAAATTATTTCCATGCACTTATTGAAAAAAAAAAAAAAAGACAAAAGCTAAAAAAAAAAATGAAGAAGGAAATAAATGGACACACAAAAATGCTATTCACAAGGCAGAGTTCAACTGACAGTCCCCTGGAGATCTGAATCCAAATCCTTTCCTCACACCCACCCGACAAGGCTCAGCATTGATATATTGCTGTCCCCCTGTACTGAGGGCCTTGGTGCAGCGCTCTTTTGCTCTTGAGCAAAGCACTGACACACATGCTCACCATGGTGACAACTTCACTGGGATTTAGATTTTGCTTAAGATTAAGCAAATGCTTAAGTTCTTTGCTGGAGGGGATGTTAGCAGGAGGAAAAAGCAGAGATCGTGGGCTACTGAAATTGAACATTCATTGTGCAGAACAGAGTAGAAATTTGCTTTGTGAGACTAGAATTTGACTCCTGCACTCTGTATACAGAACCCCCAATACTCGTAGGCATTGAAGCATGAATTACAGGTTGAAGACCAAAGAAATGATCCAACTCTGAATCTCCTTGCTTTCATGCATTTAAGATTCCAAATACAAGGTTAATGATGATTTAAAAAAAAACAACAGCCGAACAAATCCTAAGAGAACAAAAATTACCCATACTGAATCATAGTTTTGGTGACCACATTGGGATAACAGACATCTTTGCTCATATTGCACGTGACAGATAAAAGAGTTAGCATCACCATCTTTTTTTATTTAATATGGATGTACTTAACTTATCCTGTCAGTTACCTCTGTGCATATGTGTCTACCTCATCCATGCATTGCAGTTGGTTTGCAGATGGGGAGTTATTGCTGGGGAATGCCTTATCTTTCCACATGAAGCTGCAGAAAGTATTGCCATTTTCTGATTTCCCCATCCTTTAGATTCACGTCTCATCCCTCTGCTGACAGCTGCACGCTGCAACACCCAGGAGACCCTTACCTTCCTCCAGAGCTCCAGTCTGCTCGGAAGCTGGCGATGGAGGCGGGGAAGGAGGCAGGTTGGCTGACTCTTCGACTGCTGGAAATCAAACAATGAAAATGAGATACAGCAATTAATTCCCAGATCAATGCTTGATACAAGCTGCAGTCAGCTTGTGCTGCCCAGCTGAGAGAAATAGTCGATGGGTACTTGTGCGCCAGGGATTTTCAGAAGACGACCCATTCAGAAAACCTGGATTGTTAAAGCTGTATTAAAAGGATTTATTTTTTTTTCAGATAAAATGCATTATTTTCAAAATGCTGGTCACAGAGTACAATACAAAAATGAAGCACGAAATTATCTTTTAGATCCGTATTGCCACTTAGAAAGCCTTCAGTTACTCAAGGCAACAACAATAAAGCATCTGTGCAAGAGAGATTTTATAAATTCAGGCTAATTATCTGTAACGGTGAGAAACTGGCATCCAATCTCTTCAGTTTACCTTGAGCACATGAATAAGAAACACTCTGCAAGCTTTTTTTTTTTTTTCCTTCTACTGAGTTCAAGGTTAATCACAGAATACATGCAAATATTCCTTGTCTAAATACAAAAGACATCAGCACAAGGAACTTAATGTCAGCCATGACATATTAATGATTCAGCTGAGCGAGGTGGAGTGAAATCTTAGATTCACTTAGGTTACATTTTAGATTCATTCCCAGTCATGAGACTAGATGCTGATACCAGATGATGTTTTTTCAATGACTTCAATACAAGTACAACAAAATCCTGAACAAGCTGCTTGTTAAATGAACTCAGCGTAATCTCTGCATCTGATTTCATACGAATCATTTTGATTTTTTTTTCTTTAAAACCAAACTCAATACTGGGGCTTTACCTATGTTTTGGAGGAAAAAAAAAAAGTTACAAGTCTGTTTTAAGATCTGTGTTACAAACGCCACCTCTCAACAAGCAGATCTCAGTTTATGATTCGGGGCTTCTTCCCAAGCATAGAGAGGCTGTTCTCAAAGCCCAGAAGAATTTTCCTGGCCTCCTTTCTATTGATGTTAATGGGGTTTGGAAGAGACCTCCATGTGACTTGTGCATAAGATTTGCTTGTCCAGAGACAGAGTATTTCTATCTTCATCACAGTGCGATTCTAGCTGCGTTTATGTAATAGTGACTGACCACAGGAACTGTAACACCAGCATATGCTAACTGTAGATGTACTTCTTGCAATATGTTTAAAATATCTTACCTAACTACATGTAACTGAGTACTCGTTTTGCCTCACACAGGCCCCAGTGAAGCATTCTGTGCTTAAATATGTGTGAAATGTTTTGCAGAATCAGGGTCTTTCATGTAACATTGAGTTTCTGTGAAGAAGAGGATTATTGAGCTACACATCTCTCTGCTGTACTTCCAGCTCAAAATTAATCAGTGAAGCAAAAGACATTGGGAACCAGATTTACAACAAATATTTTTAATTACTCATTGACTTTAATTCATTCCTAAGCAGGGTCCAGCCGCTGCACCAGATAAAGTGGAGTGCCTGTGGGGAAAATACCACAAGGTATTATATTGATTTGATCACAACATACACACGCCCAGCAGAATTTATCCCAGAGGCAGGCTTGTAAGACATTCACCACCCGAGGACAGCGTACGGCCTTTCTCTGGCCTTTGGTGTACGTGCGCAGGGCTACCATGGAAGTTTTCTGGCAGTGAGGAAGCACTGTAGGTACGAATGGCTGAATACTTAGTTATATACATACGCTCGTATTTCGGAGAGACATTCCACAAAGGAGCCAGCAGGAGGACGGGGGTGCAGCACGGACCAGTGGCGGCGGTACCACTCCCAGTCTGGACCACTGGCATTTGCTTCCACCCGGCATCGCTCCCTCTGCCTCGCCCGGCTGACCACCATCCCCTCTCCCACCCTCACCCTGGGTGCCTTGTGCCTGCGAAGGGGCAGGAAGAACTGAGGCAACAAGGGTAACAGCACTATGTGGTCCTGTATTTACCCATGACTATAACCTACATGAATACACACCTGTATTTTTTTTTTTTTAATACACATACATATAATGTTTGCAGACACAAGGATATTTTCAACATTCTTCATCTTGTTTTACCTATAGGTAGTGGTCCAGGCTGATCTTTGTGCTGGGCTTCTTTTTCCTGTTCACCTTTTAGGACTGCTACAGCTTCAGCTGTTACTACTTGTACTATCCTCGCGGACACTTCTTCTGTGGCAGCAGAAAAAATAGAAAAAAAGAAAAATACGCTAATGAGAATGATTTTTAAAATCATAAAGATTAGCTTAAACAAAAAAAAATAAAAAATGGAGACTAAATCAATTTTAAAAGGTAATCTTGTTCCTGAAATATAAACAAATCATTAAAAATAAAATAGAAGGACCAGATAATCAAAAGACCTCAGTGGATAATGCTGAGTATTTATAAAAACCAGGACCCTAGCCTTTGCAGCAAGATGCACAAAGCTTCATTATTCAATGCTCTTTCTTAGGTTTGTTAGGGACAATGTGCAGCAACTGCAAAATTTTAAGGTGATCATTTATTAAATGTCTTTTTCCCCATGTACTGGTTTGCAAACAGGGGTAGAATGGCCAGCTGAGTGATGGGATTTCCTGACATTTAATGTATGGAGTTAGCGGCATTCTTACATATACTTGGATGATATTTCCTCCCCATCAGCGCACAGTTAAGACATACTAAAGGCACTTCCCAGACACATCTAAGGGTATGCTGATGAGGGACTTGAAACAGAAGGGACAATATGATTAAAATACGTGCTTTGTCCTCCTCCCCCCTTTTAAGTGTGCAACATAAAGCTTTATTTAACCAGGAGGTCCAAACACCACACAAACGGATCACAGGGGATAACCTCTGCTGTGTAGGACGGGCTCGTAGGCACGGGTCTGGGACTCCAGCTCGGCTCCCGGCCGCTGTGTGCTCGACAGAGCTGGGTGCCACGGGACCTGTGCTCTGCTCCTCCCCACCACCATCAGCGCGAAAGTCCAGGAGGGGTGAGGAGCCTTCAGTGCTGCTCCACCCCACGGGTGGAGAGACAGCTTTGTAATGGCAGAGGGCAGAACGCCCGGCTCTGTCAGGAGCAGCTGCAGAGCCCCCATTAATCACCATCCCTGAGGGCAGAAATAAAAGCTCTCTGCTCGCCCATTACTGCTCCCTCCAGGCAAGGGAAGGGGATATTTAAATCAATGCCCTACATGTAACTTTACAGCAACTATCCTAACAAGGGATGCTGTCCATTAGACTAATAGTGATTTCTCCTCACTGTTAGCACTCTGGCAGAACTCCTTGGCATTTTTAATGTAAAGTTATTCCTCTTTGCTCGTCCTTTACAAAAGCTGATTTTTTCTCCCAAGCAGCACAGATGCGAGTTACTCGACTTTCACGGTCATGTTTGTCTAAAAACAAAATGCTACGTTAATCTCTCTTTTGCACGATCTGAGTATGTAATGAGATATTAAAAAATCAACCCACTGGCAAAGAACATTCATAATTGTTGGTATTTATATCTTACAATTCACTTCCCTCTTGACTGGTCGCCAGGAGGGCAGGGACTGCAATACAGTGTTATTGGCTGCAGCCAATAGTACGAGTTGATGGATGAGTATGTCAGAACCACCACTGAGCAATAAAAAAATAAGCTGATTTAGAAAACTGTTAGCCCAAGAATAAATGAGCATAAACTTGCCAAGGATAAATTCAGACTTGAAATCAGATCATAGAATCATAGAATATCCCGAGTTGGAAGGGACCCATAAGGATCATCGAGTCCAACTCCTGGCACTGCACAGGTCTACCCAAAATTTTAGACCATATCACTAAGTGCACAGTCCAAACGCCTCTTAAATTCAGACAGGCTTGGTGCAGTGACTACTTCACTGGGGAGCCTGTTCCAGTGTGCAGCCACCCTCTCAGTGAAGAACCTCTTCCTAATGTCCAACCTAAACCTCCCCTGCCTCAGCTTGACACCATTGCCACGGGTTCTATCACTGGTGATGTTTTCCTACTCTCAGGGGCGTGAAGTTCTGGCACAGTCTTCCCCATAGAAGGAAAAAACTCAACTGGTTTTGAGATAGAGCTCGATACATTCAGGAAAGGGACTACACAATATGGATGCCTGTATCAGCAGGAGACTGGGCATGGCAGCTCTACTTCTTTGTCCCTCTAGTCAACAACGTGACCTCAGTATATTAGACAAAATTCCACATTGCTGTCATGTAGATCGAATCAAGCACCTTAATCAAGTCATGCATGTGGCTAGGCATGTGGACCAAAGAACAGTGATCGATTTAAAGCCCACCAATCTTCCCAGCCGCCTTTTAGGGTCCTGTACCTCATTTTGGGGTTTTGAATTTCTCCCACTTCCACACTTGCTGTGTGCTGGGGGTGCTTCTTGGCACCTCTTGGTTTCTCTTGTGGGGAACATGGAATAGATACTTTACAAACCCTCCCAGACTGTTACATGGTGCTGATGTTGTGTAGCAGTGGGCTGGACACAAATAATCCCTTGATATCCATACAGGTCCTGACAATTCCCTGTGTTGCGAGGCAGACGCAGACTGTAAAGCACAAGCGACGCAGGAGAGAAGTGGGAGAACGAACCCTACAGATGGGCCCTTCCTCTTCCTGCAGGCGCCCGATGCCCTCTCCCACGCCGCACCATGCAGCCGGCGCACTGCAGCACCTCGCGTGGGCAGGACGTGCCGGTAGGAAACGAGCCTCCCTTCCACAAAGCATCCTCGAAACGCGGCGCTTCCCTGTTCTGATTCTGCTCTTTCAGAATAGGAAGGAGTATATTGGTAAGCATGGAGAAGGGCACAGAGCTTCGCAGGGAACACCACGGCTCTGACAGACCCCACGCTGATCGCCACCGCCACTTCACACCTGGAGGATGAGACGCAACCCTTCCGCAAAGCTTCCATGCCAACCTAATTCCAACACCGACACAAGTAACTTCATCAAGTCTGCACCGTTAGCTCAGAGGAACACATCAAGACTTAATTGGGAAGACTTACAAAAATCCATTTTTAAGTTTATTTTCACATGAAAATTCTAAGAAAACGCCCCAATTAATTTTTCAGATACAGAATATGCAAACGTATATGAGATTTAGTACCTTGGAGTATATCCAGACAAAACCCACTTGGTCACCTGCTCTCCATCACCCCAGCTACCACAAGCCTCCTCCCAGCAAGGTAAGACAAATCTCTACTAAAAATGATCTTTTTTGTTATGGAATTTATACTTGTTTGTATCCAGCCTGGTTCTGGGGTGCAGGTTGGCTCTCCAAGGCCCTCTCAGCTCTCTTCCTGATTTAATTAGCTTGGGACAAACATGTTCAACAGGGAGATACAGCTGGGGTGAAAGGTTGCCTCCTGAAAAATGGTAATTTCAGACTACATGACTATACATGAAAAAAATATAAATGGCCTGTTTTTTTCTTCTTTAAAATCAAGAAAGGCTCACTTTGAGCACTCTGTTGATGGATATTTTGGGTGACACGGGAGGCACAGGCAGTTCGCCAGAACAGCAGTGTTTTTGCTATACATGACTGCTGCGAAAGGACAGACATTTTTGTACTAATGGACACTATAAATAGCAGATCCAATGGGTAAGTCAAATCCTCACAGGGCAGCTATTGAGACTGTTCACAGTTTCCTTATGGTTCAGTTAAAGTTCAAGGAAGCCTAATGATAAAGAACAAAAAAAAAAAAGAAAAAAGAAAAAGAGTTAGCCAGCCTGGATGCCAGGCAAATTCTTCACAGCCTAAAAGCTTTGCCTTCATTAGAGGAAGTTTTGTTTGTAGAGTTTTATTTTCCCCCTCTTTAACCAGGTAGACATTGGCTCATTCTGCTTTGTGCCACAGAAACAGCAATAGGAAATGACAAGTAACATCAAATGTACGTTTCTTAAAGGCAACACAGATTTTGGCTTCGCATATGACTCCAGCACAACAGAAGAGCAGCAGTGTGGCTTTTTTACCAAGATGTCAGCCACTCGTGATACAGGATGCAGACCGAGTCTCCCGGTTCGGTTACAGGGAATGCAGTACCCAGAAGTACAGGTGGCCCTCAGACATGACTTCCACAATGAGAGGAGACTGCCAGACATCCCCAGTACGAGCTCTTTACATCGGGCAGCCTGAGCCGAGAGGCCAGGAGCTACCGACACAGGCACTGCTTCTGCCGCTCCCTTAAAGGCTGTCACTTCAGACCAAGCTCGGATGGGGCCGTCAGGTGAAGCCTGTCCGGTCGCTCACGGTGCTGTGGCTGCTCTCTGGCAGGGAAGTGAGGGCTGTGCCATGCTGAGAGCACACACACCCATCGCGGGCACTACGCTAATTTAAACCAAAATGAAAGCTCACACCAGTAAGCTCAATCCGCTCCTGGTCTTAGAAGCCAGCCTGATTCTTCTACTAGGTGTGACAAAACCCAGCCCCCAGAGCACAAAACTGGGATGTGTAGCTCGGAGGCACAGGGCCCATTAAAGCAAGGTTACAGACCAGAGGATGGCTACCAGAGATCTGGAATCAGACCAGTAGAAGGCCAAAATGTCATTTCAAAGCCCTCCTTCATTTCTTATTGATGCTGCTGCAGTCATCAAGGGACTGCAGATGTCTCCACTGGCACCTGAATCCATTACTGACATTACTTTCATTTCCCAGGAAACCTTTCCAGTCCATTAAGTTTTTTAACACACAGATTTACCAGCCCCAGTGACAGATGTATGGACGGTCACAAAAGTCTTTTAAAACATGTCTGAGCTTTCACCAAGTATTTCCAGAAAACTGTTAGAAATATTTGGAAACTGTAATGGCAAGAGCAAAAATTAGATCTGTGACAGATCTCCGCAGCGATGCCTGGTGTGTCTGTTCCCTTTGTGCCCTTTTTAACAGTTCTCCTCCAGCCCCAGGCACTTTCTCCTCTTCCAAACTACCATAACCTCAGGCTGAATCCGTTGAGGAAATGAGTTTGCTGTGAACACCACTTCCTACATGAAACTGCTCAGGCTAAGACACTTGCCTCTGACAGCCCCCATCCAGCAGTATGTTTTTTCTACCTCCCTCATCCCTCTATGCAATGCCGTGTTATTATTCTGAGGACTGCTTTTGACAGGAGAAACTTCCAATGGGCAGTGCTCACAGCATCTTCCTGCCTTGCAGGTAGGGGCCTCCGTACCCCCACAATTTCACCTTCCCAGGTAGAACCCCTCGCTCTTTCTAGCGGTAGCTGTTACACTGCTACGGTGGCAGCAGATCTCGAGCTTGCCGTAGCCATGGAGGATGCCATCTGGTCTCTGCAAAGCTGAACTTGTTTAGCGCATAAACAAAGTTTAACGTGCTGGAACCGCACAGCACAACAAATGCTCCAGGAGAAAACCGAAGGAAAGGGATGACAGGAAGGAGGGACGGGGAGGAGGAGACTGGAAATTGTGTCAAAACTTCACATGCGTTCACAGTGTCACCCCTCAGACTCCGACCAGGAAAATTAACAGTGAGCTCATTTAAAGTGAAGGGTAATTAACGCTCATGGAGGACTGAGGCTAAAACAGGGATAAAGAAAGACACAAACAGATGGAAAGGATAAAATAATATGTTTCACTAATTTTGCTACGTTTTAGGCAAGGAACACAGGCAGGGCACAGAGAAAAGATTAGCTACATGTGTGCTTGCAGAATTGGGAAAACAAAGCAATTTCAGTCAAAATGTGCCTGTCAAAATCCTCAGCAGGGTGCAGACCAGTTTCCAAGGTAACCAGCACTAATTGTTGGCACAGCGGAATCGAGTCAACAACAAAAGCACTGAGGAACCTGCGCTGCTCAGCAAGGCAAAATACCCCAAACATATTCCCCGCAGAAAGGAAAGATACAAAAGGGGCTATTTGCTATCTTTGACAATTTGAAAAGCTAACAGGACCTATGGATTTTTTTCCCCCGGGTACTGCGATTGTGAGTGCAGCAGGACTATAAACCAAATAGCCATTCGATTTGTTCAGAGGCTTTAGTCCCCTCAGGACAGGTCCTGACTTCTCTCTCAGCTCTGCTGAGGCTGGTGGGACTGCTGAAACATGGGGAAAAAGAGCAGGGCTTCACCTGGTGACTTTCTGATGGAAAAAATGAAGACACACCTTGGACGTCATTACTGCAATTACTAAAAACTCCAAGCACTGCCTTTTGCACTTGGATTAAAAGAGAAATTCACAGTAGCAACCAAAGCAGTGTGAATAAGTCACATAAAACACAAATAATGCCAACAGATTAGCGCTTGCGGTTGGAGAAAAAGGCAGTAACATAGCTTTACAGAATCCAAATATTTGCTCTCAAATGGCTTTTGTGAGTGCAAATATTTTGCCGCAAGTAGGTCCTTGATCTGGATGTTGGCAATATCAGCAGTAATTGGCAGGAGGTATGAAGAGAAATAATGGGAACATCAGCTTTTAAATTAAACGAAACCAGAACACAACTGACAAGCATCACTTCCCTAATAAACTCATTGACTTTAAGCTACTGTAGCATCAGTGAGGATGGTGACAGATTAAATTAATCAGCAGGACTTACCAGCTAGCCAACTGAACAGGTCAGAAAAGGCTCGTGTTTTGGGAAAGAAAAACCTGTGACTGTATAACACACTGAACCCCAAAATTACGGGCACTCAAGACCGCCTTTGGGGGAGGATGCATTGCAACGACTATGTGAACAGAGCAGGCACAGGGGGAGCCACGGCTGGGTACCCCTCAGCCAACAGCTCACACCGCCACATTTTGGGATACTTCAGGTATTCACCAGCCCCTCCTACCTTACTCTGAAGCTCAGGCTTGTAAATCTGAGCCACCATCCTCCACCTTAACACCTCTGCTCCGCAGCAGGGTACAGCTGACGTGACGCTGGTGTCCTGGCTGCTGCTGAGCCGTGTCAGAGCGGTCATGCTCTGGTACGGATGGAGGGAGGCAGGAGCCGGCTGCTCCGCATGGCCCCGGCTGCTCTGCAGCGTTCGGGAAAGCAGCGGCCCAGGGCTGGGACTGCCTGTCCTCGAGCCGCTTCCACACCTCCTGCCTCCACTTCGGCTCCGCTGCGTTTTCCTGATCACGTTCTCAGCGAGAGTTGAACAGATAGTTCAAATCTCCATGGCACGCAAGTGGCAAAATCCAACAGCAAAGCTGTGCTCGGAGTCAGGAGCAACTCTGAAAGCTCCACTGAGCCCTCCTCCAGCTCCCGAACACACGGGCATTAGGCAGAGGCCTCTGCCACGCTGTCTAGCCGCTGTAAAACAAACACCAAGGGATCAGTTCCTACACATGCACACCCTTTAAATATGAAATGTGGTTAAAAAGGAGTCATACAAATGTCAGTACAATAAAGCAATGCTTTAAAAATGAGCCCTCATTACTGCAAATACTTGCTCCCTGTGCGTCCCCTGAGTCATATCTTCTTAAGTTTACTGTCTGGAACAAAATATTTACTGCTGTCAGCATTTCCCAACCAAGCCAGAGGTGAGAAAAGCTAATCGTTTCTGTTTTGTCTGATGCATCAGCAATGCAATTTACAGCTGATGTGCAATATTGAAGCAGCCAACGTGAGGCCCCCAGCCAGGGTAACGTGGAGAGGTCCCACTGCCTTTCCCAGGACATGCTACCAGCTAAAAAGCAGCACTTGCTTGTGAGAAGCAGATATATCTATCTTTCATTAAAATATGAACTCTTGTTAGGACTCAGGCAGGAAGAAACCACTTCAGGTTCAAAACAAAGAATCCTTTGAGTGTGAGTAAATACGCATAACAGGTAAATCACTTTTAATTCAGTATTTGTTTTGAACTTCAGTACATGTTAACATTTTAAATAAGGACACTTTTAAGAACTAATTTGCTTTTAACATAAATGAGAGAACAACCCTCAGAAGTCAATAGAGCTACAGCAACCTACAGCAGGAGGTGACGTGTCCCTTACAGTTCTTTCTTAGCTCCTTTTTAAAATGCTTTTTACAGTCTTTAAAATAGAAGAACAAAAGAAAAAACACCAAAGTATGCTACATAAATTCTGCTGAATTTAAGACTAAAATTAACAATAACCCATGCATGCTTTCTGTGGGATTTCCAGTCGTGCCTGGTTCAGCATAACTGAAGACCACCCTGTCAATGCAACGCAGTTTTGGCTCATCCCATCAGTGGATCCGGTAACACCCAGAGCACAGCAATGCAGTGCCCTTTTCGCCCTAAGGCCCTGCTACCAGTCAAACCCTGCTTACCCAGCCAGCTCCGCAATGCAGCAGCAGCTGTGCTGCTGATCTCCCTGGGCTGCGCTTCCCGGCCGAGCCCTCGCCTGCACCCAGACAGAAGTCTTTCCCATGCCGACTGCGAGGAACGGTGCTGTGTACTCACGTGAAATGTGTGTGCACCTTCCTAGAGGCAGGCAGGGCAGAGAAGAGCTCGTGTCACGTACAAATTAACCAAGTCCCACGAAGGTCTTGATTTGGGTGGACTGTTGGAGCAGCTACAGCCCTGCTCAGCAATTCTGCGCTCCCCCGCTCCTCTGGCATCATCCCAGCAGAAGCAGGTCTTGTCTCTGCCAGGTCACCACCTCTACCAGGACCCATCCCTGGCCACTCACACGGTCTTCTCCTGTCCCCTGCCTGCCCACCCTTGGAAAGCACTGGCCCATGCCTCTCGTTGTATGAAGTGATTAGGAAAGAGAGAGATCTGCTTACAGACGGAGGTGCAAGAGATGCACATGTAAGCATTCGGTGCACCTTCTGAACCACCTCTTCCACTTCTTCTGTCTTCTCTGAACACTTAAAATGTGTGCAAGCATCTGTGGCCATGTGCTTGGGGACAGGTGAGAGCAGGGCCTGGGTCACTGCAGCTACCGGGAGAGGTCTGTGTCTGGAGAAAGAGCCCAAGTGCAGGGAAAAGGAGGAGTGGCTGTGGAAATTCAAGATCAGAGAGGGGCTGCCCAGGGCGGCTGGGATAAAGCTAGGAGTACAAAGAGAAAACATGGGGAATGAAAAGCCAGAGGCAACGTTAGTGAGAAAAGAGGAGAAGAAGGAAGAGCTGACAGAGCAATTGTTTGGAAGGACAAAATACTCTTAAGTAGAAAGGATGGCAGTGAAAGGAAGAGAAAGCAACTCCTGGACAGAAGCAGCAAAGGATTAGCTGCCTTCACAGCTAACCACCAACCAGCGCAGGCTGCGCTGCCCTGGATTTGGCACAGACCCTGGATTTTGGGTAACAAACAACAGCCCCAGCTGAAGCCGTTTCCTTCTCTCACGTGTGGTGCAAGGATAGGGATGAAAACAGTTTTGCTAAGTCAGCAAGACTGCCACATCCACGCAGCACCGGCAGCCGGTACTTCTGCTCCTCTGCACCCAGGGATCTGTCTCGCCAGCCGCACGGACAGAGGATCAGGCTGTAAGTGGGTTGCATTGTAACTGCTGCAGGCAGTACAGGTTGCTGGGAGCTGTACCAAATCGATCGTGTGCTGCTACAGATTAGTCTCAAGGAAAGAAATATGAACAAAAAAAGTGAAATACCTGGTGGTTCTTTTCCCCTCCCAAAGTATATATTCCTTCTAAGTGAATTTGATTTCCATGAAGAAGTATTCAATCTAGCCAGTCCTGAGTGAAAATGACTCTCTGGAAAGCAGTTAACAGGTTTTCCTGCCTTGGATATCTCAGTTATTTTCCATATACTGCATGCAATTAAAATTAAAGTACTAAAGTTTGAAGCAGGTATTTTCCGCATGCAGGAGAAGGGCTCATGCACATGATCTCACGTACACAGCTGGGGAGCCTTCAGTTTCCTGCACTTTTTGCATGTCATGAGTAATGCCTCAATAACAACAAAACCCCCGAAACAATCAAGACTGCACTTCTAAACCATCACCTCCAAATGAGCTTTCCAGGCACCATGGGCTCTGCCCCCCAGTCAGTCTGCAAAACAGCACAGGGAAATGTAAATGTTTTGCTCCATATCTCCCAAGGAACAAGCGATGGAGTCAAAACCAGCACACAGCCCTCTCACTTTGAGTCTTGCCTTTGAACTTCCAGATCAACCTTTTCACAGCTGGCGCGGACAGGCACTGGATTAGCAGTGCTCACATGCCATCTAATGCCAGCCGCTTTATGCTGATTTCCATCCCTTCAGCTGGCAAAGGCAAGCAAACCTGTAATAATTATCATAATAATGATTTAAAGCCAGCAGTTAATCTACCAGTAGCAACTCCACAAACCAGGAAAACCCAAGCCAGAACACCAGTACATACTGCTGGTTTTGCTGTCCTAACTCAGGCTATGAATATCGCGTGACAAAAGGTGACTTCTTTCTCTGTATTGTAACCTCACAGCTTAGAACAGCAGGGAAGACAAAGACAGGCGTTTTATCCCCGGCTTCCTTCTAATCTTTCATTTGAGCTCCTTGCTTGAATTAAAACCCAGATTGCCTTTGCTTTCCCATTTTAACGCAGAGTAGCTCATCAGGGTTAGTTGAACCAAGAAATTTGTGCGCATATATATATATATAAAGCTATATAATCACACACACATATATGTTGCACCATAAATACACCCCAAAGCACCATTTCCCTTCCGTTTCCACGGAAGTCGTGCCTCAGCGAGGTCCCATTGCATGGTGCTCCCCGTCTCCCCCCCCATCTACCCCGTCTCCCTTAGCCTTGAGAAGCAAATGCTCGAGGAAAAGGGGAAACAAAAAGAATGCTCCTTTCCTTTGTCAGACAGCCTGGCTGCGGCTCAGAGCCGTTACAGAGAGGCTGTGCACTCCTGAATGCTAAATAAGCTCCCAGGCTACAGACTTTCTCTCCGCGGAGCTTAAAAAGAGATCTCACTCAGCACAGGGACCAGTTGGCATGGCAACGTGGAAAAAAGAAGCCAGCAGCGCCCGGGCTCCTCGCAGTAGTAGCGGCAGGCTGCTTGCACGACTTGTATGTTCGTGGGGGATCTGATGGCACCTGTCCCCCTGTGCCACGGGTCGGAGCCGCACCACCCGCGGGGAAGGGGCAGCAGGACTGGCCGGGGATGGCAGGGAGCTCGGCTTGGCCACGGCTGGCAGGGCACCACGCCACGCACGTGGGTGTCCGTAACGGGAAACCGGGAGGAAGGGATCTGCGCAGCGTGGCGCTGAGCAGGTTAATGACCGCGGCTCAGCGCGCCAGGCCCTGAGAGCTGCTAATTGCCCGTGCACGGGCTGAGGGGCCACGAAATGAGGCAGCAGTGCCCACCGGCACGGCCTGGCTGTCACCTGGGAACCCGCTGCTTCCTTTTCAAGGTGACTTTGGGGAAGAAGTTGCCATTTCAGCTGCGCCTGCAACAGAGGGGCTGTGTGTCTGCAAAACAAGGCTCTGTTGTTTGTTAATGAACCTTCCTCCAAATCTTCCTGCCCTCGGATCAAAGCCAGAATGGAAAATTACACGTTGGCGTGGTGCCCAGCACTACCACCACCCAGCCGCAACCGCACAGACCCCTGCCCACTGCCCAGTGCTGCCCAGTGCCCCCCCAGGCCCGCCGTGCTGCCATTGTGGGGACAGAGACCACCATGGGTTCCCTTTGGACTCAACACGGAGAAGCAGCGCTTCTTCTGGCGTGCACACTGCACCTGATGGGATATTCAGCCTTCAGCGGCTATCCTGGCCACCGCAGCCCCTGAAGCACGCCCGCAGGTGTTTTCAAAAGGCAACTTTGATAGACAGCACTGGTGGCGTACAGCCTGAACTACCAGCATGCCTGGGACAAGACGTTACCGCAGATGCCTCCTCCGCTGCCCGGCCGTGCTGCTGGCGCTGCCTCCCCGAGGTCCTTATCAATGGCAACCTGACAGCATGGGGCGGGCGCTGGCTGCCATTCGGCTCGTGATGTTCACGGCGTAACAAGAAAACGCAAAAGTGCATCAGAAACAACAAGGAGCGCAAAGGAGATAGCTGGTCGATGCCGTCTCTTAGCCAGATTCGACCATGGCATGGCAGAGATGCAGCAGGTGGCTTCAAAGGTGTTTCTGCACCTGGTTTAAGATATGGTGAACCTGAACCAGATGCTGACATTTTCAGAGGAGCTGTGGGACTACAAGAGACTGATGGCTAAACTTCCCTGGGTGTCACTGCCCAGAGCTGGGGCCAGCTCCTCCAGCTCCTACCAAAGCACTTCAGTCCCTACCAACTGATTTCTGAAGTCCCAAGAGGAGGTGGGAGGGCAGAGCCAGCCCCTCAGAGAGGTTATGGATGGACAAAATGGGATGTCTTAGTGGATTTGGTGGCTGATAGTGCCAGCCACAGAAAAGCCTTCAGAGACAAGGGCAAGCATGTCTGCAGCAGCTATTGAATAGTCAGAGTCAGGGAGAAGCTAGCTGCGGGATGCATGGGAAAAGACGGAATTTCTCTGGCCCCATTCCTGGTCCTCTGCAGAGAACAACTGAGGAGGAACTCTACAGCAAGCTTAACAGAGAATGGTAAAAATAACATTTCCTAAGAGTGCCCCAAAGAGCCTCTGCTGCCTCCACCTATGCTCTCTCCAGCAACATACTGTGAATGTCTAAAATATTCCAATAACGTGTCCCAGAGAATGACACTTGTATTACTCTTAACATACAGAAGAAAAGTTTCACAAGTCTAATACGCTTGCCTGTCTCTAAATTGGCAAAGACGATGGTGCACAGTAATTACTGTCACATTTCCTGGGAAAAGGGAGGGAGATCAAAATGCCTAATTAACAGCTTCTTTCCCATGGGAGCCATCAATGACATGGTAAGATCCATTCTTCGAGCTTTACAAAACAAAACCGAAACAGGACAAACACGGCAATCGCATTCATCCTTCAACATCCCCGATTTTGCATCCTTCCATGCATTTTGTCTGTGTTGCTCACTGACAATGCACACCTGACACAGAGGCTGGGAGGCACCTGCGGGGAACAGGCGATCAGGGAGCTTGCGGGGGGCTCCTGTAGCCCCAGGAGGGCTCAGGCAGCAACAGGACAGCCAGTGCCAGCAGCCAAATGAAAAGGAGATTAAACGACAGGTTGCTGTGGGGAAGGGAGAGGGACATTAACACATCACGGGCCCAAGCGATGACTTGCCTGGTGTAGTTTCAGCATGGAGAGGTTGTCATGTTCATGTTGCACAGCGCTGCAATCCTGCCCCAGAGCTGCTGCAATCCTGCCCCAGAGCTGCTGCAATCCCGCCCCAGAGCTGGCCATCACAGCTCTGGTCCTGCCCTGGACGTGGCGCCCTGAGCCAGCAGAACTAAGTGTCACAGTGATTTTCTGAAGGTGCAGTAGTGGTGAGGACCGTGACGAAGAGCCTCTCTACGGCTGCTGCAAGGCTAGGCTAGGAAAGACAATGGGATGCGGACGGTTTCCTTGATGCCCTGCCAGGCGGCTGAAGCACGCACAATCCCTATCTTCAGCACAACTTTTTTGCACAGCCAACCCAAAGGGACTCTGCATCTCTGCTCATCTGTTCACTGGCTGTGACAGGGCACTCTTTCAGGCTGACACTCCCTGCAGCTTATTTAAGGAGTAGTTGCTCACAGGAACAGATTTGTTGCAGATGCCCATTTAGTCTGGCTGAACAAAGCTTAAAACAAATGGCTAATTAGGACAAACTACATTCAAGGCTGGAACTTGAATTACCCCTTCCCACTTTTCTCCTTGGTTATTCCCTATAGACAGAGCCATTCCCTGCTGTCTGAATCCCCTCCTCACTGGGGTAATATTTGCCATCATGCAAAGGATGTGTTGGCTCGGGATGAACAGATAAAACTGAACCACTTTCTACTGTCCTTATCTTCAATTTTTCCTCCTTTCCCTGCCACCTCCTGCCCCTGCTTTGCTCCCTCATGCCTTTCATCTCACCATTTCGCTGCCCACCACCTCTCCCAGCTTTCCCAGTGCTGGGTCTGGTCCCTTCCTCGGTCCCTCACGCCCCCCTCAGCTCAGTACTGCCACTGTTTCATTCCTCCTCATAGGTCTAGGTCTCTCTCCTCTCTCTGTTTCACTTACAGACTAACACACACCAATCTCTGGGTCTCCCCAGCCACCAAAAATACTTGCCTCTCTCATTTATCTGGCCTGGCCTCCCTCACATCCACCTTTCCTATGACCGAAAGGCTCTGGAAAACAATGCAGGAGAGCTCAACCTGTGATTCTCTGTGCTGTGTCATGAAGTCTGCTACAATTTTCCAGCAGCCTTTTTGCATCCCATACACTTTGGGTACTCTGCCAATTAATGAAGAGCTCTGTCACTTTGGCAGGACATGTTACTGTCCTTAATATCAACTGACATGAGGACAGAGCCACTGTCCTGAGGCTCTGATGATAGGATTTCAGGAAATGCTTTCCCTTAATCTGTCAAAAAAAATAATTCATCAGATAACTGCGTGGGTAATCCAAAACCCTTTGATTATAAGCCAGCATTTGGAATATAATGAAGAAAGCACTCAATCAGCTGAGTCACTGTACATACAGACATTACAGAAGATGCTTCACAATACAGCTAACTGCTTTTACCCCCAATTATATAAATTTGACGGGTTAGTCATTACATTACTGAAAAGAAAAAGAAATGCATTTTAAATGCAGAAAAACAAACCTTTGCAGCTTGATGCTCCTTGCAAGTCAAATACGATGGACTGTGTTGAATTGCTGGTTCCCAGAGACTGCTGAAGCACATCCGTACTGCTCCTCACTGCTTCCTTCCAATTAGTTGACCACGACTTTTCAGTAAGCAAAGAAAAGGCTGCCACGCTCATATTTCATTAAAAGTCAAACACATCCTGTGCTCTACCATGGGGTCCAATCCAAAGCTTTCCACACCAGCCCACTCCACAGTGAGTTTCCGAGGATTACCCTATCACGCCTCCTTTGCAGCACACGTCTCGCGTGATGTGAAAACGTTTGGCTTGACAAGAGCTACAGCTCTGATCCTCCACTCGTAACACTTACGAGACCCTCACCTGTGTGTGAGTACACCCGTGCAGGTGAGGGCGAACAGGAACAGGGGTCAGGGAGCGTGCGTTATAACTCGGTGGGGTGCTGCAGGCTGCCCAAAGGCCGGGTGTCCTCAGGAGCGGCTCAGGAGCAGCGGCTGCTGGAGGCACAAGGCTGAGCTGGACGGCCATGGCAGCCCCAATACACACACACACACACATACACACACACACACAAAATGAATAGCTGCTTTACCAGTCTCACTTATATCACATCCATAACAGCTTCCTATGCGTTATGCCAATAAACTGGGCCTGTCCTCTCACACATTTGCCTTCGACTTCAGCGGATGCTGGATCAGGCCCTGAGGGTGCCCAGTCCACAGCGCTGTGCTCTCTCCCACGTTCCCCCCGGTCCATCTGAAAGGAGGGCATTGATGTGTCTCCATAATGCAGCCATTACCAGCGCGATACAGAGACAGATCAATCAAAGGCAACACAACAGCCAGATTCAGAGGATTCCAAAATTGAGGTCAGACTCAATAACTCTTAGACAGAAGCCAAGAGAGAGACGCACACACATATATACAGGAAGGCAAATTTTAACCGTGCAAACCTAAAAACGTCACTTGCTGTGATAGATTGGATGTGTTTTGGCAAGAACTATACTCTCCTCCCTCACCAGCACCCCTCGCCTCCGCATCAGTGTTGGCATAGGTGCCTTTGTCCTGCTGGCCTGACTCTAACCTTCCCCTTAACACGCAGCCCTCAGATTTTACAGCACGAGCCCTGCAAATGGGTGCCCCAGTGCTCTGCCGTGCCCCAGGGCAGCACGGCACCACGGCTGAATACCTCTCCCCGGGGGACGCCCGTTTCAGGAATGAATCCCGGCCCGTGGGTCAACCATTGCCGGAGAGCTTCCTTAGGCGAAACGCCTCGAACCACGGCTGAGCTCTCGTCAGCGGGGATCGGGCAGAGTGCAGCTGCCCAGGGAAAAGCCCTGCTTACACCTGTGCTCCACTTCGGATGAGCTTGTTGTTGCCGCTGCTGGGGATTTACGGACTCTGGCATGAAGGCTGAGAAGCCAGAGAAGCCTAGGTTATTGTTCTGGATTTACACCAGGGAAAATAAAATCCCGTAAATCCACACAAACCCACAGTTTGGATTAATTATCTCAGTCGACCTTGGCTTCCTGTGCATTTTCTCCTCAGCTGTTTGGAGTCAGTAAGCTACTACAAATGATTAAATGATTTGCATTATTGGTAATTATGTGTATCACAGTGGCATTTAAACACCACATCTGATACAACACCCCACTGCAGTTACAATTTACAAGCAAACACAGCAAAGATGGCTGAAGTTGGTGGCAAATGCCAATCCTGGTTTCAAGATGAAACTCTGAATCAAATTGGTTCATGATGCTGCAAAAGTATGTCCAACTAGCAAATACCAGCATGGCTTTGGCAACACGTGCCCCTTTTCATTTCTTTCACTGCCCTAAATTGCTGACAGGTTTCTCCCAATGGTCTTTAAAAAAGAGTGAAATGATTGAAAATATATCTTATGTATCCTAAGATGCTTTACGTTGCATCAATGTTCCTCTAAGTCGGAGTTCAAGGATTTGAATTTCCAGAGAACTAGAAATTCATGCGTGAAGGCAGGCAGTTTTAGGGACTTTTCTGGTGTTCAAGGACAAAGACAGATGCCATGAAATAAGCTATATTAAGACTCCCTGGCAATAACTGCACGTATTGACAGTAAGTCCCCACCCCAGAGATCTTGCAATCTAAGTATACAGTGAGAAAAAAACAGGAGAGGAGGAAACAAGGCCACAAAGTGGTGATTGAAGCAAACTTCACGTGGATCAAGAGCAGTCTCAGTCCCTTGGTAGGTGCATTTCCCCAGTCCCGCTGCCGTATTTTGATTTGTTCTGCTCTTTAGCCCCTCATCTCAAAAAGCACCACGAAAATACACTACTACAATGCCAGCTGATGGGCAGCACTGGGCTCCTGCTTCCTCTCAGCCATTAGCTGCAAACTCCTCAATTAAATGTTCAGGTCTCCCAGACACTGCCCCGAGCTTTAAGAGCACCTGAGAAGAGTATTTCTCTTCTCCTCTTATAAGGAGAGGAAATTCCTCTTCATTCCGTAAAGTTATCGCTTCTCCATGAGCATGGGTGTGATTTTTCCAAGGTTGTGTGAAAAATCTGTGGCAAAGGAGAAAAACACTCAAGTCTTCCCACAGCCCTAAGAACTGCAGCATCTTACCTCTGTGATCCTGTACAACTGCTCCTGCTTATTTGCCGGCTACGCACAGTACAAAGTTAGGTTAGAGCAAAGAAAAGAGATCTTGTTATCATCCTCCCAAACAATCACCAACAACATGCTCACCTGAATGCTTACACAGGATTTCTTTTACTGCTGGCTTTCTAGTTTTGGCTATCCGCAAGAAGAGACTCTTAAAATCAAAACCTATTTACTTTTAGCAGAAGTATTCATTCCAGCAGAATTTGAAATGACTTTAGGGTCTGAGGGCCTTAAAATTCTCCAACTGCTGAGAAATTATGGATAGCATCTCAAAGTGCTGTCAACAGCCAACAAACATTGCTAGAAAGATCTCTTTAGCATGCATGGCTGGATGCATCAAGGGCACCAGTGTCTGTACAAGAAACATTTCCCTTGCACTGTGCATTTGGGATTTAAAGAGGGAACTCTGCACAGACTGAATTAGCATTTACTTCTAAAACAGGAAACTTGCTTTGCATATTTCATTTTGACACAGTCACACTTTTTTTTTTCCCCAAATAACAAGCTGAATCCTAAAATCCTAACATAGTTTACAAATAGACAAAACCCCAGTGAGTATCCCATGAAATATGCCTAGGCAATGGTGAATAAATGCTGACTCTGAGTTGTGATATTCATGGTCAGACTGAGCAACATGTTATTCTGCGAACAGCCGGTGGGTTTCGAGAAGTTGTTCCTTGTGAGCAGCAACAGCAGAACCCATCCTTTGCATGAGTGCACACACACACGAGAGCAGGGCCCTATCGGTGCACAACAGCTGAGTGGTTTCCTGCTCCTCGCCCCGAGCAGCTCCCTTGTCCCCAGCGAGGTGATCCCCTCCCACCCACCAGGATGCACTAAGCCACCCTCACGGCTTTCCTAAAGCCTTCTCTGCGTTGCCCAGGAGCCCAGAGAAGGACCAGGGGGTGGCTGTGCAAGCCTGGATGAAGATGCAGCCCTTGCTGTGAAAAGCTAGCGCCCTTCCAAGGCACTCTCTCAGGTCAGCTCCCCCACAGTCCGCAGGGCATGCCTGGCTCCTGCTAACATTTCCCCTTGGACGAAAGCCATCCGTAGCCTGCAGAGCCCTGCTTTGGCTGCAGGGCATCGGGGTACGTTACCTGCGGTCTCCCTGTCCCCTGCTGACAGCTCTCCGTTGATCCCGTTCTCTTTGGTCCGAGCGTACGTCCCCGGCTGCTCCCGGCTGCCCAGTCCTGGTTCCTCGTCCTCTTGGTAGGGAAACCCATTGGCACTTCTGACCAGTCCAGCACCCGTGCCACCCTGTTCCTTAATTTCGGGCGAATGAGGGTGCGAAGAAGCCTCTGTTAGCTGACCCGAAGTCCAGTGAGGTGCCTTGGCCTCGTCTTTCCTATCCTCCGCCATTTCTCCTCTCCTTCACCGCTTGCCCTGTAACGACACAAGCAGGAGAGATCAGCACCAAGTGGGCGACTGTGCCCTGGCCAGCGCTCAGCCGCCAGGCACAGCACGGGGATGTTACCAGAAACTCTCGTCCCACAGATGAGACAGGGCTTAAACGCAGAAGTGTCTTTGCCTGCCTGTCCTGGCCACGAGGGAACCGGCTCTGAAACCAAAACAAACCACGAGTGGTAAAAATTATGGGTCAAATGCTCCCTGACTCCCAGGTGCCACGCAATTACTAGCACGGGTTTCTTGAGGGCTGCCTTTCATTAAGTCTGGTTTTAACTCATTAAGTACAGTGAAATGCAGACCCACTTAACGAGAAGTGAATCAGTATCAGAATGCAATGAGATCTTCCAGGGTGACAGAGGGAACACAGTAACTGCTTAAAGACGTGAAACTGCTGTTAACATTTTCGCAGCAGTTGCAAATGGCGGGTGCAGTTGTGAACTCAGCCTTCGCCGAACAGGGGGCTCTTCAGGCACAGGATCCGTCCTGCACAGCACCCGCAGCGCTGTGAGCCATGACAGCGACAACACTTAACATTGACTGGGTTCCTGAACATATGCGCTGCCCGACCCTGCTCGCACCCCTCTTACTTACCGTTCTGGGAGCATCCGCACTCATTTGCTTTTGTCCAGAACAGTGCGTGGGAATCATTTGTTTCCCATACAACCATTTGCATTCTCCTATGACTATCAGTATTTATACATAAACAAAACTAATAATTATTTGCTACTTCACACGTATTTCACTGCTGTTAATTAGCTCACATTTGCCCAAGCCAGGAAAGAAGCCACTGTACAAGCCACAGGCTTTGGCTGTGCCTCATGGAAAAATGGGCCAGTAGCTCCTCAGTAGGTAAGCCTGGGAAGACAGCAGATTGTTATCTGCTTTGGTGATAAAGTAACCTCTGCAGGGAGAGAAAGGCTTGACCTAAGCTAGCAACATTAAAGTGAAAACCAGCAGGCCTTGTCCAACAGCACTTGTCACCTTTTTTTTTTTCCTGGGAGGAAAAAAAAACACCTAAAAGAAATCAGCCGAATGCAGCCAAGCAACCACATATCGCAAAGGCTGAGCAGTCTAGAAAAGAAGGCAGAAAACTGCATGGTGCATATATTCTGCAGCCACTGAATTAAAAAAAAAAACTATCACAACCGAACAACAGTTTTCACAGAGCCGGGTCAGTTTGCAGAAAGCATCTAAGCACGATGAAAGACTATTATTATTTGTCTGATAAGTATTCACAGTTGGTAACTCAACCCCCTTCTGACCAGATATAGTTTAATAATAATGGCTTTCAGAGCTGCTTTAAATTAAAAATCATGGTGAATCATGAATATGATATTTCATTCATAATAAATGTGTGACTCAAACTGTAGTTCTACCCCAAAAAGGAACACCAACTCTTTCTCCACCCAGTGAAACCCTGGTGTTTTGGGAGTTACAGCTCTGCTCTCACCCTCACCCAGCACCATTCCCTGGGGATATATAATTACATAAAGACTGCAGGCGCAGGTGAAAATTCAAGCCCAGCACGTCTCTGAGCTGTAATGAAAATGGGGGGCCTGAGACATGCCCCCATCAGGCACAGACATCGCAAACACGCTCCGCATCCTTTGCCTTCCCAGCCTCCTTTACCCTGATTGTCAGTGAGCAATTCTGCACGTACAGGCAAAGCCTTGATGCAACCATCCGAAATCAAGCCAGGAGAGATGAAGGAGCAACAACCAAGGAGAGAGCCCAAGCTGGGCAAAGACCACCTCCTGCGTACTGAAGAGACACCGCTCTGCCTCTAGGTGCTTCCTGCATGATGCCAGAACATGTTCTCTGACCAGAGCCCTTCCAAAACACGTGTCCACAGGACAAATGTCTCCCCCTGTACAGGAGCGAGTAGCACACAACCAAAGCCACCGATGCCTGGGGTCCAAGGGCAGAACAAAGCCTGTTCTGGGAAAAAAGGCAAGAATCTCATCTACGTCCCTTGAGGAAGCTCAGAAAACCAACCAACCAACCCAAACCCTGGCTCGGCTTCCCCCCTGAACCCAGCGCGTTCTGAACCCCAGGAGCAGAGTGAACCTGCCCACCAGCTTCAGCAGCTCAGCCCCAGGGTCACGCACGGAAGGAGCCCAGAGCCTCCGCGGGGAGCGAGGGGGTAACGCAAGACATGGCCGGGGGAAAGGCATTTCTGAAGATCGCTTGGACGAAGGTAACCGCTACGATCCCACCGCCACAGCCTGCAGGCTGTTATCTCTGAAGTGCCCTTCCCCGTTCCAGGCAGACACTCTCCGCTCTGCTTCAAGCTCTTGAGGAAGGATATTCACATCCTTACAATGGACTGTGTCACACAAGTCCTCTGTGAAAGTAACAGAAGTGCTTTTATCTTTAAAAATAAATACAGTGGGCAGGCTTCAATGAGGGTTGTGTGTATCTGGAGGCAGAATTTGGCTCAGTATTTATAATAGACGGTTACAGAGTGAAACATGGATGAATTCATTCTTGACTCTCTGTTATTCATCAAGTGCTCTCAGAGTTTATAATGGTAGTAGAAACACTGCGAGTGAGTCACACAATTCATCTTTGTACTCAGCAATTTAGCACTGACTATCTGCTGTACAGCGTGATTCACTCGCAGCTCAGGTTTGCAGCCAGCATACACAGGTGTGCCTCGTGCCATCAGGTTAGTTGTTTTTCTGTCACTTAATTAGCTTACCACAGGATTAAACTAATCAAGTAGTTTAAATATTGACACAGAAATACCAAGAGTGGACAAATATTATGGCAGTATTTAAGCAGCGTTACGTATATAAAAGAAGAAACCCGGAACAGCTTGGAATAGCCTGGAACAGCAGATCCCTGCGCCAGCTACGCGGTGTGGGGCTGTGGAAGCGCTCCTCCTGCCCGACTTCCCTTGAAGTCTGACCTCAGCCGAGCGCACAAATCCGGGTACGGGCGCTGGGCTGGGCAATGCCCCTCCTTGCGGAGGCATCAAGCACCACAGAGCACATCAGCCACACCGGCACAGCCCTCCCAGGGGCTCTCCTTGCCCAGGTGGGCACGCAGCGTGCTGCTCAGGCCTCGCTCGGGCCCTTCTGGAGCGATCACGCTCCGCCGGCAGCCGCCGACAGCAGCAGCAGTGACGAGACGTGTCACGGACTTTAAATTCACGTCCTTGTAACTCACGCAGTGCGCTAGGGACGGCATTGAGCATCTGAACTGGACAGCCTGCCTTCTAAACTAATTACTTGTAGCAGAAATGGTGGTAAAAACTAATTCCCTCATCCTTGTCAGCCATTTGGGAGCTGTGCAGAGAAAGAAAATACTTAAATAACTTGGAATTAAGACAGAGGGACAAACCTCGTGGGGAATGTGCGGTCCAGCTCTGCAGTTACCTCCTCCTTCCACAGGCGCTGTACATATATTTCTTAACCCATACGCTCCTTTATGCAACACCGGCTCCTGCTGCCGGGGCTGGGCTGAACCAAGCCCGAGTGCTTTGAACTCGACACACAAGAAATCACCCACAGCAATGCAAGACGAGAGCACGATGTGCAAAGCCCAAGATAATGCTGATTTAGACATCCTGTCGTGCTAGCTGTCCTTCCATATAGTTTGTGAGTTCATCTTGTAGAATCATCTTAGCATTACACTAACATTGCCTTTGCATGGAAGCGGATGAATTTTCTAAGAATGTCACTTTTTAAGAGAACAGAATTAGGCCAATGTTGGAGGATTTTGCAAAGTCCCTGCTTTCCTGCAGTGTGCAACCTAGCTCATACTGGCAAATAATTCAACAGAGAAAACCTTTAATTCATGTTTGCATACCAACTGGCCAATTGGGATGAATACTGAATCTCATGTGGATTAAAAAGTCCCAAGGGAATTCACCAGTAACCTTACCTTACTGACAGCTATGTCTGGAGAAGCCGAGGAAAGTGGCTGGGTATCAGGAGGCAGGAATAAAAACAACAAGGGACGGGAGGTGGGAAATCTGGGGCGACAAATTCTGGTAACCTCCTGCCACCATCAAAAGCTCAGCATTAGCTTTTACACACAGGACACAAACACTGCCGGTGTTACTGTTTTAAGTGTAATCTCCAAATATTTAGAAAACAAGAGGGCTAATTTTGGGTGCCGCAAAGACCCCCACAAACACACAAAGAGATCTGTACCCAAATTTCACCCTTTCATTCAGTTAACATACACCTTTTCTCAAACTAATTTAATTCCTTTCAGACGGGAGCGGTGTGCCTCACACGGATCAGAGGGGATGATGGCAAACATATCACGAATGGGGAGCAAGCCTAACGGCGTCTGACAGCAGTCGCGTTAGCTTCCCTCGTGCTTAAAACGTTTGGTCACGGTCCGCAAGCCGCTAGGCGATTAACAACAGTCACCAGTTGATCCTAAATGGCTAAGTACCATAATTCTAGGAATATAATATATTATTAGACAGAATTATACATCTCTCTCAATCGGAGCCACTCTACCTCTCAAGCCTAATAAAGGACAAATAGGTTTCTCTGGTAATTTACAACAAATGCGATTTATTTCCTCCTTGTCCATTGCTTGAGCTATTAGCTTGCAGCTAGATCCCTCTTTCTAGAGGACACGAGCAAGACAATCCTCTTAAATACCACCTTGCATCTGTTAAAAATGCAGGCAGTGTTCATCTACTGACATTTGTATTAGCTTTTGGGGGGGTTGAAAGGCTTTTCCAATCCTGCACTGCAAACTGTTTGTCCACAGCCACATATCTTTTGTAGAAAATCTTTTCACTCACTCTTTTGATCATACCTTGAGCTACAAAACTGACGAAAAAGAACGGATGGTGCCTGGTCCACAGGCAGAACAACGGCAGCTCGCTGTGGAACGAGCAAGAACATTTACCGCAATCTGCATCCTTGCAGCCCTGAAAATGAGGGATGGCTCCAGCCTCCGGAGCACTCGAGCAGACTTCCAGCACTGGCACTGCAGAGGGCGAGCGGAGCGCTGCTGCTCGTGCCTCCCCGCTCCTCCTGGCCCCGTATCCGTCCCTGGGGGATTTGTCTCCCTCCAAGTTTCCGTGGTGGGGCTGGGAGCAGCGCAGGCAGGGAGCTGGGTCCGGGCGGCCGCAGGAGCCGCCGCAGCCTCCTGGCCATGTGTCACGGCCTCGCCAGAGATGGGAATGACCAAACGGCCTAATCAAAGCCTACTTAACTCAGCAAAAATATTCTAATGTGCATCAGGCTGGGCGTAACTGAGCTCCGTCCAGCTGAGCATAAAAAATTAAACTTAGTTGAAGTCTACGGAAAGTTCTCCTGAAAGACAAAATTCAAGTCAAGTCACAACAGAGAAATCACTTTTGAAACGTTTCCTCAGTTGAGAAGTTCCCTTAAATCTAGTAACTGATCTCCAGCTGATTCTATCACAGAGAAATCGCTCTATGAGTTCCTTTATTCACATACCAGAGCTTTAGTTTTGATGGTGCCACAAGACAAAAATACTAAAAGCCAGCATTCGAATCAAAAGATAAGCTAACAGTGCTGACACGATAGGGACAAATGGACCCACAAAAGATGCAACTGCCACCCCAGTCAAGGATGGGCCCTGATATTAGGGGAAAAATACGAATGTGGCTTGAGAAAAGCAGGAACGTTCAGGGGTGTAGAACAGGACCTCCAGCGGTGCTGTGATGTGAGCCAGCCTGCCGTGGGCTCTGCTCCCCACAGACACGCGGCTGCCCTCGCTCCCACGGCCAGGGACCGCACGAACTCGCTCAGACTCCAGAAATCTAAAACCCAGAACCTCTCACAAATAATGGCACCAGCAGCTTCTGCCTTGAAAAAAAAGCATCCACCACAGGCTCAGCTCTAGTTAAGAAGCTCCGTGAATCCCCGCCCAGCCGTTCCTGCTCCAACCCCACCCTTTTTTGACAGTTTCCATCCATATTGCTGCATTTTTACACGATTTTCCCTTCATCAAATACACTGACACAGGCGCATCTATCGCTAGTCATAAGTGCTTCCTGCAGGAGAGAGGAGAGGTATTTTAGCCGGTGACCATAACAACAGCACCATGACAACTATAACTGATATCTGCAACAAGAAATAAGGCAAAAGCTTACTACCTATAAATTTGGTCCATGCTAGGGATGGCAAAAGCTCTGAAGCAGCAAGAGCAGCCAGTAAAGGTGCCGACACTGGGAGCACAAGGACGAAATCACACCCAACCCTGCGCTTTGTAAGCCGAGGCACCACGAGCACCTTGTCCTCTCCTTCCCTGCCGACATCCTCCTCCTCGCCCGCCTCGGGCGCTGACGGGCGGCAGGAGGCAGCCGGGAGCCTCCCAGCTTTCCCACTGGTGTTTCAGGCAGCTCGGAGGGCAGAAAAAGCCCCGTAAGCAAACGCCACGAGCTCCGAGGTCCGTGCGCGAGCAGCAGGGTTATTTGGAGCGTGACCTGAAGGGAAACGTTCAAAGCAGCAGCTGGACGACGTGCCCACCCGGAGGCACTTCAGAGGGGAACTGCTCGCCGGTCGGCTGTGCGGGAGCGCTCGGGGAGGCAGCGCTGAAGCCTTTCCCCGTGGAAATATTGTGTCGCCCTCTGAGCAGCTTCCCTCTCCTGACCTCCTGGCTGCTGGAAGCTCTTGAAGTTAAAACTTTCCACATGGTGCACTTGGGTTCCTCCACAACATGAATAAATGGAGATTTGCAACTGTATATTAAAGAGTTAGTAAAATAAACGCTTGTCTCAACATCTTAGCCCTTTTTATAGTCTGTTTTTCTCTACCAAAGTAATTATAACAGATTTGCCTTGCTTATTACACATAAGGTTTCAAAGAAGCTAGAAGACCAGATGAAACCTTTAGCTTAAGATGATGATTTCAAAGGGAAACGGAGATCCAGAAAGCACTCAGGAAGTATGTCTCCAATAGAAAAAACATCTGTGCTTTTCTTATTTCCCTCTTACCACAGCGGTCACTTCAAACCTTGGCAAGAAGAAAGTTTAAAATGCTACCACCACCACAGCTGAGCTGGAGGATGGGCTGTACAAGCCAACTGGTGCTCAAAACAGTACCAGGGGAAAAATCCTTCATCAGTCAGAAGAAGCATAGAGCTTCATGTAGTCATCGCAGCCTGGGGAAAAAAGGTAGAACCACCAGAAGTACTCACACATACATCACCCTGACAGCACTGCGGCCTCCAGGATTTCACACGTTTGGCCAGCTGAAATCTTGTCAGAAACAAACGCTGGCTTGCTAATTAAAAAAGGAACATTGAACGATTGCCCACTGCCGTTCCCATTCCCATTTTCAGAGCTTATCAAAAGCTGCAGCCTGAGAGCCCAGAAACAAAGCAGCCTTCTGCTGACTTGCCGCACAGGTACAGGAGGCACGGGCAGCACACGCTGCCCATTTACTGCCTTCTAACCCTCAGACTCAGATTTTCAAGCCCGTTCTTTGAGGTACCGCCAACCAAACCACGTACTTGCCATGGCTAGAGCAAACAGGCTACCCAGCTGTGTGCTCCCTTTGCCCTCAACTCACCCTACAATACCTACATTTGGCAGCCCACAAAAAGGCTAGAGTAAAATTTTGCAAGATTTCTTCTTTCCCCGCGTTGACCTTGCTAAGATGCATTGATTTGATGTCGCATCTCTTCTCCCAAGAGACTCCGTGATGGATGACAGCTCAAATTAGGTAGCGAGGAGTATAATTAATTATGCTAATATGTGACTTGCATATTCTCCATGCAGGACAGGTCTGTGCTCTTGCCAACGCCAGTGGAGCCACTCTGCGTGCTGGTGAGGCAAACTGGACCATTTAGCAGGGAGGTGCCACGCAGCTAACCGCTAGGCAAAAACTCACGGAACCAGAATCTCACCCAGAATAAGCACGTTAACTACGCTGGTGAGTCTTTTCCTTCTCCACGTACATGAATTACTTTCACATCCCTTATTTCTCTCAGTCGCACGAAGATCTCATTAAATGTGACACTTTTTCACATGATCTTAACTTTACTCTGTGAACTTTTAATAAAAAAAAAATGCTGCCTCTATAAACGTGTCTGCAGTTTTGATTTTTCAAAGGTCTTGCCTAACTTTCAAAACTAATTCCATCCCTGCTACATTTTTGAAAATACCCAGATGCTATCTTTGGATCGTCATCACGTCAGCTACTAGAAATGGTAAGAAGGATGTCTTGGGCTAATTTCAGGCAGACTCTTCTGTGCAAATATATGCAGGAGAACCAGCCCATGGGCACGATTCTGGAACGCTGCTTTTGTACCCTTCTCCAGGGCCATGGAGCCCCGAAGAAGGAGCAGTTCAGTACCTCCAGGGGCGGATCTCCTGATCCAGCCGCCATCCCGGCTTATTTCTGTCCTTCCATATGCTGAGGTAAAGGAACACTGTCAATTATTCTGCAACTGAACAAGCAACACAAGGATGCTGAGGTGAAAACGAAGTATGGAAATGGTAACAGGAAAGGATCTTCGAGGCCATGTGCTGCTCCAGTTTGCTTGGGCACTTCTTGCTCACGTGAAGAAGGTTTTCTCCCCAGGTCAGGGGCAGCAGATTACTCTTTTGCTGAGAGTGCTTTTAGCTTCACTTCACAATGCTCAGACACACCAGGCAATCATGCCAGGCACACAGTGGAAGCAGAAACATCTTACTGTCTAGCAGAAGCATTGTTTATTCATGCTGAAAAAGAGCATCAGACAGAAGAAAGCTTGTTCGGAGGTCCCTCCATCCAGACTCACTTAAGCATCTTTGATTCTCAGTTTCGCGGTTGGAAAACCTTAGAGGCAGAGGCCCAGGAACCCATTACAGCAAACAGAAACCAATGCCTTTAACCAAAGCACAAAACATTTAACTGTAAATAAATAAATAGAAATGAAGTGACAAAGCCTTGCAAAACTGATGGGGCAAGAGGTTATTTGCAAAATCTGCTTGCTTTTATATTTACAGCAAACTTGGCATGGGGCAGCTAGTGTTAGAACCTCCTTTCCTAGGGAACGTCTGAGCAGTGACAGTTGTGCCGCAAAACCTCGGTCCCACCAAAGTGGCAGGATTATTTCATCTCTTCATACTATTTTCTAACCAACAATGTTACAAACAAAAGAATTCTATTAACTTAAATATACCCTCATGCTTGTATGACTTAAAAATATGCTATCCAGCCACTTGCAGCCACCCACTCTTATGACCCATGACTCTATATGCAGGCAAATAAAATACTCTCTCCCTACCTGGAAATGAGAATACCCAGAAATCTTTTGTGCTTTTAAACACTCTAGACAGTGAAATTCACAATATTTGGGATACAATTTTACCATGTGATAGCTTTTCCCTGCCAAATCTTTACCCAACCAGCCCTACTGCCTACAAAAGAAAAGGAATGAAGCAGCCGCTCCCCGCTCTGCTCAGGCACAGGGGCCGGCGGGAGGGGGGACGCAACAAGTAATGAAGGAACCTGCAATCTCAGCCGCTGATTTTGCAGCCCTTGCTTTCAGAGGAATCTTTTCCCCCTGAAAGGACTTCAGTTAAGATCTTGGGATGTGCAGTGAAACAGAACAAGGAGTTTATGTGCCCTGGCTTGTATTTTAACTATGACGAACTTTTTTTTTTAATTTTGAATTACCTTTTTTTTTTTTTAGTTAAGAAAATGAAGGTATTAACGTGTAAGGAGGAACCAACTCACTGAGTCATTCAGCCATTCTGAAATCTTAATTGTAGGACTTGCTGTCACAGCAAAGGCCTATTTCAGAGACTGGTTTCCTCCCCAGGCTCCCACGGGTGTATGCAATTACCTTATTCTCGCTACAGGTTGGGTTTGACCTTGTTCTGCTGCCACACAACTTCTTCCCACCCCGTGCCGAGGGGCTGACGTATGTGTGTGAAGTCAGTGGAGTTCTCCTGGGATAAGATGAAGAATGAATGAGTTTTGTAGGAGGCAAGCAGCAAGCCCAGGGCCAGGGAATAGGGAAGGGCAAGAAAGTTGCGTTGGATGAAGAAAGTGCGTGTCAGGAATGATAAGATGTGACTGATGAACAAATTCAGTAACTGAGGAAAAGGTCTGGAAAAAAAAAATAAGCCATGGGGCTGAATGTGTGTTGTTTTAATACAAAGAGACAGCCAAGGGGAAGGAGGAAAGCTAGGATTTGCCATCTCCAATCACACCATCCAGTCTAGACTCCTGCCACAAGCAGTGGCCAGCACGAGCTGCTCCACATGAAGAGGCAAGAAGCTCCGCGGAGCTTCAACCTCACATCAGCATGTTCTCAGCGCACGTAGTCCCCACCTGGTGACACAGACCTGCTGGTTTCCATCAGAGCCAGGTGCCTACATGTCTATGAGGATCCAGATCATGTTCTTTCCAGGTAGTGCATGCAGAAGACACCCTCAAGGTCACTTTGTGGACAAGGGGAGTAACCTATCTGTGAGACAGCTCTTTCATGGGCTGCAGTCAGAAATTTCCATTAAAAGGGCAGCAAGACACAAAAAGCACAATGGGATGTAGGACATGCAGAGCACAGATGGACAGAAAATTCACAAAAGCATTTGTGTGTTCAGGTCCTTCTGATGTCTTCTTCGAGAGGTACCCAGGATCTAACATTTGACAATTTAGGCCGCTTTTGATTTTCTCTGGATTTTTCCTTTTGCAGTCTTTCAGCAGCACTAATACTGATGTTGGTTTAGAATGTCTGAAAGCATTAAGTATTAATCACAAACGAAATACAGATGACCTGGAAAAGGTGCAGAGAGTGCAACAAGGATGATTAAAGATCCAGAGAAGCTTCTGTGCAAGGAATGACTAAACAGGCTAGGAACCTTCATCCTGGGAAAGAGAGGAATGGGGCAGGGGTCTATAAAAACACATGCAGCACAGAGAAGACCAGAAGAGAAAACAAACAACCCTTCTCTCCACAAAGAGCAACAGTGCATCGAACAGAACGAGCTGCTGGCAGTCACCATGCAAACGAACAGAGGCAATTCTTCCCACTGCAGGGAATTAGCTGCTGCGTATGATAAAAGTTCACATAGGTTCAAAAGGCAACTGCTGTATTTGTCTTCCATTAACTTGCCCATGGTTTCTCAATATGAGCCTTTTCTGAGAAAGGACTGTTTTTACCATGTAAATAGCATATAGATCAAATGTGGCTTAGAGCCTTTACTTGCTAATATAATATTAATGGTAAATGAGTGTGTGGTTTCTTGTCAGTGCTTTTTAAAGGTGTCCCCTTCCCCATCAAGCGTGACAGAATGTCACAGCTTGTCGCTGAGCATCACAATGTTTAATAAGCTATACAGGAAAATAAAATACACTGTGTAGCACAGACTGTATCACACTATAAATAAAAAACACCTATTGCACAGCCAGGCACCAGCAACGAACAGCTTTGTTGGTCTCACAGGTTTCCAACTGAAACACGGTATCACAGCCCAGACGCGTGTTCATCCCTCCGCTGACGCAGCAAAACCAAGCTCTGTAGGCTACATCCTGCCACCTGCATGAGGCTGGTTGACCAGCTGAGGAAAGGGGGTGCTCATGTGCGACCTGTCCTGCAGAATCAACCTGACCTCCTCATGCTAGAAGTCTGCAGATGAGACACACTGACACTGAGATCGTGATCAGGCTGGGGACAAGCAGGAAGATCAGCTGAGGAAAAAGCTGGGGGTAGGGGTGCTGGTGAAGAAGAAAAGCACGCGGGGAGATGGGAAGACAGATGGCCCTTCCAGAAGGACCTGGTTATGTATCCAGAGCTTCCACTTATAAGAGGTCTCATGAGATACCAAATGTAAATGTTTTATAGATGCGATGCTCGAAGCTGCAACAGCGTAAGCAAAGCCTTGTATGTTTTCTTTTTCATTTAGGGCAAGCAGTCTGAAACACATGCCCTACCACTGACCTCAACTCTGACCCAGAGGGGCTGTCTCTGGTTGAAAAGATGATTCATTCACTCTGCTAGAAGGGCTGAATGAATAGGCAGTATTCAGTCTGCAGGACGCTTATCACTTGGGATTCCCTCAAAATTTAGGTCTGACATGACTGGGTCAGTAACCACGCACTTTTGTTCCTATCTCCTTGAACAGAAATGTCTCTTTGCATCCTTCAATGGTTCCCACAAATCAGGTCGATTTTTATGGCTTGCTAATTATTACTGCTAGACTTCTGCCAGGCTTCAGGATGAAAAGAAGAAAATTTCTGAAAGCTCAGGGCACAGAACTTACAGAATAAATCACTGTCTATCCAGCAGCAATGAAATCCAGCCATGGCAGCCTCTTAAACATACACATCTGTATAGTGCTGAACTTTATTTGTTTAGGAATGGAAAGTTTTGTTCTGCCTTTGTTGACAAAGAACGTTAAAGACAGCCCAGAACACTAAAAAAAAACAAAACCTATCACAAACCAGATTTTGTCAAGAGGTGCATCTGCATATATCACACATACAAAGCCATCTGCAAGGACATTAAGGTTGCAAGGTTACACCTCAAGAGTTTGGCTGTGGAAGAAATTAGAGATGACGGCATCATCGTAACTGGGTCCCCTTGTGCATATGTTCCAAGCTAGTGCCTAGTTCAGTAAACGTATTTTATTCTTCCCATCCCCTCTGCCTACATCATCCCCGTCTCTACCACTCCAGCTTCCCACCCCAGTCTGGGCATCAGCCCCGTGGGCTCCAGTCCCCCACCCAGGGTCCATCCATGTCCACTGTCCAGATTAAGGATTTCACCACTGCAAACTTTGAAAGCGTTATCCTCCTCACACCAAGGTCCACTTTCAAATCCTCTCCCACAGCTTTCATCCCAGGCAGCATTTTCCTCATTCCCATTCCTCTATGAACTTCCAGTTTTCCTTCCTGAACTTCTCATCCAGTTTCTTCCCTACAATTTGCCTCCATCTGCTGCTTATCCATCCTCACCTTTCCCCACGCTCCCATTAGCATCAAAAACACACGGGCACAAGAAAGCACGATGAGTGTGACCGCCAGAGGGAAATGGCAGCCTCCAAGCACGACGTGTCTGAGCCCCAGCCGCCCTTCCCAAGCAGGTCTGGGCCACCCAAAGGGACACACCGTGCTGCGTCTCCCTCTAACCTCTTCTCCCAGCAAGCTACTGCTGAGCAACGGGCAGCAAGAAACCTGTCCCAGATCCTGAGGTTTCTCCTGGCCAGAGCCCAGGCTGCGGCCCAAAAATCCTAGCGAGGTTCCTCACAGCCCAGGGAGCAGGGCTACACGGCGGGACAGACCACATGCAGAACAGCAGGGCACCACACTGCCATCCAGACTCCTCTCTGCCTCCAAAAACGTTCTGAAGCGAGGAACAGCCATCACCTCTCTGCATCGAGACTTACCCCACGCGGTACAGAAGAGCCCTCACGTCAAACGCTAAGCACGCTTACAAAGCTGCGAGGATGCACCCGTACAGAAACGGGCACTAAATTCAAGATACACAACAACCGGCCCAACACCAGGGTCTCACTCCTCTCCCATCCCCTCTCAGGTCACAAGAGAGCAGACGCCTCAGCAGCAGCCCAGGCCTGACCCCACACCGATCTCCTGGAGCATCCCTGCCACCAGCGCTAAATGCTCACTGACAGAAACCCTGCCTCAGGCCTCGGGACTCCCTGATCAGCTCACAGATCGCGAACGTCTCCTCTTAGCCCACGCGTGTTTTCTGCGCGCTATTAGGCTGAGCTGGGGGCCTTCTTCCGGGGTACCGTACTGAGGTAGTTTCTAGCATTGCTGGTACCCTACATATGTACTATCAGGAACTGGGAGATGATGAAAAGTGCCTTTACACATATATATATATACCTAAAATTATACAAGGGAGGACTCTGCTGCTGCCCTTACAGCCATTTCCAATTTGGAAGCATTTACAAGAGTGAGGCTGCAGCACAAACTAGAAGAATAAAACCCTAAAGCTCCTTTTCCTGAAGCACTGCTAAGATCAAACCCTACAGTGGGCTCACCAGTCAGCAGAGATTTCCAGTAAGGATTTACTCCAGTGCTTTGTCAGCGTTCTCTGGGAGTATTACAGAAGTCAGGAGATCTTTCTTGAAGCAAATATTTCCCCGTCCTTTGAAAAGGCACCTTATTTGACACAGAAGGATTTGATATGGGAGGATACTCCAAAACTGCAATCCTCATCAGAGTTCAGTTGTCTTTGCATTTCTGAACATTTTAGAGGGGCTTTACTTGGTGAAATGGGAATTGTTAACATCAGGCTAATAAAAACTACAACACCCAAATCATTATCTTTGACATAAAGCCCATGATCAAGCTCAAAAAATTATCATTTAAAAGATACAGTTGATATTTCAAACATCAACCATTCAAATGATATGCTGCTTTGAAGAATATATTGTGCTTTCCTTTGTTGTACAGCTTCCAAGGAGCATTGCTCATAACCATTTGCAGCTTCTGAAACGAGGGTGGCATTCTTCCTTTTTCCACAGCAAGAAATGACTATTGAGACAACATGTTTTTAAATAGAAGGCTTCTTTCTATCAATACTAAATGCACACAACAGTGACAGAAAGTCGCGGTATAATCAGTTCTCTCCGGATAGCTAATATTTCATTGTTGTATTGTTAAAAAAAAAGACGACTATATTTTCCTTGGCTCTTGACCTTTCTCTACTGCTTTACCTGTTCAGAATCCCAGGAGGTCTTAACATGAAAGATTTCTAAAGTCTATTGGGAGATTCATGAACACTGTCCAATGCTCTCCTAACTCCTTAACACGCCAGGACAATCTTCTGCTGCAAGAAAGGAGCAAAGGGAAAGGCACGGGAGGAGCTCGTGATAGGGTGGATCCGTACAGCATTCGCAGTCTTCTGCTCAAATTCCCAGACCAGTTCTCAGTCAGTGATATGGAAAACGGCCGGGGAAAATATTCTGATGACACAGCATTAAGTTACTTTTCACTACAGGTCTTCTTAAAAGTCCAGATAAAAAAATTCCTTCTGACTTAACTCCTAACATTCATTTTTCCATTTGAGCAATTGCTGAACAAGGAAGTTACCGGATCACAGAAATGGAGGGCAGCATCAAAGGCCCAGTGATGCAGCCATACTAGAAAATACATTAAGGTCCCAAGACTGTCCCATTTCTGCAAACCATTGTGAAGTGTTTATGCATGGCCAAATTAGCCATGAAAGGGCAAAACTGAACTTTTACACGCTAAAACAAATAACTAGTCCCTTTGAACCAAAAAGCCTGAGCAGCCAATGTGTTCTTGAGGAAGACGTAGAGCAGCCTCCCTGCACAGCAGATAAATAGCTGTGGAAGTCCAGGGAGGCACCAAGACCTTTCTTCCACGTAGCTGAGATGTCTTTGTCCTTTCCCAAACCCTAACTACAGCATTCTGCCTTACAGGCAATCTTGTTATCTTTGTAAATTTTATTTTCAACGCTTCTCTGGAGGTGTGGGCTTGGCCTTACTGACAAAGCCAGGTATGTCTACTGGGAGGTCACCAGTATGCATTAACCGTCCCCACCACACAGCTCCCCAGACAAGGCTGTAATTCTTCTGCAGGTAAGCTAGGCAAGGACATTTGGGGAAAGTGTTAACCTCTGGTAGGCAGGCTATAGTTAAAAAAAAAAAAAAAATAGTTACCAGAACTCCATTTCCACAAGTATTTAACAGCAGGAAATAGCCAATACATTTTCTCATTGTAAACCAACTTGTTTCTCAGCAGCAAAGAGCAAGCTGTCGCCTACATTTTCTGACACCCTACAGAATTACTGACTTGCATTCCCTTGTTCCTTGCTTATCCGCGAGACTACAAATACATTGCAGTATAAATTCATTAAGTGTAACACAGAAAGCAGCAAACGCAATTGAAACATTTACGTTACACATGGCAAAGAAGCAGACCATCTAGAGATCAGACATGATTGCCTAATTTCCACGAGTTTGCATGTTTTAACCATGTGGTGCTTTCAAGATCAATTCATTAACAGAAAGTGAAGCATTCAGTTCAGATCCTCCCCGATTGCCTTTTAACCCCTTCCTGCTGCTCTTCTCTGCAGCTATTCACATGTACAGCAATAAGTGACAATCCCATACACATTCCCCCGTTTCTCAATCATTATATGCGTGTTTTGATAGGGGGTCGTGTTCTCAATAGTGAATCAAAACACATGTCAACCAAGTTGCCCCTTTCAGGAATTACAAACACAGCATAAGTGCGATGCCAGAATACGTCTAAAAGAATGAAAAAGCAACATAAGGAGTACATTACACATCACTTTAATTGCACCCTCGTTACAGAAAAGACAACAATAGAACCTGGTAAAAAGAAGATGAAGATTTTCTGCATTCAGCAACACTTCCTTCCATTTTCCTTCCCTTGTCATCTCTGCACCAGAAATACTGAAATAACCAGCATCACTGCAGTTGTAATGACTTAACACCCACCTCAAGCACATACAGAAAAAGACTAATTTTGTAGGCTTCGGTGCTTTTAAATTATGTTTGTTACCATGAGAACTTGATTAAAATGCCACCCACAAGCTTGCAGAAAGGGGGAAAAACAACAACAACAAAAATCTACTTTTAATCAGTGGTAGTACACTTGCTGCATTGCAGCATTTTCATAAGCTCCACAACCTTCTGCAGTAAGAGGCAGCAGAGATGCCCAGACAGATATATTTTGCTGAATACTTTATTCTGGAAAAAATGTAGCTGACAATATGGTTGTCACCCACTACTATTACACAATATTCCATTCAAGGAAGATAAAGCACATATACATGTTCTGCTCCATGTTACAAATTTGAAAACCAGAAAATTACGTGTATGTGCAAGGCAGAGGCAACCCTGACAACCACTTGGGACAAAAGTTTATTTTTGGTGAGATCCGAGACAAATCAAAGCTATGTAACAGCCTGGTTTCTTCTCCATTTTACACATTTGCTAGTTGTATAAATTTTGGCTGATTTTTATGTGTATATATATTTCTGGACATTCAAATGATACCACTGTATCTGTTAGGGTTTGTTCTGTTTAAATTTACCGTCCCATCACCTTTGGATTAATAGCTATGGACACTCCATTACTGCCGTTTGACTAGGAGGCACCCCAAGCCTGCAGCCACTTCAAAGCAGATAATTAGCACTGTGGCTGCATCAAGAGCCAGTAATAAGCTACATAAATTAGCTTGTTCAGTAGGGTATGTTTTAAATGCAGGAGCTGATGCAGATGCTGATGGCATGTAGCTGTTCTACGAAGGGGGAAGAGTTTCACAGCTCAGATTATAATAATTTACTAGCCACTTACTCAAGGAGTAACCTCATGAAATGCGTTTTTTTTTTTTTTTTTTTAAAAAAGACTCTCATTTATTCGTCCATGGGACAGAAGCTACTGTTATTCTAATTAAGAGAACATCCAGACTGCATCCCATTTAAGATGAGAACAGAATGAATTTTCCCATGAAAGATCAATCACCCTCTTGAGGACACTGTCCTTGTTAGAGCACTAGGCATCCTCTACAGGACTTCACAGGAATCAGCCTGAAGAGCAAAAATCTATCACCCAGAGAGGGATGGCATGCAGCAAGCCAGAAACCCTGGCTACCATCTTACGAGGAGGGAAACAAAGAGAGCTGAAAGAAAAGGGGGAAAAAATGGTCCTTTGAGCACCTTCAGTGAAGCAGGAAGGTCTGTCATTTCTTCACCCGTAACTTCATACATTAGTAGCTGTTCTATCCACTTTAAGCATTAACAAAGCATTCTTCACCAGAGGAGGCAACGAACCCATGACCCAGCAGCAGGGGACACTAAAAGGTAGCAGTGCCCCATTTGAATTGCTCAGGGTACAAGAGCAGATGGTACCACTTGGGCCAGGGGAGGCAGAAGTGTCTTCCCGTGACCCTGGAGGCCCTCAAACATGCCGTAAAACATACACAGAAGTCAATGGGCATATCGGAGCTGAAGGTGGAACGTGGTGCAAAGAGGTCTGAGAGAAGAGGGCCAAGGTGGGGCACGCAGAGCAACCAGATCCACAGCAGCCACGGTCGAGCTCTGCACAACCTGCTTTCACTCCTAGGACACACAGCATCGGACCAGCTCAGGCAGCCCTCAGCTCGATGGCATCACTTCCGTGTTTTTTTCCTCCTTTCCTTCTCTTTCTATCTGCTAACTGCAGCAAATCTGGGATCGTGCGCCCATAGGGTTACACAAAGAGGAAGAATGTTATGAATATCCAGACCTCCTGGTGATAAAAACATAACTGCTCTACTTTGTGTTCAAGGAAAAGCTTAGCTTATTTTTCATAGACATGTATTTTCCAGGAGATTAATAACATTAGCAATTATAAAGTACTTTGAATAAAGAGATTTCCTTTTTATTATCTATGGACTGCTGAGATTATGATTGTCTCACCTCTTCTCTGGATTCATGTAATTTATTATTTGCTGGCAATTTGTCCTCTTCCATTGGGTATTAGCTGCATTCAGTTTGCTAAAATTGATCAAAGGAGGAAGAAATCCATGCACTGATTTAAATGCCTACCAGATCATCTCAAATAGAGTTTTCCTTCTCCTGCCCCCGTGGTATAACATATATACATTCCTATAATCACGAGGATCTTCCCAAGGGCAGAACAGCTCTATGTTTAAGGCACTGAGCTGCAGGATCAGAGTTCAGTTCAGGGCTCTGCTGTTCACCTGCTCCATGACCTTGAACTTATGAATAAATCAGCCTGTGCCTCAGTTCTCCCAACTGTAAAACATGGATTATAATGTTCATGCTGTCCATAACTTGCCTGCTTGCGCTGCAAACCCTTCAGGGCAAGGGCTGTCTCTTTTTATCTGTGTGAGGATGCTCTGGCTCCCAACCAATGCCTTCATATTCAGATTTCGGAAAGTTTTGTTCAAGGGAGGACATTGACCAGACACAGCATCTGCCTGGCGGCAGCGTGACAAACTTTTTCAGCAATAACCCAAGAGGAGAGGATTGCAACACTCGCCTCTGACATCAGAGCTTGAGCTGCTTCCTGGGGCACGCTGGGGAAGCGGAGGGGTCCGGGACGCAACGAGCCTCCTTGACTGCTCCGGGACAGAGGCAGCCCTGAGCTCTGGCTGCCCAACAGCTCCGGCCCTGGGAGCCTACAAACTCTGCTCAGCCCCTGGCGCTGCTGGAAGGGATCCTGATCCCTTAAAACCCCTGATAATCAGACAGAACTGTCAAGAACGGCCACAGTTTAAAACATGTATGTGAAGCCTCTGATGAAGGTTGCAGCCCACACACCACATTAAGGAGCCCCTGTTATTGATGTTAGCGTAAAAAAAACAAATGAAAATGCCAATTCTTATTTCAACTCTGTAGTGCTGCTGGCCTGACCAACTGGCTTGCCTCTAAATGACTTAATTCTCTCACAGACTCTCCATAACACTTCCCCCCTCTTTCCTCCAAGGAGCTATATAAAGCTTTCTGCATTTCTTCTTCTGATGGCTGCTTGTTTCTAAAAATACTTTTACAAAGAACTGCCTTTGGTAGCAATTAAAAATGTGACACGTTGTAGTGCCAGAACCCACTTAAGAAAACATAAATCACAAGGTATGCATCAAGTCCCTGATACCAGCCTCTCTCCACAACTACATAACAGGTCCTTAAAATTTCTCCCTGACATTAAACCAGTGTTGCCAACCCCCTGCTCAATTCTGCTGGTTAGCTCAGCTGAAGATGTGTGAATGTACAAGCAATCCAAAAATACTTGCTCCCTAATTCTCTCATTATGTTTGTGCTCCTGTTGCCTGTCTCTGCTGTCTGCTGTGTCTATCCACATGCATAATTGTGAATCACACTGGCCAATTTTTATCATGTTTGACAGAAGATACTAAGCTCCTACCTACCACCTTAGGAAACCCACAGACGGGCAGAGGAGATGGAAGGCATTAATGCCTCTGGGGACAGAAATATAAGGAGAAGAGCTCAGCCCTTGTTCCTTCTGTTTGGCAGTGTCCTGCTGGTCTCCTCATAGCTGTGGAGCTCACCTGCAGCCACATCACATGCTGCTTCTGGCCCAATTAACTGTCTAAGCAAAGACAGGTAGAGGATGAACCAGGTGCTGGTTAAGCTACAGGGAGAAGGCACTGTGGAGAGGACTTAGAAAGCTGCTGAGGAAATGCTGTGGGGAACTCAAATTAATTCCGGGGACCCTGATGGTCCAATGAGTAAATGGAGATATTTTGGTGAACAAGCAGAAAAACACGGGGGAAGAGAGCTGGGGATGACGGGAAGAACCAGGCGTTGTGGGTCTGAAGAATCCCAGGAGAGTGCGTGAATCTTCCACAGGGAATCAAGGGAGTGAGGAAACCAGCGGTGCCGCGGGGAGGGAGCAGTGGGGCTGGAGAGCAAAGCGTAGGCTGCAGGTAGCGGGTGAAAAAGGTCACGAGCTGCGAGAGCTGGCATCGGACACCAGCTCACACTGCCCAATAATACCAATCACTTGAATTTACAAAATAGTTTAATTGACCATTTCCAGCACGGAGCTGAACTCAAACCAACACAAAGACCCCCCTTCAGGCATTTCGAAGCAGATTTGCTCTGAAACCTATAGAAACAGGTCAGTTTCAGAAGAAAGGCTTTACCAGATCCTCCTCACTTTGTTCAGGCCAGAAAAAAATAGCTTTTCTTGCCTTAATTTGGTACTTTTATTGCTAGCTGAAGCCTGTCATCTAAACATTCAGAACTCGGGGTGTGGGGGGGAAGGAGGTGGCATCTGATTCCATTTTAGGGCAAATGTTTAGATTGTTTTTTAATGGAGCTGAACTATTTTGTCCATTTCTGTTATTTGCTACACTGGTCAATATGCAGAATACAGAGCTGCATTAGTAACTGGACTGTTGCTGTATTAGAAGAAATATTCCCAGTGGAAAACATGCTGAACAGCAGAGACAGACTAAAGATGAAGCTGGCATCCTGTATTTTCTAACTCATAATACACTGGATTTCAAGTTAAAAATAAAAAAGAAAACAAACAAGTAAAACAGAATTAGGTCCCATGTTAGCTGCATAAAAAATGTGCTTTCATGGTGAACTGCATCACGTGAGAATTGATTTTCATCTATGATTTCCCAGCATGAACTACGAGGTCTCTAAGCTAGTAATTACACTGGCAAACGCGGTCTTACCAGCATGTTGTCTGGCTGCTTACACCTCCATGGCTCTTCGTAGATTGGACTGCAAGTTATTCGGGCTCTGGAACAACTCCGCTGTTTGAGCACGCAGCATCTAACACAACTGTGATCTAATCCAGACTTGGACACCTAGTCGCTAATATTATGGTAGCTACAGCAATGAATCACAGAGCGTTAACAGGAGTCACAGCAAAAGCTGTTGCACACAGTAGCTCGCTCCCAGGCACACCGCCATTAACCCTAGACTTGATGCTGTTGTGTCTAATTTTGTTTTCATTCCACTCATAAAGCAGAAACATAATTCTTCTGTGTTACAATTTTTCACAGCAAAATTATGCAAGAGTAATTGTATAAGCAAAATATTTTTTTTGAGCAAAAATGTTGCAACTAAAATAAGTATACCAGGGAGTTATTATTAAGAGCATGCTGCAGAGAAATGTTATAGGCATAGGCAGGGGTAACACTACGAACTAATTGTTAAGAAAGGGCTGCTGATCAGAGTGCCTTGAAGTCTGCCCCAGATATTCCACGCAAACATGGCAAAAGGCAGAAGAACAGGCAAACTTACAATTTTATTACAAAAACGTCCTGAAGCCTTCTGATAAAGAGTTTGAGGATGATTTGGAAAACAAAGAGAACAAGCTATCTCTGTAATGTCAGGATTTCCCTTTACGCGTGAAGACCTCAGTGGTACGTGAATCGCACGCTGTATTGTATCCCTCTCGCTGTGCAATTCTTTCAGCTGCCCAACATGTCACAGCCAGAGACCCGACTGAATTATAACTTCCTGCTTCAGGAGGGACCCAAGTCTCAGAGGGATTAGAAATGAGGGGAAAAAAATGACTCATCCTGAGGATGACAACTAGAATATTTTTGGTCATGATTATGAAGAGTTTTCTTTCATCAGCTGTGCTGGAAAGAACATTATGATTCAAACATCTGTTCTTCTCGTAAGCTTCGCTCCTCAATACAAACGAACCTGTGCCTCTCACAAGCTCCTCTCATGCCAGAACACACACAGCACTCCCGTTACTCCCACTATCTGTTTCCAAAGCATGTTTACTAACACAACGGCTTAAATACACGGAACTCAGGCTTAACTCTGAGCATCGGGTTTTCTAGCACTGAACCTACAGGGGCTGGTAATGCTTAAGCAGTCGGTGACCTGCACTCCAAAGCCATTTCAAGTTATCAGGTTGGGATGGGATCATTTTTTCCATGACTGCGTTGCAGGCAGCAGTGACTTCCAGCCCCCAGCGCTGATGTGAGAGCCATCCCCGCGCCCTGACACCAGCCAGCACCAGATGCTTCACGGGAGAGTTCAGGAGAGCTCGGCACTAGAGGCTGCGGATAAGGTTGGCTTTAGACAGCAGCAGGGTTTGCTGCGGAAGATAAACAAAGGACACCTGGTGGGTCAGACTGCACAAGGAGATAGCAACACCTTGACAGATCACCTAACGGGACTGACGCAGAGCTGCCCTCCAGCCCTGTGAAGCAAGGGCTGCCTCACGCACGGCACAGCAAGGACTGCACGCCTATCGGAGCTCTAATCCAGCAGTACAAAGATATCGTCATTCCTGTAACTCCCTTTTCACACAGACGTAAAGTTATAATCCTTAGCAAAATAATGTATTTTGAAAAGAAAGTCCATGGCAAAAATTCAACTGACTTTAGGAGAGCTGAGCTCCTGCTCCCTGGTGTTCAGTTTTCTTTCCAGATGTGACTGAGGAGACAAAACTTGCAGCTGTGAAAATTCACCATTAGCACGCTGGACTGGTTCTTGAGCTGCAGGAAGCATTATGGTGATTTTATTGACAGGGATGCAAGGGAAAACGTGCTTCTCAACTGCTGTAAGTTTTCACACGAGCAAAAAGCAGCTCGCCAGCTCACCTTGCTCGGTTTGTTCCTCTGGGCAGTCACTGACGTGTGGCACAGGAGGGGAAAGGCCTAGCGCTGGGGTCGGCTGCTGAACACGACAAAAGCATCGAGCACGAGCTGCAGCACAGAACGGTCCCGCTCTGCTTCCTCACCCACCTCTTCCTGCAAATGAACCTGTCATTGCTCATCCTTACGCAGGGAAAGGAAGGATGCCATTTCCCGCTTCCTCCCCCCTCCTGCTCTCTCTGACCTCCTCCTGTGTCCGAGGACGTGGCGAGGTGCTTACCAAAAAGCCGCAGCAAGTCATGCAATCTCTGCCTGTCAACTCCGGCCTGAAATATCTTGCTGCTTGGCTGTAAACAAGTTTTAACCATCTACTAGTGACTCAGCCCGATAGGTAGGATTATTACTAACACCACCACCATCATCATCATGATTTACTAGTGACAGGGGACATTCTCCTTCCTTTCCATTGCTTAACAACCACGCCTGAGGCCTTTCAAAATGTAGCAAATGCTGATGATAGCGGATAAATACAAGTAACAGAGCGTTCCGCTTTTATGGCCTATGTTCAAAACAGGTGTTTTCAAACGCGAGAGCAGAAAATGGCTATTAAGGTGATCAGAAGAAAGGAGGGAAGAGGCAGGTTGATCATAAAATCAATGACAGTGCTGCCTTCAAAGGAACAAACAGGTAGATTGATGACAAGGGATGGACACAAAGGAGCTAAAAACAAAGGCTAGTTTGGCACAAGAACACTGTGGCCATTGATAAGCTTTAGCTGGAAGCTAGGGAGAGGTTTCGAGCTAGCAGTGAGATCAGAGAGCGGCCTACCGGTCAGCAGGAGGCTATTTTTAAGAGGGCAGCTGATGACGGAGGGCTGGGTGCCGTGCTGGCGGTGAGATCGGGCATGCCAGGAGCCTCCTTCAGCCCTGTGCACAGCGCCCAGGCGGGGACGCCTCCCTGCAGCCCTCCTGATGCCAAGCAGGAGACACGCTAGCCAGGGGCAGGGAAAAAGAGAAGACAGAGCCAACAACAACACCAAGTTGTATCTTGCACTCTGCCCTCTTATCACCTTTCCCTAGGGTCCTTTTTCCCTCCACTACAATGCAAAAGACGTGCTTCAACATCAGGCATCGCTACAAAGATCACTCAGAAAAAAAAAAAGAAGCAAAAAAGAGAAGGAGAAGAACAACATCTCTAGACTTGATGACTCTAGAAATCAAGTCAGTATTTCATCTGTAGGTACTACAGGAAATCCTCTAGCAGAATTCAACCTTCATGCCTTTTCCTAAAAACGCTTCTAACCTCTGCTCACTGGTATCTCTCTGCAGTGTTAACTTCCAACCAGAGAGCCTGAAATACAAGGTGCAACGTCAAAATGCTTGCTTAAAGTGCACTTGGTTCTTTCAGAATACATATACGATGCACTTAGATCTGAAGAGCTTCCAACCTAATCAAACAACGCATCAACACGTGAATGTTCTCCCTGAGCACGCTGCAGGTTCACCTTGGCCTCATGCTGTCCACGAGCAGAACCGCACCGCTCCCACAGCCGAGCCCTTAGCTCCAAACGCTACCCACGGGTTGTGCTGACATCCCAGCTCAGCGACGTGAGCTCTGCCACCCATTTCCGAAGCCGGTTGTGCTGCCTTGCTGGTCCCGTTACCCGTCCTCCCCACCCAACAGCCCAGCCTTGGAGGATGCTCAAAACCTTCCCCGTCACGCCCCTGCAGCACGTTGTTTCCACTGCCGGTCTTCACAGTTTTCACTGCTACCTTAAGTCACTGCGGTGACAAAGGACAGCCAATGCTCATGAGATGTTACCGCCCCATTTGTCCCTCCTAACCGCTGACGTAGTGACCCTGCGTAGAAAAACCTAGTTCTGATGTCGGAGTCTTTCCCTCCCTTTCCATTTCAAACAGACTTGCCCACTTCTCAAACTGCCCATGGCACCCAAGCAGCGCCAAGAGGTTATGGGGTGCTCCATGGATCTACTCTTTACTTCAAGAGCAATAATTCAGGCCTGTCAGTTAAAGGTGGGACCTGCAGAGACGACTCAAGCTCTGCACAGCAGATGTCTGAGAATTTATTTTATCACCAGTGGAATACTATCAACGGAGAAACGGTGAACGCAATAAAATTGCCCGTTACTTTAAGTCTTCAGAGCTAATTTAATCCTTTATTTAGTACTTGCACACGGCTGCAAGGGTATTGCGGGGCCATGGGAAAATTCCTGAAGCGCGCAGGACCGCTGCGAGCGGCCTCGTGCTGCCCTCCGCCTTGGCAGGGGCCGGCAGGCAGCCGGGCCTGCCCTTCCCCAGCTGCTGGGACGCCCTGAACGTCAGGCACAAGTGCTGCCACCAGACAAACCTCCCGCATTCAGGGTTAAAACGTGTCCTGCAAGTACAAATGCATCCAGGGTGGGACAATCCTGCGTCCCCTCGCCAGCAGCACATCCCTCGGGGACAGGAGAGGCTGGCACACGGGGCCCTCATCTGACTTTGAGGTCTGGGTTGGCATGGACTGCAAGAAAGAATAGATCACAGAGAGAGAGCCGCCTGGCACTGGTGTGTGTGCTTTATACACCCTCAAACCTAGGGGGACAAATCTGACCCCGGATTTCCAGTTCCTTCAAACTCATAGGGCCAGGAGAGAGTGCCTGCAACTAAGGGGTTGTTCAGGGAATGGGTAGATTTATGGGTTTGTAAAAGCTGAAAAAGTCCCAAATCAGCCTCATACCCAATATATACACTTACATATACAAGTGCACACGTGCACATATACGCAGATGCCAGATCCCATGCTATTAAAGTTTTTTCATTCTGTAGTATCAGCTTGCTTTCCTTTAAAGTTGTTTGATGTTTCAACTTTTTCATCATTAAATATCTTGGCAGTCTCGGGAGCATGGCACAAACTACTCGGTGGGAATAGGGGAAATTCACTTTGGTCAGAAAAGAGCAGAAAAAAACCATGAGAAATTTAAAAATACTCTATGACTCCTTAGTCCGTTCTGTACAAACAAAATCGCTGCCATGCTTTTCCAATGTCAAAAAATGGCAGCCTGCAAAATTTCAGTACAACAAGGTCCAGAATGGACTGCCCACGGGCTGATGAATATCACTCATTATTAATTGCTTTTTCCGCCCCTTAAGTACAATCTCACAGAGGGAACATTTCCTAAACCTAAATCCAGCACCTTTTTATTAACAACAACACAGAGGAGGTAACTTCACTAGCTGAATAAAATGTTTGTTTCCACACTCCTCCTCAAAGGATGCAGAGCCTGAACCTCCCCTAGCTTGCTGAGCTGACAGGAGACCCTGGGAAGGTGCCCACCGTCCCAGTATGCCTTACATCTTCCACTTTACTACAGGCTTCTCCTGAGCTTGCTGAAATCCTTGTTTTGCTTGTGCTGTGAGGCCAGACTGAACACAAAACGTCACCCCCAAAGAACAGCAATGTTTCACCCTACACTGCCCAAGTGTAGTTGAGACAGCAGAAACCTGGGCACTTTGCTGCCCTACTCGCTCTGCCCTACTGCATCTCTTCCTCACGCTTCGTATGAAGTCTTTCAAATGAAATCCATTCCCATATCCTGAAGTTCAATATTCTGTCTTTAGCATTTCAAACTTGCACTTGTGTGAAGAGTAACCATGTTCTCTTGTAAATTAAACTCAAATGAATAAGTATGTATAAGGAAATACTGGTAAAAGAATAACTGCTCAGCCATGTGGCAGAGGCAGCACGGGTTCCACTTGAAAACAAGTGGCAAAGAGAGTGTTCAAGCATCTGAGATGGGGGTCTCTTGAAAGGCTGCTCTTTCCCAAAGAGGAGGAAAAGTTCATTTCTTTGACCTAACCCAATCATTTGCATTTCTGGTGATGAGTTAGTACTCTGCCAAACAGTTCTCAACTTTTCTGTGGCACAACTCACTGCAGCAGCAGGGCATGCCACACCAGAGCTGCGCGCCGCAGCACCGTCACCTCTCTCAGATGCCCTCCTTTAGCACCAACAGCATCTTAACGCTCCTTCCACCCTGAGCTGTAAGCCGGCTCTTGCTAAGCCAAAAGCAGGAAGACAGCTACTCAGACCAAGGGCGTGTTGGCTCCCATCAGACATAAAAGGCTTTCAAAATAAAAACCAAGGTGGATTACAAAAGTGGGAACTAACCCCAGAAAAATAAAGTGTTCCAGGAGTTAGAGAAGTTTTCTTCTTGCGCTTTTCTCAAGTCTCCCTGGTCTGGTGAAGCAGCCTCCTGGTGAAAATATGCTAACAAGGAAAAAGGTCATACCTGTTCAAGCGGATGATAGGATGCTGCGTCTGGTTGTTAAACAAGGAAAACTCTCTGTTCCTATAAAGAAATAGAGATACACGCTCTATTTAGTCGCTATTCAGTTAGTTTAGCATTAACTCAACACTATAAGGACTATAAGATGGTGCACACGTGTACGCTTATGGCCGAGACTTTCTCCCAGCTTTATTTCCCAAGGCTCACTGGAGACACGTTAACCCAGATCCCCCGTTGTGTCCAGCCTGCTGTGGGACCACCAAGGAGCTGCTTAATCCCTAGGCCTGCCCTAAGGACAGGCAGCTGGAGATGGCTCCAAAAGGCCCCCCAGCAGGGGGGACACGCTCCCAGCCAGCCCCCCTCCACCTGAGATCTGGAGGGCCACAAACAGCAACGAGGAAGGTGGTTGCAAAGATGCCCCCAAAGTAATGGAAGATGAGCAAAACCCTGGAGCTTGTTCCTCGCCAGCCTGACAGTAGCGTTCTCTATTGCCTTTTATTTGCCTTTACCAGTAAGTGCCGCGGCCCACGCCTAATGCTCTTGCACTGCACGCTCCCACAGCTTAGCAGGCCTCTGGGGAGGATGAGCTCAAGTGCTTGGGTCTGCGTTGTCCCCTGCACACCCCCAGCACTGTCTTCCCTCCATTTTGCACTTCTGACGATGAAATCCACTGCAACAGCCCCCCACTGAGACCCAGTATGCCATTTCAGAGCAGCCAAAGATGCTAATGCAGGGAACTACACTGCAATTTCTTCTTAGAGTTGTTTTTCTTGTCTAACTTCCACAGCAGAGGGTCTTAAGTCTTCTGCAAAGCATGTGGGACAAATAGCAGAGGTTATACCACAGACTTTACTACCCCCTGTTGTGATTCCCTTCATCCAGTGAGAAATGCTCGGACACTAAAAGCAATCAGCCTCTTTAAACAGCCTCTTCCACGGGTACTCTTCTTGGATCAGAGTACGCTGGGAAAACATTAGACACAAACAGCAGCCAGACGCAGAAAGGGTCGCAGGCAGGGAGAAAGGTGCCTCTTCGCCACGTGTCCCCTTTGGGTATCCCCAAAGGTGAGTTATGGGGACAGCTGGTACTATCGCCTGTGCTTAAGGCTGCCTCCCATCTGCTTTTACCTTTGTTGATTTTAATTAGACTCTCACCCTTTCATGCAGAGTGCATCTCCGTGCCTGTGCCATGACACCGGCGTGGGGCTGTGCTAACCACAGCTCTTCACCAGCTTGCCCGGGCAACACTCGGCAAGAACCAAAAGGTTTTGCTGCCTTGAAGGGAAGGGTTCAGACGATTCTGACAGCAAATAAAAGGAGAGCGACTGCTCCACCGTACTGCAGGGGCTGTCAGCAGAGCGCACCACTCACCTACACGCAATAATTAGTTACATGAAACGAGCTACATGGAAATGCAGCTCCAGCCAGTATCAATTCTACCCAGCCGCAGGATGAAGAGGAATGTTAAAATAAGCTAATTAAATTTGCTCTGGCTCAGCAGAAAGATCGATGTTCTCGACAGCTGAGTGTTCAGCACTCAGCGTCCTGCCAGCCCTCTGATGTGTCACCGATGCAAAGTAACGCCAGAACCTGGGGAGGTGGCTGCGCGTCCCTCGGGAGGGTTAAACACAGGGGACAGAAGCATTCAACACGGACATGAACAGACAGATGGACGCACCTGCAACACGCATCCCAGGTGACTAGGTGGCATTTTAAGGAATTAAAAAATAAATATTTGGCTCTGTACTTTCACATTGTCTTTTTTATCACCAGCATTGAACATATGCTCTAATAGCCTGAACTGAAACCTCAATCATCTCTCTGCTAAAGGTCTACTGCAAGAAATGCGATTTTAGCCTGCAGCTGAATACCAAAAATACCAGACAATCAAAATACAGCATGCCAGAAGTGGGAAAGCAGTTTTGCTGTCCCAGGAATTTGCTGGGGACAGGCTGTAATCAGCATTCCCACCTCCTCCTGACCAGCAAGAAAACAAGGCGTTTCAAAGATTCTCCCCCCAGAAAACAGGAGAGAGAGTTTTTTGTTTTTTTTCCTGTCCCTCTTGCTTCAGGCCGAAATCCCCAAAGAACCTGTCCCAGAGAGGAACTCACTGAAACTGGCAGTCTTTGCAGGAGTTTTGTGCTCCGATGAAGGGACACGCTGGCCTGTCAGTGCCGCGGCGCCGGGACCGCAGGGGCTGGCGCCTCGCTGCTCCAAGCGTCCCCTCGCCCGAGGGATGCGGCACCAAACAGACGAGCTGCTTCTCACTCCAAGCTGCCCTTCGGTCTTGGATGTGAAAGCCTTCATCAGATCACGCACCTCACCACAACGAATAAAGCCCACCGAAGTCTTGTTCACAAATACAGACGGCTAAGCATATAGAGCACGTGTTTACTTTTGCTTAAATGCATCGTGCAGCCCTTCTGTTGAGGCAGAGTAACGTGGGGATGCAGAGCTGAAGGGGGGACGCGCTGCGACCCAGGAGCATGGTGGGCAAGGAAACCCCTTTATTCGGGCTCTGCCGCTCGCCCGTGGGCACAGCATCCCGCCGACTGCATCCCGCCGCCCTTGTACGCACCGGGACTGCGCTTCCTCCGCTCTGTTAAGCGCTCTGCCATCTACCTATAGAAGAAGCTATTTGAAACTACTCTTCACTGAAGTGCGCCTACTCCTGCTTCTCCTCTTACTAATCTTTGAAAAACAACTCATTTGGTAGATTTATACATTTTATTCCATAAAAAAAGCACCTGTCTTCTACAGGAGGTGTTTCTCTCCCTTTCGGCTTAGGGGTCCTTTCCAAAGACTGCTGCACGACCTCCACACAGTTGCTGCGATTAAAATTACAAGGACTAAGCGCAGACTTTCCCTGCGCTGTTCCACCTCCTCCCCTCAGAAACGAGCAGTGCTGTCGCTCTGAGATCAGCCCCTCTACCCAAGGGCCTGACTCTGCCCTGCAGTCACCAGCTTCACCGGGCTGCCTGCAGAATTGCACTTTTAAGACTATTAACTCTTCAGTCTGGGAGCTTGTCTTTTGCTACTCCTTCCCCCAGAGCAGCGTGCAGGCAGTGATAAAACCTAAATTGCCACAAATTACTTTTAAGCATTTAGTGTTTTGCCCAACAATGCATTATACACGATAGTCTACAAACACAAAGGCTGGAAATGGATCAGTTCCATTAGCACCAAAGCTTTCCACATAGCTTTTTCCTTTCAGAGCACTCTCTCCTCCTCCTTTCCATCCCCCATCAATGCTTTCCCATCAGCAGCAGAGCCTTAAAATAAGATAATAAACATTTTTCAAAGGGATGCAAAAAGAAAAAAAAAAAAAAAGAATCTGGTATCTGGAGGGCAGAATTCACTACATATTTATAACTCACTTTCCCAAGTGCTAGGAAATGAAGGACAAATGTATCTGAACTTCAGCTGGTGGCGATGTGGCCAGCGCGCGGCTTTAAAGCACTCGGGCTGCAGGAGGCAATCCAGAGGCCAGCCTACGTGGTGGAAATTACGGGCAGTCAGCGGCTTGCCCCGACTGCGGACACGGCCCAGAAATTCAGGAAGGAAGGCAGCAGGATGGGGCCAGAACTCGGAATAGAGAGCCCAGTGCCGTCCAGATGCAGGAAAATCCATACTGAAAGTTTCGCCACGGGTTTGCTGCAGAGATCGGTGTGAATGGGCTTTGGGAAGCCCAGCGTTCAGCACTCCTCCCGCTTCTGGAAGGTTCCTGCCTCTGAAAGCTGCCTTAGCTGTACTATTAGGAAATGTTCCCTGCCTACCCCGCTGCAGGAACAAGCAATGCTGATCCTGCCATCACAAATTTATTTATTCTAAAAGCTATTAGATTGCTTCTGTGTTACAAATGACTGGATTACTTTTAACACTTTTTAATTCCCACTGCTTAAGTAGCACTGCTTGTCCGGTGACCACAGAAATCTTCTTTGCACTACGCTAACCCACATCAAATTTTCCAGTCGGTTAAAATAAATATAAAAAACCCTACAGCTTGGGAAAAGTCTTTTCATGGGGACTTCCACTGCCAGGCCGGGCAGCTCACGGCCACGAAGGAGGAGACAGAGCCAGAACCAAGCCTGACCAAACGGGGAAGACTGAAAGCTCTCTCAGCACCCAAGAATCTTGGGTAAAGTGGAGCCTGAAATGTGCTGCAGACAGGAGACACTGTTCAATCATTTATGGAAATCAAGGTCAGCAGCGTCAGCATAGCTGGCTTGGGAGGAAAGAGCTTCCTCACCCTCTTGGCACAGAAGTAACTTGGCTATGCTAGTGGCTGCCAGTAAGGAATAAAGAAAGGAAACAGCAAAGGACAAGGAAGGCAAAGGATAAAACGAGTACATCAATATTTTCACAGCTTGCATACAGCAGCCCAGCTAGGACCCCAAGGGGGTTTGCATTTCAGGAACCTCGGAGACAGAGACAATTGCTACATTGGATGGAAATATACGGTGTCTGGGTTTTACAAATGGTGTCTCTGATAGTGCATCTGATTTTATTACTAGGGGGAAGAAATTGTTCTGATGACAATTACTGCTGTGGCATGTGCCGCGCTCGCTGGCACAGACCTGTCGTTAACACTCCGCGCCTCTTAACTACAACTTACTCCTTTGTAGCTGCTCAGTGAAGATAGGTCTGGGGCTGTTTTCCTGATCTTGTCGAGGCGAATTTTCATGCATATTGCTTGAAGGATGTGCCACCTGCTATTTTATATCTGTAATTTATCGTATAATGAATTCCTATAAATTCTTACGATAGCCTAAGAGACTTGTAAAATGAATTGCTGGCTTATTTTTTTCTCAGTTCGTCAGCAAAGCAGGAGGAGCTCGGGTCACTTTGAGTCCCCTGCAGCCACAGCTCTAGCCAGCTCCCTCCAGCAAAGAATTTGGCCTCCAGGAGAAGGGCATCATAAGGCTCTCAGTGCTAGCATAGAGGCTGGCACAGCACCGTCCCGGACCTTTTGCATGTGCTTTAAGGCTTCTGCCTCATAGGAGCCCACCATGCCCACCTCTGTACTGCACACCCAAAGATGTGTGTTTCCACGCTTGGGTCTAGCACCTCACACCCACACCTCCCTTCCATGGGAAGCTGGAGGCTTTTTTCTTTGGACATTACTTCAAAATAATCCTGCATCTCAGGGCCAAGACCTTGCCAAACACTACTGCTAAGTTTCTAATATGTAATCATGACTTTTTTTTTTTTTTTTAAAAAGAATGAAGAGCAGAAAAAATACGACATCCTTTGGAACAGCGTACGGTACTGCACGCACCTTATTAAGCACCACATTTAATCTGTCCTCAGCCTAACGGCACTTTCCAAAAACAAGCCCACAGCCTTCAGTAAGCTCACAAATGCAAAACCAAAAGTGTGTGTTGAAATGAGACTGCTCCTAAGCAGAGCTCTTGCAGGGAAGAAAGCCAGGATGTGTCAGATCGTAGAGGGCTTTCTGTCTCAGTCATGGGTGACAGACACCATCAACACAGAAAATCAGCCCCTGCCTTTCACGTACTTACAAAAGCCTTGACAGCCAAGCTGTTGCAAACCACCAGTACAGGAGTCTTTCCCTTAGACATCGCGCTAATTCGGGGGGAGGCGTGGGAAGAAGAGGGCTGAGGAGCTGGGACAAAGCACGGCACCGAGAGAAGACCGGCGGCTGGGCAGAGCCCCTTCCAGCTCCGCTAAGCACGGATTCAGGGGAGCTGAAGATGCGCTGCCCGCAGCACGCAGGAGCCCATGCGTCAGGACGAGCCTGGCGCAAGCACGCACCGCAGCCCCAGGGCAGGCCCCTGCTGCCCACAGCGATGCTCCAGGGACGTGCTTCCACCCAGCAGCAAGGAGGGCACGTCGTTGAGTCCTGTCCTACGGGGGCAGCGGGAGACGCAGAGCAGAGGGAAAGCAGCAGTACCTCACTCCGTGCTGAGCTCCATGCTGCTCCAGCTCCCACGCTCACTTGTTCAAAGGTAACGCGGGCATCTCTTCCCTACGGCATCCAGGACTAACCCAGACACGGCCCCTGCGTGGGGCGGCAGTGGTGCAGCTACCACCTTCCAAAGCACAGCACAGGAGTCTTCCCCGTTACTGCGGCTCTTAAGCAGGCAGAAGGGGTCCTTCTGCAACTGAGAAACGAAGGAGGACCTAAGAGAGGGGTTAGAGGCAGGAGGTACCGCGCTGGCTTGGCTCCAGCCTCCTGCTTGAGGATCCTTTATTCATCCTGCAGATCCTCCTGTGTTCTAGTAGGCAGGCAGAAAATCGTCTCAGTACATCTTATAAGTCAACAGCACTTCAGAGGTGTGATGGAAATGTCAAGTAACACACAAAAACGTCACTTTTTTGGGCTTGGGTTGGATTTACTTTTCTTGTCAGTGTGATGTTACGCAATGTAAGGGTGTCAATTAAACTTCAGAAGATGATTCCAATGAAAAAGCAATAAAATCCCATTTTCCACTTTTTCAGACCATGAGATCTTCCTGTGGGTCACTGAGCGAGGTACTGCCTGCGAGGGGCTGAATACCAAGGGTTCTCGGCTCCTGCTGCCCAGTCCCCGAGGAGGCCTGACGTATGCACGCCAGCATGCCCCGAGCAGCGCGGTGCGTAATGCCGTGCTCCTGCAGAAGCCAAGCACGGCCTTTTCCCTGCGTGCACGTTAACGTGAACTGCACTATGGTGGGGAAGAGCAACGGATCGGGAGTCACCGCTGCTCCGGAATTGCATGGAGAAGCCACCTAAGCTTACAGCGTAATCAGCTGGCTGTTTGCTAACTGATTTTAAACCCTCAGAAGTTCACTTCATGGAGTGGAGAGCAGGCTGTGCAAATTGGGCAGTGCCCACGGCAAACGAACTTGTGCTGAGGTTTTGCACTGAGATGGCTGTGTTTGAGCTAACAAGGCCCAAAGCACCACACTAAGTAAGGGACACAGAAGACATGGGCTAGAACATATACTCTGCAGCATGGCTCAAAAGCTGTGGCATACTTGCTATCAGAGATGCCCAAAATAAATACAAATGGCATAAAATCATTGCCTAAAAACCTGCACCCATGCATGCAGCTTGGGAGCAAATGTGGCAGGGGAAGCAATACAGGCCAGCAGGCATTCCCAGCCTTTTTGGAGAGATTTTGCTACTGCGCTTTGGATTTCTGCTTCTTCCTTCTCCCCATTTCAAAGCTCCTTAGCTGGGCACTGACCGCATCCCACGACGCACTAAAGGAGCTTTCCTGGCACTTTTGGAAGGAACCACGTTGCCTTGCTAATGCTTGCAACTGCCAGCCCCTTTTACATGCACCCCAGTAGTACACGCGCTCCCACAGCTGCAGAGCAAAAGGCCCCAGAGGCTTTAAGCCCTTCATCTTCTGAATCGCCCCTAAACTGCTTATCTCCATTACCAGTCTGGAATGCACAAGTCACCTGTCACAGGGTGAAGGGGAATTAAGTAAGGCTAAGTCTTTCGGTAGCCAACCTGGGAGTTTTTTACTTGCTTTGCCAGGGTTTTAGGCATGTCCCCTGCCATCACTGCCCCCAGGTCCCCAGAAATGCCTGCGGGCTCCCAGCTCACACCCACTTTGTCAGCAGGCCCTGCTAATGTGCTGAGCTGTGACCGGAGTCACCCGGGATGTGGCCTCTCTTGCTGCCCCTCCACGGGGGACACCGTCATGGACAGATGGGTTCAGTAGGCACCTGGTGAGGAACATCTGAAGCCGTGACAGCAAACACCGCCAGGTTCTGTCTGTCAGCCTGGAGGGAGAACAAGCGTACAAACAGCTGGGCACCACCACCAGGAGCTGTGCGCACCATGAAGCCGCTCATGGTGGAAGGAGACAGGCTCGCGCACATGCCTTCCTATCGCTCAGTAAGAAGCAAGGAAGAAGTAACAATCTTTGACAAAATTCGGCTCCATCTCACTCAGACAGCATCTGTCCCCTGATTTTCTCCTTGACCAGTGCCGATGCTTGTAAAAGCGGGCTGTCCCTCCCAGCCCAGGAACTGCTCTGGCTGCACGCTGCTGAAGCTACCACACCTGCAGTAAAATTCCTCTTCATGTGCATCTGGTCCCTGCTTTGTGGAAAAATTAGTGACCTGCTGATGACTTAAATAAATGAGCAACGCTCTGTGCCAGAGAGAAAACGATGCCAGGAGAGATGGTCCCACCGTGAGACAGGACTCACAGCAGCCACATACTCAGCCTGGAACCGCTGTGCTGCCACAGGTGGGGGGCACCAGACATCCGCACCCACCTTCGCTGCCGCCGCCTCCTGTTACGCCAGATTCCACCATCTGCCCACGGCTGCCCTCCTCCCTGCTCAACTCCTAAGGGCAGCAAAGGGAAATGTTATTTGCCTAGCAGCAGGCGTTTGGAAAGAAATGCCAACTTGTGGAGGGTTCAGTGACACTTACTGGAGATGGTTAAGGGCCGCAAGTGCCAAAATTGCGTGGTCCCCGGAGGTGAGACAGTAGGAAAACGGTCCGAGGAGACTGAGGAATGATAGATAGTTCTCTAGTCCCTGAACGCAAAAGCTCTTACTTTTGTATCTAATAAAGAAATTAAGAAAATAGTGGCCAAAACTCTTCTCCTGCGCTCCCTGCTACAGGAAAGCCCTTGCCTGTTTGCAGCAGAGCAGAGGGGGTTCAGCTGGTAGGAATCCCGGCACAGCCCCGTCGCACTGTATGCAGGTGACAAATCTGTAAACGTGCTGCTGGGACTGGGCAGAGGGCTGCCATAAAACACAATTCTGAGCTGGGGTGGAAGCCCCAAAGCAGACTGCAAGGCTGTCAAGGCCGGGTTCACGTCTCTCCAAAACGGACGTGCAAACGATTTCTCATCCCCGAGTTTATACTCGGCGAGCCCATCGCCCTCCATTAGGCAATCCCATTATCGCAGACGCCTGCGACTCCTCCATTCCCTCGGGGCCCAGGAGCACCCGCTGCCCCGCTCACCCACCCGCCCGGGCCCAGGGGCTGCAGCCCCACACAGCCTCCTGCCGAGGCCCCAGGTCCCGGGCTCAAGGCGAACCAGCAGCGACGCTGCCATCTCTGTAACGAGCGGCACAAAGGGCCAGCCTCCCGGCTGGGAGCAGCACTCGCACTCCCCGGCTGTGTTTAGGGTTCGCGGGCACTTGGAAGCGCATCCTGTCCTTAATCCACTCTGCCTGTCTGCGGGGCTCTCCTGAGAAATCCTACTGCACTTCCAGAACGTGGGCAGCAGGGGTGGGAGGAACAACGTGCCCACAAATAAAGCTAATGACAAGCCTTGCTGCTACCCACTCAACCATGACCAATAACTTTCTTTTTTCTTTAAATATGATGATCCTCTCGCTGCTAAAGAAACCCTGGGCTGGCCGTGCCCTCGTGCTGGTAAATGAGAGGCCTTGCAGCGTCCCCAGAGCACGCTGCGGGGACCTCTCGGCTCCAGCAGCAGCTGAAGCCCAGGCTGGGTGCGTACCCCGCACCCCGCACCCCGAGCCTTGCTAAAACACAAAGCTTTTGAGCTGAGCTTGCTGTGAGGACTCTCTCATGTAATGTATATGTTCCAAGCAGTTGTTTATTTGAAAGTTCTGTAGTTCCTGTGAAACCAAATGTTCTGCATTTAATAGCTTAAGCTATAAGTCATAAAAGCCAAATTCAGCAGACTATATGTTATTAAGAAATAGGGATCCAGATGGCTAGCTGAGGTCAGGCTGAGGCCAGCCTACCCATAAAGAATACACACTTGTGCGTCCTTATTAAAGTTGAGGGATTTAGTAAAAACAAGAATGTTTTTCTTTTGAGCACTCATTTCAGATAATTTTGTTTACTTTAATAAAAAAGCTACATCTTTCCCAAAGTTTAAAATAACTAGGAGCTGCCAGAAGCAAGAGACCACTATCTTGCGGTTTCCCAAGGAACTGTTGCACCGCTTTTTCACTTAATTAAAAACTAAGGCTAACAAGTAACTACTTCTGTTATAAGCCAGAAGCTGAGCTGAGGTTCTGCAGTTTTGGGAAAGCTTCCTGGGGCTTAGGGTCTAGAAATCCTGCAGAAAGCAGCAACGCCTTCTCTTTGACAGCCATCTGCTCGGCCGGGCGGAGCCCGTGGCTGCAGGAGATCTGGCATCCTTTACTGCTGCACAAAGCCCGGCTGGCCGATACCAGGGGCTGAAGCTTCCCGGCCACGTTGGGTACCGCAGCAGGACCCCCGGATGAGGCAACCACCGCTGCCTGTTGCTGCCCACCACCTCGCCACGAACCTCATACAGGACTCGGCCATCGAGACCGGCAACGTGCAAATCCGAAGGCAACTTGTGAATTACACAGGTTTGGAGCATCGGCTGAGATCGGGTTATGACGTGAGACTAGTGCAACAGGAAGCAGTGAAACAAATGGGAGGGAGCTCCACGGCCTCTGGTGCCCTCCAGCCCCCATGTGCACCCTCTTCCCCCTGCAAGCCCCCGTCCCGCAGCCAGGCAGCTTGAGACAAACTCCCCCAGGACAGCCACAGCAGCCGCAGGAGGCACAAGCCGCGTGCCAGCCAGAACGCTCACTGCTCCCCCGCTATTTTCTAGCGCCCTGTCTCTGCTAATTCCCTTTATTTAGGGAATTATCAGGCAGTGCTAAGGAGATGAGAAACCATGGCACAACACAGTAGAAAGCATTAGCTGCCCCATTTCCTCCCTCAGAAAGACCTGTATGGTGCATCTGAAAACACTTAGCAAGTGGCAAGCCAACAAGAAAATCAGGGTAAATACAGATTTCTAACCTCTTCAAACTAAATCCCTGTAAAGAAAATTATTATTCTCTCAGCACCACATGCTTCTGATTGTATTGAAATGCATTAAAATAACAATGCTTTTTCCTAAGCTGACCAAATCTCAGGAAATGATTTAGGGGCTGAAAGCTGTACTTCACTTGCCTGAGACTACGTAAGTACCGGGCTGCACTGCTTACCCACAGCGCCATGCTTTTCCCCACAAAAGCCAACACTGATTGCAACACTTTTGTGAAGACAGAACAAGTCAAAAATAGTGCTTTGACCTTAAGATTATGGACTTTATGGGTCACGGCAAAGCCATTAACACCAAATACCTGTTTGAACAATTTCAAAAACAAGGGTTTTTTGTACTTTATCTAGCAAACCTACCTCTTTTTTTGAGCCACCACGTATATCTTGGGGAAGTTTGAAAATAGAAACTCATTACTCAGAAGTGCATAATAGCTTCCTTAAAACACTATTCTGTTACATAAACACCTTCAAAGAGATTAAAGAAAAGAACTGAAAAACCAACTATTACTGATCCATTTGACCACAAGGGCTGCAGCCTTCTGTAGCAGGGGATTTCAGGTACTTTAGCGCAATTTAAACCTCAGGCCAACTGAGTCATGTGTAGCATGGAAAGTCCTAAAGAAAACTCGGTTATCCAGAGATCAGCAGTTCTGCCCACTTACCAGATTTTTTTTTTTTTTAAATTCCTGATCCACTTTCAATTCACACATTTGAAAACACATTCACAGAAAACATTATGGAGCAATAGAAAGCACATTTTTGGTTTAAAAACATTTGCGTACAGCAGCAAAAAACACAGTAAGGAGAACCTCCATTTCTGCACTGATGCATTTGCTAACAAAATTTATACTTCTTATTTTGAGGATATTATAATTAAGAAAACAACCCTTATAGCTCAACAACTATTTCCATAAAGGTAAAGAGATACTAGATCTCCTTAAAAGAAGAGGATGAACCACTCTGCTTAGGGTTATAGCATGATGCCATGAGGAAAAGCCTTATTTTCTCCTCTAGAATCATTTTCTGCCCATTGCACCACACACAAGAGGACGTGGCGTCGCTTGCAGTGCTCGGTCCAAAGTTCAGGGGTTGCGTCCATCAGGCAACGTGCTCTGCTGGGAGCAAGCCTCCATGCTAGCGAAGCACGAACAAGGCGAGCGATGCAGCAGAAGCCTCCTCAGCTGAGAGGAACAGCCAGTGTCCGTGGCTGCTGTGCAATATGCAGGTGCTGAGCGCATCCGTACCACACGCGGGCTTTGGCTGGGAGTGGGACCCATTATCATAGCACTGAGAAGAGGCGTTGGTCCTTGAAGAGCTTATAGCCCAATACAGACAGACAACAGGAAAGGAAAACAGAGTTATTGCCATGTACTTGTATTTATGACGCAGAGGCTCGCTATAATAAAAAAAAATTGTAATTCAGCATCAGTGCAGGCTATGCTCCTAAGAAGTAATACAACAGGAAAGCTATCTGCCTCTGGTCTTCCACAACCTGCCTCCTATTCCCCAGCTGTCGTGCTATCTCCTGCTCCCTGCCTCAGATTTTTGAGGGTTATCTGTGGATTCAATTTCAAAGAAAACAGTTCTACAAAAAAATGTGCTGCATTGTGCCCTTTTTTATTTTTAAGAGACTGTGAATTGACGCCAAGGAAGATAAAATGCCTTCCCTGAAACCACAGCCGGGTCTATAGCACAGCAGGGAGGTGCAGGCAGATTTTCTGATTTTCAATCTGAGCTCTAATGACAGCATCACCGCTCCTGCTTAGCAAAGGGCTGCAGCCTCTGTATGCAGTAAACAGATCATATGGGCCATAGGCCTGAAGTTTATCTTAAGCTCCTTTAAAAGCACCGCTCATCATTCAAAGGAAAACGTGTGACCTTTTGTGGCATCCCTCTGGAAGGAGCTTTCATGTCTGTTGCTCTGAGATGATTAGGAGACACGGTATTTTGAATGCAAACGAAGAAATCCCATTGCTTCTTATTCTCAGGCATTAAGAAACAGATTTCTCTGGGTTTTGTATGAACTGGGGAAATGCATCAAACCAGGAACTGAGCAATGGAGTAGCAGGAGCTGTGTCTGGCCCCTCCTTCCTCTTGCAGGTGGAAGCCTCACTCTTCTCCTTCCAGGTGCAGAAGGGCACCCTCCAGCTGCGTATGGACCAGAAAAAGGTGCCTGCAGCCCGGGGGAGGCACCAGCCAGACTGGAGGCGAGGAAGGAGGTCAAGCCCTGCTCGGTCACCTATTACCACCGGGCAGCCGCCCCTTATTCCAGCCTGCCTGCTGAGCACCGCCTGGGCTGTACTGCTGTGAGCACCAGCCTGGCCGCCAAAACCAGGGAGGAACAGCGGCCTGACATGGCTTCTTGTCTGTCCCCTGGTGGCTGAAGGCCCAGCAGGGTGAAGAGGGAGCTGTCAGGCCACAGATAGCCAGCAGACATACACCTCCTCTGGGGAGATGTCTCCCGGAAACCACGTGGCTGCCGAACTGAGCCCCCGTGAGGTTATCCAGGGAGGATCTGCCTTTAACAAGCTTTCCATTCCTTCAAGGCCCTTGCATCCACATGGTCAGTGCCAATTTTCTGGTGGCCTCTTATTACTGAGCTGGCCCATTTCCCAGAAAACATATGCCATGTGAAGTAGCTCACCCCAAATTACTCCAAACCAATTAAAACAGTTTTCAAAATGAATTGTCTCTTGGCTGAGCATGCTTTCCTGAAGCTCTGTTTTGCTCTCCTTATTGATGCCGTGGTCTTTTATGCCCCTGCTAGACCTCAGCCATGGACTAACAGCAAAGGCACTGCCCAGAATTACTTGAGGGAAACGACAGCCTTCCCTCCTGCGCCCAAGGAGCCCAGGAGAAGGCGGCTGCTGCAGGCCAGCACCGTGCCACATCCGGCTCGGTGACACAGACAGCGAGCGGCAGACAGGAGCTAAGGGCGAGACTGAGAAGTTGAGGCCTCTTGCCAACAGCCGCTAAGTCCGGCCTGACTTACAAAGGCAGAACGACACCAGGGTGTGTTCCTTCGCTCAGCAAGAACAAAGGCACAAAAGGGAGGAGAAGCTGCCACCCAAATACCACAACCAAGCGTTTGGATCTGAGTGCTGCAGGGACATGTGGTGTCCCAGTAACGGGCTCCACCCAGAAGCAAAGACGGACAAACCCATCCTGACCATGTGCGGCAGCGGGGCCATGAGGTCTGGGAAACAGAAGACAGAGTGCATCTCCTGCAACCCGGTACATGTGCTCGGTGCCACAAGGCTGAAGATAAATAAGCGATGCCTTAATTAGGCAGCATCCTCCTGCTGTCACACAGCCTCTGCTTGGCAACTGCATGGCCAGCTGAAACCAACCCCCTGCACATCAGGAATTCCTGGGTACAACCTTCATCTTCCCATATCCCTGCATCACAGGGCCTCGCTCTGCAAAGTCAGCCGTGCTATTTTTCACTGGGACATAGATAAGCGATGGCATACTTTATTCCTAGTGTTACACGGAACAACAGGGGGAGAGGATTCCATCCATCAGCGCAAACAGCACTCCAAGGAGACCGGAACAAAGCAATGCTGAGATACAGGCTGAGCGCACACTGGTATAAAAGTAACCATCTAAAGAAAATACTGCTACTACTAAATACAAAATGATTTTTCATATTTGTGTGTGTACCTGTAACAAATTTGTTTCAGCCATCTTCAGTTGTTGATTAAATTAATGAAGAAACAGTCTAACACTACTCCACGTGGCTCTTTTAGCGCTAAGAGACCAATGGGTGCTCATGGGCCTCATGAGGCTGGAAAAGGGGGCTTGCTCTTTTCGATAAAGTGCATGTTGGGAATTAGCTGTTTCTACCTTCTTCTTCCTAAGAAAAATAAGGCAACTAGTTAAAAGAAACAACCCACCCTAACCCTGCTGCCAACAGAAAAGGTCTCGCAAAAGCTGTTTCACCACCCGAACCAAGAGAGAGGATGAGGCTGCCCCAAGCCCTCCTGCCCCAGCACGCCCGAGGAGCGCAGGGCGGCCGCGTCCCAGCCGCCCTCCCGGCAGCGCCTGCTGCCCGCAGGCGGGAGCCCAGCGGCAGGCAGATGCAGCTCTGCGCGCCTCCCGGGCCATCCCGCCCGCAACCCAGCCCAGGGCAGCCCCGACGGGCGCAGGGTGTTAATCGCCTTTTTACCCATCCGGCAGCGTCACGCAGGAAAGAGCTTATTGATTATCCCTGAGCCAAAAAATAAAGTAAAATAACACCCGCTACAAGCTGCTTTTAGGGTTTACTGATTATTAATAAATCCAACTGACAGAAAATAATTTCTCTGTCCGCAAATGCCATGAGTTCAAAGCTCGCATCTAACTTCCATCACGCTCCAACAGCTGAGAAGGTGCCCAGACGGGGACTAATCATTTCTTACGTGGTCTGAAATCCTGAGATGTGTACAAGAAAGCTAAAAGCCATCTCAAAAGTCTGCTCCATTTTCACATTGTTAACGAGCCCCATTCTGTATGAAACACACATCCTCGGTGGGTTTATGGAGAACATATGTAGGGACTTCTGCCACTGGGATTTCCGTAGAGAGAAAGAGTAAATAACACGCAGTAAGGAACTACGCTGTAGGAAACACTGCCCTAATTTTGACGGCATATGCTTTAATGTGCTGTTTGCAACCAGTCAATAAAACCACACAAATCTGTTTGAATATGGAAATGAAAGCATTTCAACGTGAGTTTAATTTTTAAGGTTGTGCCCACACAGCCGCATGTGTTGTTATTAAACCATCCAGAAGAAATATAATTTATTTTAAACAGCCTTTTTGGTATTTTCCCCCTGCCATCCTTACCTTTAAACATTCAGCTAAGTCCATCACAATTACTGCCTATTACAATTACTACAAATACTGAACATTACATACTCATTAAAACTACGTAGATGTGAATTAAAACCTCTCCATTTGTACAAACATAGCACATATCTAAACACCTCCACATCCACACCACAACTGCACCTTAACCAGCAACGTACGGGATGCCATTCCACCAACTTACTAAAGATCAACCACGAAACAGACACTATCAGCGAAATGGGGACGTGGCTTAGAGCTTTTCAGGTTTACGGGCTGCATTAGAAGCGTATCTCTAGCAGCCATAAGCATTTCAGAGGAAATGGCAATTTGGGAACCAAAGCAAGCCAAAGCTCTACCAGCTCAACATGAGTGAATAACTAGAAGGTGAATTTTAGTAGTTAATATTTAACAATAAATTGTCCCATTCCGCCAACTTGATTAATGTCACTTTTCAGCATAACGCCAGCCTCTGGCAAGAGACTCCGCGGTGACAATTTCAATTAACTGTCCTCATCTTTATCTCACAGGTCAGCTGCTAAAAAATGCATGTTTACGACGTCTTCTCTCGGAACAAGACCGACTGCGGTGGAGGTGAAGCGCTCCTCGGTGCCAGGCGGGCCACGCCGTGCCAGCTCCGCTTTGTACCTCTGCGCTGAGCCCAGCGGAACGAGCTCCTGCCAGCAGCAGCAGCCCCTCACCTTCTCACGCAGGTATCTGGATTAGCCTAGTGTGCTCTCTTTACTGGCTAAAGTGGTGTTTTAGGGGCCCGATCCAAAGCCTGCTGAGGCTAAGAAGTCTTCCCTTTTGTTTCAGGAGACTTTGGATCAAGTCCTGCTGCTACCACCGCACACTTTGTACACAAAACTCCAGGGGAAGAGGGGGACAATCTGGTTTAAACCAGTCCTGTTTCCCCAGCCTTAAGGAAAGAGTGGTCACAAGGATCATTCTGTTACACTGGGGGTGCCCAGGACCCAAGAGCAGATTTTGGGAATCCATCACAAGCTGATGTCACAGCTGCGGTGCAAGGTGCAATGACGGCCACCAGCAGAAGAGACCCAGCAGTAACGTGAGGTGCATCCTAGGAGGAAGCAAACCCATGCCACCTCAGACGCACTCGTGCACAGGGGCTGTTCTAGGAGTGACGCTTCTTGGCACGAATGACAAGGCTTTGAGATTTTTAACTGTACACACACACAAGCCTCGAACCACTACCTAAAAAATCCCCAAACCTCTGCTCTGTGCCACAGAGAACAAGCGGCAGGTGCCATGCTACGGACTGCAGGGTTTTGCTTACTCTGCAAACTGAGCACCATCCCTCAGTTCTTCGCGCTTCTCCCGCCAGCAGCACATGCACACAGCAATGCCCTCAGCCTGCCCATCCCCTGGGAGCGCTGCAGTCCTTGGGAGACCCAGGTCCAGTCTGGGCCAGGGACTGACCTAGTCACCCTAGTTTCAAGCCAACACAAGGCATGTGCAGGCTCTAGATAACTATATAAATACATGTATTTTAGGTACCTACCTCAGAGCATCCAGACGTGAAGGTTTTTCATTTTTTCACACATTTTCCAGGCAAGAAAGCCAAGTAATGTAGTCAGCTGTGGGAGCAGAAATTAAATGACTTGTCCTAAGTCACAGAGCAATGAATAAAAGATCTGGGAGATAACTGCCTTCATGCAACCAATTTTCTGCTACAGCACCTAGAAAACTCTATTAAGCACTGTAGAGTTGCCTCATCATGTGAGCTACTTAAACTTTCTTCATCCCCATCCTCCTCTCTTTCCTCTCTCAGAAACTGCAGCTGATACCAAGCAAGCAGGATGAAAACCAGGGCTTGCAAAGAATCACCAGACACGTGAATTGAAGCCTAACAAGACAAAACCAGACCTGAAACACTAAAAAGGAGAAAAATCATAAAGGCAGGACGACCTGAGCAAGAGTCAGCAAATGTTCGATTGCTGCTGGACAAACCCCACCTAGGGCCAGGCAGCGCAGGCGCAGCAAAACTCCGAGTGCCTGTTTCCACAGGCACCCAGGCTCTTTTTACCTGAATATGTTTTCTTTAATCCATTTTTTGCCATCTAAAAGTACCAATGTGTGTCACTGCTTTGAACTTAAAAAGGACAACCAGGGAAGTGTACTTAGTAACTAAGAATACAGTTTCATACGTGCAATCGTGTTGTGCCTGAGCATCCCCACACCGGCTTCACCCCCGTTCAGCTCGCCGAAACGCCAATTACTGCCCTCACCGACTCAGCAGCCCAGGCACAGGGCTCCGTAACAACACCTCTAGGATATACGAAGAACAGATTTATGCAGCGCTCACTGAGGCACTTCAAATCTTTTGGGGGAGTTCAACGTATCTGTGGGACGCAGACTGGAAACTGGCAAAAGCCAGCCAAGACGTAACAGTGAAAAGCTCCAACTTCAGCTGCTGATCGACCCCTCACAGCAACCACCCCCGCACTTTGCCCTCCCGTGAAGGAAGCGAGGCTGCTGCCGCAACCACCTGTCGAAGTCTTCCAGAATATTCCTGCTTTCTTGCACCCATTCAAATCGTCATGGCTTGGGCAGCTGGTCAAAGGGAAGAATTTCACTTGGGTGCTTCAGTATTCACAGCCCTTTAAAAAGCCTTCATTACTGATGCTGAGAACATCTGGCTGAAATACATCAATAAAACATCAGCCCTGGACCCACTGCTCCCGCCGCTCGCATGCATGCGCTGCTGCAGACCTCCTGCAGCTGCTGCACATAACCAGCTTTGGACTTGGTCCACAGATGCAAAGAACTTCAGTCTGCTCAACACTGCCAGGCAGACAGCGAAAACAGCCACGAGCTTATGAATCACTACCATCTCCTGACAGCAGGTGAGCAGACTGACTTTGATGCAAACAGGCACAAAGAACAGTCTCCGCAATATGTTGCACATTTGCCATTACGCTTTTATTACTGTTAGCCCCCCTGAAGTTCCTTCAATCCTCGCAACTCTTGCTAGCAAAATTTTTGAAGTGGTCCCTGAAGCATCTTCCACGTCCAGCCCCTGTCTTCTCAAAACCTTGGATTTATTTCCCTGCTAATATATTAAATCATACAACGTATTTCAGCTTTCAACGCCTAACGCTACAGCTGTTGTTTATGCAGCTACTGGTTGCTGGTTAGAGCAAAGCACCCTATTAAAGCGCACTGATTAATGGGGATGGCAAACGCTGCGGTAAGGTCCCTGCTGTCAATCACATTTCTTGCACAGAAAGCCACTCATGCCAAAAAGGGGGGGAAAAGGCAGATTTACTGCTATTACAGTGAGACATTATTTTCTGTTAAGAAAAGCAGCAGCTCCTTTATGCAGCAATGAATGCAGACTGACCAGTGGTTTAGAGACCCAGTAAGACACGGTTAAAGTAACAACAAAACAAAGTCACGCTGCATGAAGGAGGACAGATGGCAGCCGCACAATGGCCATCAAGTCTATTTAAACAGATAAGTGGTCTTCTACGCCCACCACAGCTCTAGACGTGCCGATTCACAGCCCAGCTCCCGCTGCACGGAGCTCTCTAACCTGAAACAGGTGCAGAGGTCACGGTTCTTCCTCCCACGCCATCATTTACAAGTTTGCCCATTCTCCCCGATGAGCGCATGATAAGCAAAGCTGGGACAGATGCTCCTGCCCGGCGGCGATAAGCTGGGCCTCTGACCCGTGAACACGAGTGCAGGAGCCCGGGACAAAGCGGCGCAGTGCTGGGGAAGCGCGTTGCCCAGCCCCTGTGCCCACGGAGAGAACCGGCGACGGGTACAGGGAAAGGGAACAGGAAAGCACCGCTGTCACCTGGGGTGGTGGGGGCGGGCAGGCTGCAGTGACTTTTGGATACGGATCAGCGAAAGACTCGATTCCTCTGAGCAGCCCGGGGCTCCAGATCCAACGCCAGTTTCTGCTAGGGGCAGCATTTTACCAAAAGCCCAAGGTGCTGATGAGCCGGAGCAGTGAGCAGCCAGAGACGAGCGGAAAAGCCGGAGGGGAGGCACTGGGGGTGGCGGGACAGAGCATCTCAGCAAGCTTCTGCGGCGTCTGACGGGCCCTTCCCTCGCACACACCCACGGGGGCTTCAGCTATGGCAAGGATTACTCCAGTCCACGGGCTTGGCCTTCCCCAAGCGAGCCTGCGGGAGGCAGAGGGCTGGGTGGCGGTGCCACGAGGGGCTCATTCGGCCCAGGCTGGCACACCAGCCTTCCGCTGCGGCTCCCACCTGGCTGCCGTGCTGCGTTGCTTCTTCAGGGCCGGCCGTCACACGGTGATCTCTGCAAGCAGCATCGCTGGGAAACGGCCCTGCTCTGGGTTCAGTTCTCGTAAACACTCACAGCTGTAAATCCTCAAAAGCCTTTTTGTGTGTTACGACACACGACTTTGCTTCCCCAGACACGCTTTATCATACAACTATTTCTTTCCCTTGTTTTAGGAGGAAAGAAGGCATAAGTGCAAGGAAGTGTACTAGCACCGTAATGTGAATTGAATCCAACAGTGACAGCATTTTTTGGCAGAACATACATGAACAGTTTGGGCATAGAATCACAGAATGGTTTGGGCTGGAAGGGGCCTCAAAGCCCACCCAGCTACCTGCCATGGGCAGGGCCCCCTCCCACCAGCCCAGGCTGCCCAAAGCCCCATCCAGCCTGGCCTTGGGCACCGCCAGGGATGGGGCGTCCACAGCTTCTCTGGGCAGCCTGTGCCAGGGCCTCACCTCCCTCATAGTTAAGACTTTCTTCCTAATGTCTGATCTAAATCTCCTCTCTTTCAGTTTAAAGCCATTGTCCCTCGTCCTATCACCACCTGCCCCTCTCCAGCTTTCTCGTAGGCCCCCTTTGGGTACCAGAAGGCTCCCATGAGGTCTCCCTGCAGCCTTCTCTCCTCCAGGCTGAACAACCCCAGCTCCCTCAGCCTGTCTTCACAGGAGAGGTGCTCCAGCCTCTGGTCATCCTCACGGCCTTCCTCTGGACTCACTCTGATAGGTCCACGCCCTTCTTATGCAGGGGCCCCAGAGCTGAACGCAGCGCTGCAGGGGGGGTCTCACGAGAGCAGAGCAGACCCTCGCCCCGCTGGCCTCGCTGCTTTTGGTGCAGCCCAGGACACGGTTGGCTTTCTGGGCTGCAAGCGCACGTTGCTGGCTCATGTTGGGCTTCTCATCAACCAGCAGCCCAAGGTCCTTCTCCTCAGGGCTGCTCTCAAGCCCTTCTCCATCCAGCCTGTATTTGTGCTTGGGATTGCCCCGACCCAGGTGCAGCACGCTGCACTTGGCCTTGTTGAACTTCCTGAGGTTCGCACAGGCCCACCTCTCAAACCTTCCAGGTCCCTCCGGATGCCATCCCTTCCCTCCAGCCCCTTGGCCACCATGTTACATTTAGAGACCATACAAACAGAAGGTGGAAGGGAGATCCCCACATCTGTGGCCACCATTCACTACAAGCCTAGCCTAAGCCTTTTCAAGTCAGCAGTCTGTGCAACGGATATCGGATTAGGCCCAATAAGAGGTTTCTTTGTTTGCTTGTTTGTTTTTTTAATTATTTTTTAAATCAATTTTACTTCAGCAACAATGTTTCAGAACACCTAAACAGTCCCTGAAATGATAGAAACAGATGTTTCACCTTTGACAGATGTCCGAAAGCTAAACAAAACAAAAAAACACGGCCCAAAGACTGACTTTTACAAATCAAGTGAAATTTCAGGCAAGCGAAGAAAGGTACATTCCTTTTTTTCCTTGACATTATGGATTTAATATCTACTTTTCTGTATTCTATACGATTATACACACGTACGCACCGGCCAAATTCATATTTGGTTTCTGAAAGAAGCTGATTTGCTCCAGGAATTAGTTTATCCGCAGTACTTCATCCCAACAGCCCTCAGAAAAACACTGCTACCTCCAGCACTCCTCTGCTGACAGTAGGAAGAAGAGTTTGATCGGACATCTCCCCTGCCCGCTTGGATGCTGCTGGAAGGCACTTTATGGGTCAAAACAGTGTTATTACACGGGCTAATAATGTAACGTAACAAAGAGAGCTCCACAAAACAAATGCAAACACTAATGAGATGTAAGGGAACACATGGACACAAATGCAATGATTTGACCATACCCCCTTTCCCTAGGTCTCACTGCTTTTCTCCATTTTCGATTAGAGGTTGGTACATTGTGAGGAAAAACGACAATTATTTTGCAAAGCTGAATCCATTGCCAAAGACTGGTGTTCGCACAGGTTAAACTTTGCTTAATAGGTGAAAATAAAAATTAAGTTGTGGGTTCCAAAGCCAAGAAGTATTTTGCAGAGCAGTCGTGATGGTATCAAATTGCCACCCGAAAGGCAACTGAGGGAGCCCCAGCGTTCGGGAAGTCCCTGAAGCAGAACCACAGTCACTGGCCAAGTTGCCTGTAGAGGATACAGCAGTCACCCACAGTCTCCATGAGCCCTGTGTTATGGATAATTAGCAGAAGGTGGAAGCATTTTCCACCACAGATCACCTTACAAGTGGGGGAGGAAAAAGAAGAAAAAAAGAAAAAGAGAACAAGACAGTCTTGTTGCTTAAAGCTTCCAAATCCGCGCAGGGAGAAGAGACCCAGGCTGTCCTCAGCAGCGCTGCACGATCGCGAGCAAAAAGCACAAGTGCCTCCTCTCTGCCCGCGCAGGAGAGACGTAGCCGGAGGTGACAGGACCTTCAGGGACAGGGACAGCACTGCGTTTGTGCTGTGCTTGAGCAAAGCCCTGCTGCACGCATACCCACGGCATCCCAGCTGGCTGCTCCACTGATGGGCTGCACACGCCTCCCACTGACTTCCTTATCAGAAATAGCTCCAGCGCATCGCCGTGGGCTGGCACCCGCAGGCGTGCCGGGTCGCAATGAGCAGTCACATCCACACCAGATCGGCTTTGTCCCTGCTACGCACCCAAGGTCTCAAAATGCATCTTTTTGGTGCAGCCCCTTTTCCGCACAGCTGCGGGAATTGTTTGCAAGATGCATGGACGTGTCACTTGTATCATGGAGCACAGTCTCCATCTTTTGTGTTCCGTAATTTATCACTGAAGTGCTCAAGTTTCCTCCTGGTGTGTAAGGCACGCAACCGTATAAGGTTGTTGCAGATGCTGGTCAGCGATACAACTGTAAAACTACATTTAGCAGTTTTATACATGAGTCTACAATTTACCTTTTCATAATTACTTCCATAAGTATTCGCTGAAAGTCTTGTTCACTAATGGACACTAAGCCCAACAACCCTAAGAATAAGCACATTCATTCAAATACCCGAGGGCATTCTCCGTGTTTCGCAGGGAATGTTGCTGCAGTAAGCAATTCCGGCCGTTTCTCACGGTTGCTGTTACAAACACCGCTCGTCTCATTGTTAATTACATAACACCACCATTAAAAATAATAGTAACAGTTCTTATTTTAATGATTATTAATGTGCTTAGTTGCGTTGCAGGAGTACTTCATGGCAACTTCCCAAGGAAGAGGATTCAGTTCTCCTAGGCACTGCGCATCCATCCAAGGAGAAATCCAGCTCCTGCTCCGCGGGACATCAACGGCGCCTCTGAGGACAGCGAGCCCACGGCACCAGGCGCTGGGAGCACAAACCTCAGCGGTCCCCGGGGGTTTGCCAAGAGACTGAGGCCTCTTTGGTCTCTGTATAGGACTGTGGGGCAAGGGAGGATGACAAAGTTTTAAACATCAGATTTCTATCTTCTCTGGGGGCATTCACTCAATTCCTGAGTATCCCAATTTGTTGCTCTAACTTCTGTTTTATCACAGAATCATTTAGGTTGGAAGAGACCTAATAACTATGATCATGACTATGAAAAAGAAAAAAAGATCCATCAGTGCAGTCTTGAGTCATTCTTTGGCATCTACTGCTCCTTTAGTTTTACCATCACGTTCCTAAACCCAAGATTACCCATTGCCTTGTCCTTGTGGAGGTGCAGAGCACCCGGTGCAGGAGCAGCACGCTGACCCCTGGGCGAGGAGCTCACCGTACAGCACCTGCAGCTACATCATGCTTGACTTCAAAATAAAGCGTGCATGCTTCTAATTTCTTACAGAAATCAGAAATTTCTTTAGAAGCACACAAGAGCAACAGTCAGACCCCACAGGAGCCGTATGTCCTTGTGGCTGGGGATCTGTCCTCGCTTGGCAGCTGATCCCGAGAGGGGGCGAGCACCACGGCAGCTGCCCAGGACCACAGCCCGCTGCAGCACCAGGATGAGGCCCGGCCACACGGACTGGTTGGCACGCACTCCAGCTGCAGCACATCCAGTCAGCAACACAGCTATCGGCCATCTCGAACCTTCATAAACTTGGTTTGTGCTGCATTAAGGCAATATGGAGGACCCTAAAAGCAAGCAAACAGCTGAGCTGCCACAATCACGCTAAGAAACGCTGAGAAGGGTTTGGGATTGATGCAAGTAAATCCCTCCTTAAACAGATCTCATTTAAAACACTGCGACTCTGGACATCCTAAAGCAGGGAGTTCTGTCCTGAATTATTAAGCGCCACTGGCTTTGTCCCTGCTCTGACCCCAGGCAGAGATCACTTCGGGTGGACCGTGACTGGGTTTTTGTCTTTGCTCTCAGATGACATGGAAGCAAGCTGGCGCTAGCAGCAAGCCTGCTCCCTGCGTGCCCAGGGCTGACAACGAGGTGCCACAATGCTGGTTCCTGGACATGACAGCATGGTCTCCAGGCCTACAACATCTGAAGTCAGAACCTGATCCGTCTCCAAATCCTTGCAGCCCTGTGCTTTCCACTTTCTCCTTCACGTCTGCCTCAAGTATCTAAAACTTAGCAGGGAAAAACCACACTGGAAAGAGAGGCTTCTCGCCACGTGAAACTCCAAATCAACTCCAATGGCATCTTCTCTCGGAAGTTCTCAGCACAGCAACCAGACGCTAACGTTCTCCCCGATGCCCACTGAGGATGCAAAACGCAGCTGCAGGAGAGCAGCAGGCATCAGCCCGCGCATCGCTGCCAGCACTGCTCCTGGCCCGGAGGCACGCTGACCGACACTGCTGCTTCGCAGCGCAGGGCCACACGAGCGGGTGACAGGCCCCGTGCTGCAGGACAGAACGAGGTGCCCTCCCTAGCAAAAAGCAGGTGCTGGTTTCCTCTCTGCCGCACCGCATGTGCAGTGGACCATGCTGTCCTGTACGTGAAGGCGTCAGTGATTTGTCGAGGAGCATTTCACCAAGACGTGCTGCGGATTTGTTTCATAGCTGCCTACGGGCCACAGCCGTAACTCAAACACCGAAATGGGGAAGGGGAGGACATGCCACACGCGTCCCCAGAGCTGTCACACACACCTTTCTCTCCCCAGCCAAACTCAGGTCTACAGCTCCCCCCACATGACGACGCCTGTCAGTACTAAATGCTACGATGCGGAGCAGCACAGTGCTCGGATCCCTTCAGGCACGTGGATGGAAATGACTCGGGAACGGCAGGCACAGGCTACTGAGCAAGTGGACGACAGCAGGAGTTCATGCTGACATTTAAACACCCAGCGCTGTGATCTCTCCCCCACTGCTCTCTATTCCTGTCTCTAGCACTCATGAACCTCTTCCCCTTGATGATGAAAAGGCTAAAGAAAGGCACTTTCTTAAATGTGACTCATCTTCTTTTAGCCAATTAAGGAATACATTTGCATCTTTAAGAGCAAATACACACGCAAAATAAGAAAAGGGAAAAGCGAATCCAATTTACTAACCACACACACTGAAAAATCACCTTATCGCAAGAACCAGGATGACTCAGAAAACAAATGTAAATAGCTTCTGTGATTTAGCACTGACTGACACCCAATGTATTAAAATAAATTGCCCATGATTTCTCGCAAGCTCCATGCTAATGCACTCCATAAAATGTCAGTGAAAATGCAGCAGTGCATAACTATCTAGAGGCTTCAGTTGGCAGCAAATAATATAATGAACTGTCCTCTGACCATGCCAGGGAAAGGAAGTTAATCTGCATCGCCAGCCTTTTAGGGAATGTTCCAGGTTTGCAAAGCGTGAGTCAGCAGCATTGCTGCTACGTGGGCTTTTTTCCTACCACGCTACCGGCAACGCAGGCTCTTCTGGCCTCCCTCGTGGAACAGCCACCTTTTGTACAAAATGGGACACGCCACTTGCTCATCACATTAAAAGCCACCACTGACCCGGATGATCACAACAATTTTATACAGCAAAGAGCTCCACAGGAAGAAAAGAGTTAAGTTGACAGGTGAAGGTGGGGGAAATGGAGTATTTTACTAAGTGCATTCTAGCCTTTTTATTGTTCCTGCTACTACGCTAATACCAAAACCACCTTAGTTATTGCAGCCAAGACAGAAGCCACCATTCTAAGTCACATTTTGCACATACACAGCTTCCTCTAGCCAAAGATCTCAATTATTTTGCAAAGTTGATGAGTATACCCCTGTTGAGGAACACACTGGCATCTTGCTTTATACAGACAAAGAAAACAAGCCAGAGACAGAGGACGCAAGCGTCCAAAACGAGTCTGGCAGCCTACAGCCCTTCACACAAACTGCAGGCCTGCACCTGATCAGTTCTTCCTCCAACCGGGGCCATGCGAGCTGAGCTCCTGGCCAGTTCTTCCTCCATTGGATTTCTGTGCTTTGGGGGTTATTTTCTTGTCAGGTTATACAGGGTATCCTTTCTGGAGTTACTAAACCGAACCCCTGCCATTGCAAATGTCTAAGTGTCCTTAATTCTTAATATTTAACCATGGTTTGACAGAGAGCAAGGACATAAGTGTCCTAGAAACGAAAAACAAAGCTGAAAGGAGTCCTCCCTTCCCTCAGATGGAGAAAGCACCGACACAAGCTCGCCGCTTGCCCGCTGCCTCTCATCCCGCAGCCATGCAGTGCACACACACGCCGGCCAGCCAGCGGCCTGCAGCAGCTCCAGCACACGCTGTGCCCTGCCCGGAGGGCAGCGAGGGGCCACGGGGAAACTGGGATGCTCTGGTGCGAAGGTAATGGCAGCTATGGGGGGGGAGGAGAGGCACAACAGATGTAAACCCATATGAAACCAACTTTCGTCCGGACCATGATCCATTAGATCCACTCTGACCCACAGAAACAAGTTTTATCTGGATTTTATCTAATTTTATCTAATTTTTATCTGATTTTATCTAATCATTTTTGAGTCCATTGGCCAACTTCAGCCTGTTTTGGTGCAGAATCAGAAACAACTATGTTCCTACAAGCCACATGAAAATAGACATCCAAGCAGATGAGACAGTCCCTGCAAGGGACCCCGCTTTGGTGCCCCAACTGAATGGAAAGCCGTGACATAGGACCCTTATCTGCCAACGGAAAAATTACCTAGGAGACAGCCTTTCTAATCAGTAAAACAGCAGGAAAATCCTCACTGAGAATTCACCACCAAGCACAAGGCATAAATCAACAGGAAGGTCAGCACCATTAATTCTGATGCTCAAAAAAAAACCAACCCACAAACTTGTTTCACGTGACCATGAGAAAAGACAACCTTCATACTGGCGGTCTAAACCCCACCCTAGTGGCAAAGCCAGGGAAGTTGAGCCCCTGCCTAGAACAGCCGTGAAGCAGACCCCCCTTACCTCCATCGCACATGCTGGGGAAGGGCCGTCGATAGCGAGCGGGGTGACAAACTGGATGACGGCCTCGGGACGGGGGCAGACGGGGGCCCAAGCCCGCTCCTGGTGCCGCTGCCTGCCACAGAGCCCTGGGGATGAACCAACGCCGCGTGTCGCTTCTGAATGCCTTTGGCGCATTTGGTCACCGTGCCATTTGCTTAAACGAGGAGAGTGCCAAACATCACGTCATTCTGGGTGCGTGCCCTGGAGCCCACGAACTGCAATCTAACACACCTCCTTGCCACTGCAAGCTCTGGCTTCTGTTGCCTTTTTGTATCAGCTAACAAAATGTTTTTCTTTTGATAGTCCAAGCCACCTTATTCTACCCTTGTGGCCGCTGGATTTTTAAACCCTGTCAATCTACAATTAGTTCTGTTCTTATAAAATAAGTGCCCCTTACCTCCGCTTCAAGAAAACGGTGTTATTTGAAATTATTTCCATTTTTGCCAGAATAGCATCTCTTTTTCCTCTTTGCAGCCAGAAGGAATGATTTGTAACATGCATCTCAAAAGCCCAGATCAAGGGAGGAGCTTAAAATGACTGATAAACCAGAGGTGTAAGAAATGTATATGTATTGCTTATTTAAAAAAAAAAAAAAAAAACACCATCTCCACACACCAACTCTGATTTATTACCATATAGCTGACACCCTTTCTTTGTTTTTTAGGAGACCACAGAGGCCTGATAAGATGCTGTGTACAGGAGATAAGAAACATTTCCATAGGAGACGAAAACCATTCATCCAAAGGGATCGCACTGTCAACAATTTTGACTCATTATCCACTGATACTGTAAAAACTAGGCGGTTCTACTTGTCTGCTAACAAAGCCATCGCTTCTATTTGTCAGAGATCCTTCCTTTTCCCTTCTCCAGCGCTGCAGCAAAACCTTGGATTTTGACATCAAGCCCAGCAAGCAGCGTTAGTCCTTGAGATAGAGTTTGCAAAACATTAACGAAATCACAATGAGACTGCAGTTTGGCTTGTTGCCCTCCGATAATGGAAGTGAAATTAAAAGTAGAGGGAAGAGAAGGGACCTGCTCCTAGCCAGAAACAGATCACTGAATGTATTTTTCAAGAATTAAAGCATTTTATACTCTATTTACTTCAGGTTTTTCTAGTTCAATGAGTCCAGTGATAATTGATACCAGGAGGAAATACTATTAAAAGCAACTAAGGAAAACTAACGATTAAAGCATTCCTTTGAAGAATTTTATTTAGCCAGGAAACCCTATTAGGCAAGAAGACTTCTGCCAAGGACAGAAAGAATGCAAGGGCCAAGAGAAGAGAAAGACATGTAGAAGAGGAAAACAACAAATAGAATGGTGTGTAAGACAACCGGGAAGGAAAATATCCTGAAAAATTTACTAATGCTTTTCCCCCAGAAAGAGCACTATCAGCCACAGCCTCAGCAATTTATTGCAATGAAATTGATATTCTGTAAAATTTCAGGGATCCACTGCTGCCAGCAGGGGCCCGCATCCTCGCCCATGCTGAAGTTCTGGCTTGTGGTTGCTGCTTGTCTGGGGGACCCAGACCGGGCATTTCATGACAGCAGGCTTCTCACAGAGCTGCCATTATTCCTGGCTTACCCCCGCTAGAAATGTAACTGCCTTCCCTGCAGACTAAAGACATGCAAATGCTGCTTCCCGCCCTACAAACACACATATTACCTTCAGGTCTAAATGCCGAGCTCAGAAGAACACTGAGCTGTACGACACCTGAGAAGAACAACGCACGACAATGCCTGGCTTGGGAGGCACTGGGTGAGAACTGGCACCTGAGAGGTCAATACGAGACGAGCAGTGCCTTTCCCTTCCTCCACCAAGGTGGAAGGAGCAGGTTTTCAATCCTGCCTTGCTTTTTTTTTTTTTCCATCCTTTCTTCTCTAAGGGCACAGTCCCCACTGCAACTCAATGAGACCAATATTCCTTAATCACTTGACACATCGGACAGTTCAACCCAAAGAAAGTTGCTTACTGTGTTAGATTCTGCAGGGATTTATCCCCCCATTCCCTTTGCAGCCTTAAAGAGTTAAAGCAACCAAAGCCAAAGGGCATTAGGGGAAAGAGGATAATAAACTTCTCTTGGGAACTAGCAATGACACTGTCAAAAAACAAACAAAAAAAAACCAAAACAGCCTGTTTGCTGTATTTTGGTCTATGGACACGCTGGTGCTGTGTCGAGAAGCCGTCAGCTGGCAGCTCTGCCAGCACTGCCGCGCCCTGCCAGGCTCCGGAGCACTGCACGCAGAGCCCCCGCCGAGCAGCACGCGTGCTCGGGCAGCAGCGAGCGGGTTAAGAGAAGTTTCCCTCCTCCATGAACGCGATACAGCACGAAACCCGCGCTGTGCTTCTGCTGCGCGCTCTGAGATGGGACCTGCTGCGAGCAGGGCAGCGGGTTTAACCCTGTTCTGGCGAGCCTGCCAGGATCTCACGGAAGCTGAACACAGCGTTAGAAAGCCCCGGGGGGATACGGAAGGGGACGGCTCTGTACGCTAGCTGTACCGACCCGAGACTATCGGCCAGCACCCAGGTTTGCGTTAGCCCTTTGGCAGCTGCAGCTGAGCTAATTAAATAGCTGCAGCATACGCATGCATCGAAAATAACTCCCGAGCACCTGCCAAAACAATTTGAGAATCTATGCAAAGCTGCAACACAGCACAGTTTGACAAAAGGAAGAATAACTATTGTTTAAAACCAAAAACAACCAAAAAAGGAACAACCCGCACCCTGCATCACATTCAATCCCACATTCTCACAGCCACAGTCAGATACAGAGGTGCCCTACCTTTTCGATCTGTGAACGAGCAGATTCCAATCAGTGCGTCACGTCCAAGACAATATGCTGGAGAATCTGTCAAAATAAACAAAAGGTGGGGAAAAAAAACTGAAAATACTTAATTTTGATGAAAAACAGTTTCCAGCTATGAGAAAAGTTTTTTTTCCTGTTACACAAAGACACAGATGCATATATATAAAAATCCATACCAGTACGTGTGCATGAAGGTGTGTGTGCTTATAATACACATTATGTATGCATCCAATACATTTATAAGCACAACCGCAGAAGTTAATTACCTATGCATTTTAATTCATTCAGTGTGCACCACTACGGAATTTAATCTACAGCAGACGGAATCCAAAAAGCTACAGCACAAAGGTATAACTCTTGCAAATCCTCAAAAAGCAAACAAAGCTGACATTTTTAAAAGAAAATCATTACCAGCTCATGCGCTGCCATACCCCAAAAGCCTATCCTTAAATAACTGCTGCATACTCATTCTCCGGGAGTGTTGTTATCCATCGGCTCGCTGCCTATCTCCAGACAGACGCAGTCTGCAAGCCACCAGCTTGTATCTACCATGTGTACGTCAGGAAGAGGAAAACTGCAAATTAGAAGAAGTCCCCGCAGTGGTGAAAAGGAAAAGAGGGTGAGTGGGAGAGGAAGAGGGAGTTCACTGGCCACAGAAATTTCCAGAATGATGACAAACCAGCCGGCTCCGCCATCATCCACTTACAATAGGATGCCGCACCTCGCGGCTGCCTGAGCAGTTTGTCAAGGGGCTCTGCTATCAAGCGCCTGACAGGCATTTTAATTGCATCCACCCGAGTGTGTCCCCAGGAACCGGGCCTTTAAGCCTATGAATATCATCAGCCGGTCCCTTTTGTGCTGCTGCCAAACACACACAGGCACACACGCACAGGCAGCAGCGCACACGGTTTCCATTGCGATGCCGATCCAAATCCTAGACAGGTTTTACGGACGGTACACACTGAAAAGGAGGTCTTGGGGGATTTAGCGTTTTCTGCATTACGGATTAGGAGGGCGGTCCGCTCTCCCCCTTTATTTTTCTATCCAGCACGTCTGTTCACGTGTTGCAACCGGCTCGTTTACGCTGTTATTGGAGCCTTGCGTTTGCTTATTCACACCAAGGGAAAATAAAAATGAGGATAACTCAGAAGTGCTGTGGGGTTGCAGGGAGGAGCAGGGACCCTTCGGGACCGATCACACAGGGAAGAGCGCGGGCTGCCTGGGTCAGCTCGCACACAAGCTGCTGGCAGGGGTCCGGGCTCGCATTTCGCTGCAGTCGGGCCATGCAAGCCACCTGGATCCGCTCCCCGGCGTAAGCTGGTGCGTCTGGCCCCGGGGCAGCAGAGCCCTGGAGAGGGAAGGATGGCAGCAGGAGAAGGAAACGTCTCCCTCCCACACAGTTCGGGAGAGGTCCAACGATGCCCATTTACCTCTGGGAAGGACAAGGGGCTTGCAGGAAGGAGCGGCAAGTCTCCCGGAGGTTCCCAGGGCTTCTTTCCCAAAACTTTGGGGGTAGGGGGCTGCAGAGGGAATCAGTTCCCTCCTGCCCTCCCTCAGCCACAAGAAGATGACCTTTCACACATCCATCGAGCTTGCCATCAACAAGAAGTTCCACCCTCATCACTGTGAACAGGTCCCAGTGCCTTCCAAGCGCCCGCCCTGCCAGCTTCGCCCCACTCTCTAAATAGCCTCAGCAGCGAGGAGGAGGAGGAGGAATGGAGGAAGGCAGCCCCCAGAGCCAGCCTGTATGGGACAAGGATGACGGTGGAGCAGGTACGCGTGGCGGTGAAAAGGCCTTCAGAAGGACTGGAGAAAGCGGGCAAGAGCAGCACTAGCGCAATTCTTGGCCCCTTCCTCCGAGCAAGCCTCCAGTGACTCACGGAAGGGGTGCGGGCTGCTGCCAAACCTCCCACTGCAGAGCTCATCCTCTGCAGAAACCAAGGAAACTCCGATCCTGCCCTCGTCCTCCTCAGCTCCGCCAGATAACAGCCGACACTCGCTGCCAGCCCTCCCGCGCCTCCGGGGCTCCCTGCCACCGCCCGCTCTGCCCCAAAGCCACCGGGAGCTCTGGGAGGTCCCAGAGCCACACCGCGGGGCCGGGAGGGGCTGCAGCAAGTCCGAAAATTGTCCTGAAACTGCTCTCGGATGTTCCTGATGGACCTGGCATGGTTCACAAGGGACTGACGCCTATTGCCAGGCTGTGTCCTACACCCCGGAGCCCGCGGCTCCATCTCCAACCAGCCGCCCAGACCGCCTTCACTCTGCCCAGCAAGCGTTTCCAGTCTGCCAGAACAGTCCGCGGCGAATGGTTTTATAAGGTGCTGCAATAAGAGACAATCTTAATAATCAAGTCTGTCCTGGCTGCTCTGCCGTTTGTCTTTCCACGTTCCCGTAAAGCTTTGTAAAGGCATTTCACACATTTCTGACATGAGGAAGGACAGGAGCAGACAGTGGTGAAGGGCCTAATCCAGGGAGATGCTGGAGCTCAGAGGACACTCGGCCCTGTCCAAGCCTTAACCCCAGGTTTTCCTGGCCCGGCCACAGAGGCAGCCACAAAGCAAACTCATCCCATAAAACTCTTGCACGCTTTGTGCGTACAAGAACAAGGAACGCTTGTGAGCAAGAAGAAAATACAAACAGCGGTATGTTGACAAACCGAGGTTGTGGAAATGTTTAAATTATGAACTCAGTGCTGCATAGCACGCATTTTCTTCACCCTGCCTCTCAAAGATGAATAAAGCCATTTACAGTCACAGGAAAGGAGCTGGTGAGACTGACTGAAGCCTGGTCTAAACTCTAAAAGATCCTGCACATTCGGGTGGGATTTTCTCTTGAATTCTGATGTTCACGTAGGACAGGGCACTCAGCTCCATTACCATACTGTAGCACTGCTTAGAGAACCCAGCTGCATTCTGGGTCACACTGTGCAAGGTGCTGGGAAAACAAGAGACCCTTTCTATCACAACTTATTATTTAAAAGAGCCAAAACACAAAGGGGGTAAGCAGTAATATTCTCCTCATTTTAAGGATGATGAAAAAAGAGCAGTTCAGGGCCTTCGGCTTGCCCAAGGTCACACACAACCCCTGTGGCCAAGCCAAGGTGGAAGTCCCTCTCCAAACCCCAACCTCAGCTCTTTCCACCCAAATCACTGCCAAAATCATGCAGCCAGCCTTGAACAAAGGACTTGGGGGTTGGCTGCTGCTTTTTCAACAAAGATTGGGTGAACATTTTATGCGACGCCTAAAATAGCACCTAATACGATCAGTGATGTAGATTAAGAGGAATAAGCCCGCTGAACAGAAATTGCACCACTCTGGTAAAAATAGCCCTGGAACAAGGAATTTTCTTTTTACCCTTCATTGTCATAGCACTTACAACAGTGCTGGGGACGGCTGCCTGCTGGAGAGGCCGAGAGGAGACGGGTGCTTTTCAGACAGAGTATCGCCTGTTCTTCTGCAGTAGCAATACACATCAGAGCATCCTATTTTACCAGCCATTTGAGGGAGAACCTTGCTTTTCTTTTTTCCCCTGCCTCGAGGAGGAAAAAGCAGAATAGAGGGACGATAATTAATTCTGGGAAGGCACAAGCGGCATGCCACACACTGGCTCCTCCGCTGGGGCTCGGCGGTGGGAAGCTGGGGCTGGAGTCTGGGGCTGCATCGCTATGGTTACTGGCAGCAGAGGATGCAGGCTGGGAGGAGTTCGCGAAAGCTGCAGCCTGAGCTAGCAGCCTCCGTGGGTAGCAAGGTGCAAAGGATTTCCGGGCAGGGTGGAGAGCTTCAGGCTGGGGTTTTAGTCTCCTCGTTATGTTTTTTCCCCCCCTCAATGAACGAGCGTGCAACAGCCGGGCTGCCCACCTGCTGCAGCCCCTCCAGAGCCTTTCCAGTTGTGCTGTTTCCTTCACACCAGCGGTGCCTCCAGCTTTGCATCCACGGCAGATTGTACCATCTCCAGGGGACTTACCTGTCCTTCCTCCCAGGCCACCGACACACGTACTGGTGACGCTGCCCTTCCCCAGCAGCCCTGCACGCCGCGTTACACAAACGAGCCTTCAAAACCCCGGCAAACCACGTCCACTCTTCCCCTTGCCATCTCAGCTTGTTATTTGTTTTAAAACCGGCAGACAGATATTTTCAGGCACGATCTCTCTTTCATGAATCCAAGCTGACTCCCCGCAACTAAATAATAGATTTGAGGAATACCTAGAAAGGGATCTCATTTCCATTTCGCTCCGTGCCGGCACGTCACCGAGATCGCGCTGAAAGACGTGGGCTATTCAAATCCTCCCCGGCCTGCTTTTCGGAGCAACCAAAGGCGCACAGAACCCTTTGAAGCTGCCAGATAAACACGTTCCTGGGTTTTCTTAGAAAATCTGTGGCTTCTAGCTAAGAGACTGACGAGAACAAGCGAGTAAGAAAACAAAATTCATGATAGGCGCTTGCTAGCCCCCAGACCTCGTATGTAGATGTGGTACAGCTGCTACTAACTGCTGCAGTGCACACTTGCGTACAGCCAGCCCTGACAAACCAGCAGCTCCACCCGGGTACAGCGTGTGGAGGCGAACAGCCCAGCCTCACCGCCCAGTCAGCCCGCTGCTTTTTGGGTGCTGGTGCCAGTGGTGGCTGGGCACAACACCCTGAGCTCAAACCCCATCCGCACAAGAAAAGCAACCCAAATTTCAACACGGCAGAAGCAAGCCTCAGTCCCAGAACCACCAAAACATCATCTCATCGATGCGGCCTCACAGCACAGCCCGCAAGTGCCTTGTCACAAACACATGGGGCCCGGAGATTTCCCCGCTGCCCCTGGGAGACGATTTCACTTTCCAGTTGATTTATAAATGGCACGGCTCCGCATTACCACACAGAGCAGGAGCTGCAGCATTACAGCCACAACAAGGCAAGGATCGAGGGAAATCGGGTATTCTGGAAAAAGTCTTCGCTCCGATGGGAGCCGTGCTGGTGCGCGCTGCAGCCAGAACAGAGAGGACCACTGCTGCCGCAGCGTGCCCGAAGGGGAGGTCCTTCCTGCAAGGCCTCCCTCCCGCACAGACGAGAGGAGGAGGCAGCTCCGGTGGCCGCAGATGAGCACCCGGGACCTGGTGCTCAGGACCGCCCTGGGCGAAACGGGAGGAGGGTTTGTCAGCCTCTCAGAAACAGGATCGAGCTGAATGGAAACTAGGAGCTAAGGGCGTCAGAGAAAGGCAAAGGTAGACGGACATGGTTAAGAACAATGCTGGGGGTGTTGCCTCCACTGCTACAAGCTAACCCACTGCTCTTTATACTCCCCTTCGCAGACTCCCCCCCTGCTACCTGGCCGTTGGCTCGATAGCCTGCCCCAGCTCCCTCCGGAGCGCTGCTTCGTCCTCGCTCCTGTTCCAGGTGCTTCCCGTTCGCTCCCATCACCGCCCTCTTCTTCGTGCTCCCTCCCTTTCCGACAGCTCCCTCGCACTCCTTGCCTCCCCCAACAGGTAAGGGGCACAGAAAAGCCAGAAGCCTGACCAGCGCGGTGCGGATCCATGCTATCACGGGGCTTCATGGCTATGGGAATACCGCAGATGCGGACCCTACCGCTTCTTCTCACCGTTTCTCTCTCCTGGCCTACCAGCAGGGCGATGAATCAAGACAAAACTTGCTTACAGTAAAACATCACAGCTACTGTGACAGAATTTGTTCAAATGTCAGTTGGTACTTCACTTAACCACGTAACATAATTGTTTGCAATTAACTGTCTTGTCATACCGCATCACAAAAGCTTTGGTTATTATTCCATATTAAATTTATAAATAAAATGTTTTAAGTTCATGATTCATTTGTTGAATCAGATTTTGCATGACATGCAATTAAAATATAACCTCTGAGCTGGCACGGCCTTAAGTATGTATAAAGCAATAACTGCAATGTAAAACACACAAGTTTATCTATTTTGCCCAATCGTGGGTTTGGAACGCATTTCAATTTAAATTCCACTTATATTTAGGAGAATGTGTAAGCTAATGCTTAAGTTCTGTTCAATTCCGTGGGATGCTGGCACGCAGTGAAACGCGGTGCTGAAAATAGAGGCTTTCCTGAAGTGGGCCTGCATCTGCGAGCCCCTTCACGGAAGAGGCATTTGCTCCACCATTTTCACAAAGCTAATAAAGCACCTTCAAGATCTACCTTTCTTCAGAGAGACCTTTCTAAGCAGCTAAACACAGCCTTCCTAAAATCAGCCAGGTTCTCCCATGTCCACATTTTCATTTAAGAAATTTGAAAAAAAAATTCAGTTAGCCCTACTAACTCACTGCCTTTCCTCGACAGCAAAACCCGCGAGACAGGCGACAGGAATTGCAGCACCACGTAGTCACACGCAGCAGAACTGGTTCGAGCAGCTTCTCACTTCGCGGTTCTTTAGGGAACGAAGGCGCTCGGGCAGAAACCCGGGCAAGAGCTACCGGCGGCCCAGCCGCGCGGAGCAGGAGCCGCTCGCTGCAGAGGAGGGACGACAGAAGCTGCCCTGAGAACGCCGCTGAGCCGCGCGGACACCGACATGACACCGTGCCACGCTGACACTACAGCCAACTCCCTCCTCGCATGGGCGAGTGTGCGTGCTGCACGTTGCAGATGTCCTCTTTGCGGAGGACCCCTTTGCAAAGGGCTTCTTAATGGATTTTGACTGTTGCATTTACTGTGAAATGAACATCGCAGATACTGCCGGCTAGTTCATTAGCTACTTGTGATTGATTCTTGTTTTCATCACCACAAAAGCAGATTTCCTGTGGTTAGCATAATGATCCCGATCCCCCCTTTGCTTACACACATTAAATCAGCTGCAGCTCCACCGAGCCCACAGCAGTTGCTACATCGGGACCGAGACAGGTTTAATGACTGCGGACGGAGCGGGTAGCTCAAACGCAGGTTTCGTTCACACTGGCCTCCCAGCGCTGTGCAAGACGATTTCGAAGCCCTCGGCACACGAGGATTACCTCCCTCATCTCCACCAGGTAGCTGCCGCCAGGGTGAGAAGCAGCAGCTGTTTAACAGCGCTCGGTTCCGCTGCCCAAGAGCTCAGGGGACGGAGCGAAGGCTGCCACATCCCATCGCCGGCAGCAGGAGGGTGCGGGAGTGTAACGTGATTGCAGTCAAAGCTGGTTTGTCAGAGCGGGCTGCGAGATGAGAAAGTCATCTGGCAAAGTGGAATTTCAGATAAACGAAAGACCTTGGAACTTATCTGATGTACCTCGAGGGACGTGACCTTCTTTAGAGGAAGAGGGGCTTGGATCAATGGCATTTTAGATGACAGGCCCAAACGGCAGCGCTGCCAGGACGCTGGGGAGCCTCTCACACCGTTTGAACAACCTCCACGGGAACTCGTGCTGCCACAAACCATCCGGACACTGGTTTACAGCAAACTGTACCGGCACAGACGAAGAATAATCAGAGACCAATACAACTGCACTAAGCTTTTTAAGAGCCTGAATATCCAAACGAAGTCATACAGAAAAGCAGAGACAAAAGCCATGCAACTTAGGGACAGCAAAAGCACAGGAACACGATCAGAAAAGCTAAGGAGCAAAATGAATTACAATTAGTACGGAACATAAAAGGCAACAAAAAAGATGCAATACGATCTGAAAAGCAACCAGGGCAAGTCACGGTTCAGCAGAGAGGCATAGCAAAGAGGATGCATAGAAGAGTAGGATGCAACGTGTTCAACATTTGCCTCAATTTTCACAAATAAAATCAACTCTGAGCAAACACTGCATGCAATTAATTTTAAAAAGAAGCAAAACCTTGGGTCAGGATGGGAAAGAGCAGCACACAAAACACTCAAAACAAGCCAGACATAGTGCAAAACATTTTGCGACTCCTTCCTGACTCAAGAACAGCATTTAAGGTTTCAGAGCAGATCCTAGAGAAGATCAAGCACCGCACCCGCTCTTGAAAGGAAGCCGTGGGAAATGACAAACCAGTCAGCTTAACCTCATCTTTGCAAAGATTTTGGCAGAAATACACAAACAATTTACAAGCGCCTACAGGACAGAAGCAGAACTGAAAAAAATCTGCAGGCAATATTAGTTTGCTGGGATAATAACAAATCCCAGCAAACTGATCTCTTTTTCTCCCCAGTTTGCATTTATAAAATTCGGGTTTGACCGCAAGTTGGGCTGAGCTTTTCACACTTAGGAAAGCATGTTCAAAAGCCACGATGATTGCAGCAACTACAGAGCACCTCCCAGGTCTAAAAGCAGGAAATCAAAAAAGAAAAAGACCGAACAGCGTATTGAGAGATGAGGCCTCAAACACACAGCTAGACAAACAGAGAGCAAGTAGCTAGGCAGTAGCTTGGCAGGAAAAGGCTCTCTGTGGGCAAAAAAAGACAAATCACAGTTTTATTTATCTTAATGGGGATGCTGTCCCTGAAACACTGGAATAATTATTTCACTTCCTTTGTCGGTGGTGATGTCTCAGCTGGAGAAGTGCCAAAATTTGGGTTTTGCACAGTAAGAAAGATATTGGCAAACGAGGGAGAGTCCAGATACAAGCAAGATGGAGAGTTTGGAAAAACATTCTTCTAATCTTCCCTTGTAAAGCACAGCTTTTCAGATTGGTTTCTCTGAAGCACAGAAAACCAGAGTAATAAAAACCTTCCCAAGTGTAAGTTGTGAAGATAAAGCGAGCAAGCAATTTCATTCTAAATCAGCTGGGGTAAAGGGGTGTAAAAGAAGAATTCACTCGGCTAACTAAAAGCGAAGATGATTTTTTGGTGAAGTATTGAAAAAAACAAACACAACTGGTACTGAGGAAGACCAAACTACGTTCTTATTTTTATACAGAGAGCAGGAGGGACGTTGCCCAGACATGCTGGCATCCTCCCCGGAGAGAATGAGGGTCCTGTTGTCCTATCTGACACGTGCCTGGTCTCCATAACCCTGCAACCCAGACTGCACAGCCTAGGGGTCCCGTATGGCCCCCAGCAAAATCCACCTGGGCCACAGGACTGGTCTTACTTCTTGTGCCTTCCTTCCTTCCTCCAGCTGGCTGCGAGCAAGAAGCTGTGCCGGTGAGCTGCCATCCGCCAGGCTGCCGGCTGGTCCGCAGGTGGGACAGGTTCAGATGGAGCTCTCTGCCCACCTGAAGAACGGTTCAGAACCCAAGTCCATCTCTGGGCCCCGACAACTCTTACGTTTGAGCAAAAACCCCAAGCAATGATGCAGAACCTGCGAATGGAGAACCAGGAGCGAAACGCTATTAAAAAAGTCTGCAGAAGGAAGGAAGAGGAGACAATAACTGGAATAACTCTAAGACACGTTTGCTCCAAGGTTCTCTCTGCACCAATTGGCGAAAAGAATACAACTGAATCACTAATAATTGAAGGACCTTGAAGACAAAGGCATTTCAGCCAACATTAGACAAAGGGATGAAAGAGGGCTGTAATGAGAATTCTGATGATGGTATCACTTGAGGGGCGCGGGGAAGGAGGGTGTTATATTTAAAAGAAATGGTTCCTTTGTAAAATTGGAGCAAGCATTCTCATTGCTAATGCAGACAGATGCATCTGAAAGGCCTTATTCAGCCGACAGTGTCACCGAACACCCTTTTGGACACAAGCTCCCCACTAACAATATTAAACAAGGACATGAGACTTGTAGCAAATATAAAGTGTCACTTGTTTATACTTTTAGCCTCATAAATCATTAACGGATGAATATTAACGAGCAGCCAGCATTCCGAGCTGTTTCTCCGCACGTAGCTGATGGAAGATTCAGCCGGCCCCGCAGCCAGGCCGGGTCCGACACCGCCGGCACAGGACGCCAGGCAGCGCTTCTCACACTGTCAGGCTAACCATCTCCAAAATAACTGGCTGTGGCCACCCAAAAAAGCTATTCTCGCCTTTCCAGGCCCAAGGACTATGGTTGGGCAAACCACAAAGGCAGTTTCAGAATTGCCTTGTAACGTCGCTGACCACAGCTGAAACCGAGGGGAAAGGACCAGCCTGGCCCAGTCCACTGCCCTGCAAGAAGTTAAGGCGGAAAATACACCAGAGCACCAGGTAACAGCGCAACCCGCCGGCGATCCCACACAGACCAAAGCAGTAACCAGCAGGAGGGGGGCCCACTGCGACTGCCTGCACCCAGACTTCTCCCCAGCTCCACAGGAAGACTGTATTTTCTGGTCTACGAGGTGTAGCGCAGCCACCCCACCATTCGCCTCATTTCATAGTGGCCCTGAGACTTGCAAACTGCCTAGCATTTGGTACTGACCTCATTAATCATTTTTAATTGCTTTCCAGCCAATGCAAACCGAAAAACCTTAGAACTTGGGCAACCAGCAACACCTTTCTTCAACATTTCATTGCTCACACTCAGATATAAGTCTGCCTGACAGAGCTGTCACGGGACAACAGATTAGCGGAAAAGGAATGGGCTTTCGTTATAGGATTTGTTCTCTGATCATTGCATGTGTGAAGTTTCAAAGCACTAAATCAGCCTGTGTTTTCATTTGAAAACTACCAATCCTCTCCCAACTTAATCTCTTACTCCTTCCTATTCAGAAACTGATTTTGAAGAACTGAGAAATAGTTATTGCACTTCTTAATACAGGGGAACCACAAAAAGTTGGTAATAAATCACCAACACCTTTACTGCTCAAAAAATACAGGGCCATGCCAAAAAAACAACTTTCACATTTAAAAAACCAGGGTGCAAACAAAACACAGGACACCTACACCTGCTGCAGAAAGTCGCTAGCTCAAGAGTCAGAAAATTCCCACCTGGCAAGGCTGCCTGAGCTCTGTGAACACCCGATATTTCTCCAGAATATTTCAATTCTGTGCTGCAAGATGCTGCCTGTTGGAGCCGTCAAAGGAACGAAGTTCTAGGAAAACTCACGCTAAGTGTTTCTCCAACAGCCTCCACCAGTTTCACCCGAGCACTGCAAATCACCCGAGTTTTAACACTACAATGCCGGGAAACCCACTTTTCTTCCAGCCCTTTTTGTTCCGTCAGCAGATTGTACTCGCTGACCCTTCTTGCTGGATTCAGGCCGCTTCCAGTTGCTGACCCCCTCAGTCCATCAGGAGGGGCCCTAACGAAACCAGCCTTCCCAAAACAGCTTTTCCTCCTGCTGCCGTTCCCCAGGGTTACGCTCACTGATCTCCCCTCTGTTCTCTTCTCGTGCTGCTCCTGAGGGCAGAGGTCAGCATCACAGAGGCAAATCACGTAAGCAGCATATGCCAAGGTTCAGTGAAAGACCCTGGCAGGACGAAAGGCCTCTCTTTTCCTTACACCTTCTGGAGAGGTTTAAAATACTTCATCAGAAAAAAGACATCTCTTCATCTGTCCCATCTGCCGACCATCAAGCAGAGCAGCTGATTCTTGCCTCCCACCTTCCCCAAATTCCAAAATACTCTGTTACTCTAGAGGAGTTTAACTGGATTTTTCAGCCATTAAACACACTTAAAAACTGCAAATACTTAGAGCATTATTAAGTATTCAACCTTTTTTTTTTAAAAAAAAGAATAAATGGATGAGCTTATCTTACCCTCTGATTTCTGCTTCCCAAGCCACTACTCAGGGTCCATGCCTGATGGTGGGGAAGAAAGAGCAGCTCTCCCTCTCCGCTCACTCCTACCGTGTCCCGAACCCGCACAGCATCCCCAGTGCATCCTTCGCTGCGCTGCTCCCACCCCCGGCTCTCATTTCCCCTCAGCCCCTGCCCACAGGCACAGGTGACCACTGCTTCGCCGTGCACGCCTCAGTCCTCCAGTGAAAGCTGGTGCATACGTGTGCTGGGCCCTGGTGTCGAACTGCAGTCAAAAATTCAACGAGCATGCCAGCAGGGCAGTGTTTTCTCTCCAGTTTCCCCACCTAACCTCAAACCTTTTTCCTTGTCTCTTCCCATCCTCTTGAACAAGAGAGAAACCACATGTAAGAGCCTTCTCTATAAAAAAAAACTATATTTTATTAATAAGCATACACTCACACGTATGTTCAGATCATCTCTAACATCCTGCCAGGACAGAAATAACTGAACACTGCTTTATTTTTTGTGTCTGGGTAAAAATGATTTTACACTTCAGTAACTTCAAAGACAAGTCCCTGTGACCGGCAAATGCCTTCCACCCTGCAACACGACGAGCAGAAGGCAGAGTGCAAAAGGCAGGTATCACTTGAAGACAAAAGTCCCCTGACAGCACGTCCCTAATATCCATGCACTGAGCAGGTGTTTGCCATCTGAGGGAGAACTCGGAGAACAAGATAAGCTAAAAGGCTTTCTGCGATCTCATTTTGTTTTTATTCAACTACTCCACATGTTGCTATTTAATTTCTGTGGCTCAAGGTTTTGCCCCTTTAAAAGATCAATAAACTCTCCCCGTCCTGGATTAATCTTTCATTCCTGAAAGTCTCTGGGCTGATCTCCTCATTTCTCCCCGCATACACCAGGGGCAGGGACAGCTGATACTCGCCTGCACTGCCCGGTCAATTATCGCTATTTTCCTTCCAAAGCCCACAAAGACTCCTCAGGAGTGAAAGCCCTCTCGGTGCGAGGCTCCGCGCAAACACCTGCTAGGAAACAAATGAGCGAGAGGAGATGGCACGTGGGAGGAGGAGAGAGGCTGGAAGGGGCAGAGCAGCCTGCTGGACCCAGAGGCGAGGGCCCAGTACAGCTCCTGCGTCTCTGCCCTGACTTCCAGGAACGGGGTGAAGAAAGATTTTTTGTAACCCAGCTTTATTTTTTTTTTTTGCCAAGTTCGATTGACCTTTCTTACCTACCAGGCAAGGCCTCAGTCCCACAGGTACATAGCCCCAGCGCACGAGGTACTGCATCTGCCTGCAGCGAGCTTATCAGCGACACAGCAAACACGTGACAACGGAGATGCTGACGGACAACGTTTGTCAGCAGAGCGATGGGGCAGCGTCTCGGCTGGGACCTGTTGATGCACTTTCAGCTGGCACCGGGAGACAAGGGAATCCTCTGGGGACAGCAAGGTGGCTTGGTGGCCACAGGACACCTCCTCACGCCACCCCGTCCGCACGGAGGGGAGGCAGGGAAAAGCAAAAAGGATGCGGCCCGAAAACCTGCAGCAAGTGGCCCTCCAGGCAAACCTCTCCCCCAGCACGCTCCCAGCAGGAGCAGAGGCTGCAAAGGCAAGGCGTTCGCCAACACAGGCTAGCTGGTGCAGAGCGAGGCCCAAGCTGACAAACAGGCTTATTCATTTGCTTGCTGTTCATTATGTATAAGCACTGCGCCATCTGCTTTACTCTACCCTTTAAAAGGCTGCAGCAGCGAGGGGAAGGCAGCCTGCTTGCCATCCTCCTGCTGCACACCGGGCTGCCCTGCGCGCAGCGGGGGCTGCTGCTGGAGCCAGGGCGTCACTGAGCCCCACATCTCTGGAGAGTTTGCTTATGGATTTCAGAGCAGCTTCAGAGCAGGGGACACGGCAGCCTCAGGCAGGGCGTCTTGAGGTTGCCACCAAATGCAACGAAGCTGCAAGGACCGCTTGGCAAACACATGCACATCCCACAGGGGTTAGGGCATCCCAATATTAGATCAATCACTCATCCCATCCCACCGCCGCTTACCACATCCTCTCCCCCACACCCGCCCAGTCTGAGTGGCTGGTGAAGCCTGAGTGCAGCCCTGGGGAATCAAGTGCTAGAGAGCTTCATATATATATAAATGTATGGATATATATATATACACACACCACATAACTGTGAAACACCCCATCTGCTCACGTTACGACACTCTAAGTGCATGCAATTAACTGAACTGAAATGGCATAAGGATCTGGATCAGCCAGTGGCTTTTTCCCTGACTCCCACTATTTCCACCTTCCTCTCACCCTAACATATGGAATGCCATATGAATTACTGAATGGATCATGCTAAAAGTGGAGCCTGGAAAATCTATTTTTAATGCAGATTGCAGGGGGATATTGTCAGTCCGCGGTGCGGCATTGTTTGCCTTACGAGCTTGGTCTGTCACTACTTCTGGCAATCCCCACTTCCAGCGCTGACAACTGATCTCCAAACCCTTCAATATTTTCCCTAGCACTCCAAATTCAATCTCCTTTTCTGAGTTACCTGCGGGAACGCTGCAGGAGTAGCGGGTCAGGTGAGAGTTAGTGCAGAGTTAGAGTCTCTGCGTGTTCCTGCCCCCTGGACAAGCCGGGAGGGTACAGCCTTTTCAGCCCCTCGCTGAAAGCCCCTCCGCCCTAAGGAGCCGCAGCACCACGGTCAAAGTCTTCGCAGGAGAAATAACCAGAGCAACAGGGTCTGTTACGTGCTGGTAATTAAATCCTGATGCAAAGCCAGGGAGGCTCTTAGCAGAGATCGGCTGCAGACACAGTCTCTTCACAAGGCCACAGCAAGCTCTGCTAGGCGTGTGAAAGCCAAGGCAGGGCAGGGCAGGGCAGCCAGGTTATTGCTAGCTGTGAGCAGCCCATACATCAGTTTTAGCATACGTTACCTGGAATTGCAATGCTTATCAAGAACTGCATTTTCTCATACCCTTGAAAATCAATTAAACCATTACCAGTCTGATCTTTACAGCCAAATGCATCATCAGTAATGCAGAGTCAATCCAAAACCAATGTCAGATAAAAGGCTTCGGGTGAGGCGATACAAACTTACAGGGGACACCAAGTGCCAAAAGAAAGCCATTTCCGGACAGTAGCTGCCCTTTTTTTTTAAAGCTATACAGGCTCATTGGAATCGAGCTGCACTGGAAGCATTTTCTTCCACAGGGGATTTAACCACTCAGAGAAAAGCAGCTCCCACACCCGGCCATGTGGACGCAGTTTCTCACTGATTCCCCAAGCGATGCTCACGGTGGCATACCAGAGTTTACCTGAGGAAATGCCGGCGCTGTCCGGGCAGAACAGGAGACTGGGACCAGTCCAGCATTTCCAGCTCTGGCTGGAGTGGAGACGAACAAGCTGGTGTTCTCAGAGTTCCCAGCGGTTGGGGAAGTGATGCTGGGTGCACTGAAGCAGCTTTAAAAGTGCTTAACAAAGCAGAAACTGGAACTGATGTGTCACAAAACACCATCAATTACCATGAAACTGTTACCTCATTTTAATGTATAACAAATCTAAGCCTGCCTCTTCAGGGTACCACCATTTCCTAAGTAGAGGCAGCTCAGATCCTCACACAAATGGTTTCACAGATGTCCCCTTCTCCCTCAATGAAAAAGAAATCCCCAGTCATTCCTTCCTGGTTACTCTCTGCACGACTCAAACTTTTGAAATGCTCTCATGCCCTTCCCTGGGACTCTGAAATTTGTTGGCAAGGCTCTGCCTTCCTGTTGCATATCTGCAGATCAGACTTCACCCTTCACATACAAACTCCCGGTCCTCTCCACCACTCTGTGCCACAGACCTTTCATTTGACTGTCCCTGATGTAACCGCAGATCAAATGACCTGAAGCATTTTGAAAGCAGTGCTAGGATGCGACACGAATTAGGCACCCGCTCAGAGGAACAGCGAGACCTTCTGCTCGCATAAGAGCCGTCATCCCGTTGGACTGGCGCACACAAAGCAGGTCCCTACCCCTCCTTCTCCAGACGGCTAGCGAGAAAAAGGTGGGCCCACGCTTCTCATACTCAGTGTGGCCACACTGGACCGGGAGGGCGGCCCGAGCTGGGAGACAACCAGCAGAAGGCAGCAAGGAATGAAAGCCGCAGGAAGCGGCAGGGCCCGGGTGAGGCGGCGTGCAGGAGATGGGCCCTAGGAGAGCACGAGCCCCGTCTGTGGCCAGGGCATGGCCTCGCTCGGGGCGGTGCCTCGCATCCCAGCAGAGCCCTTGGTCTGCTGAAGCTTCCCAGCCCATATGTTCCTTTGGCTCACAACGTGTGATACGCTATTCCTTTGCTAAGGCAAGGGGAAGAGGGGAGGGAGAAGGGGGACGAATTAATTCAGAAGCTCTTGGCAGCCACGAGTAACAAAATAAAGGCAGAAGTTATGTAGAGCAGGCCTGTGCTGCCAAATGAAGTCACAAGTGGCTCGGTTCAGATCTGAGTCTTTTTATTATTATTATTGTTATTATTATTATTAGCATTTGGCAAAAGGATCCAGGAAATACCTTGCTGGTGATGTCTGCTTCTCCCAGCACGAGTCTGTTAGGAATGCTGAATGGCTTACCCTGCAAAAGGGAGAACCACACAATTTCCAAGCCCCCGACTTCTACTGCCATTTACTTAAGCCACATTGCAACAATTCTATTTTATTATCATTTTTAAAGAAGTTAATACACAATGAGAGCAAACTTTCCAAAGAATGCTCCCCTCCCCATTAACTAGACACAGTCTTTGGGAGAGGAGGAGCTTTCCAAATGAACGCACTGGTGAAAGTTGGGTTTGATTTAACAGGAAAAAGCCTCTGTTCACTGTGAAGCCTTATAAAGGAAAGAATCCAAAAGAATCCTGTCTTTCAGATAAGTAAACACAAAACCAGAATGCACTGGTTCATCTGAAAAGTGAAATACATGATCCCACTGCAGGATATAAATAACTCCCAGTCAAGCCAACGTGAATGACTTGCTCCCCGCAGCAGCGGAACGCATGGTCTGACAGGGCATCTCATTCTGCAGCAACCTGTGCTTCACTTCTGGGCAAACAAGTGTAAGCTTAAGGAGGATGAAAAATTCTGTACGTTACTTACAAAAAAGGACCCAGTTTAGCAATATATAGAACACGCACTGAATTCATAGAACACTAAGCAAGCCACCTACAAACCTCTTGCTTGAAGGGGAAGCCAGAAATACAGATATCTCTTTCACAGACTATACCCCTCCATCTGTTTGCTGCTTCAGGTCGGATTAAATACTGCAGCTTCCTAGAAAGCTAAATAAACCTTACCTAAAGGGACCCTCAAACACCGACACGCGCCTCTGGGCAGCTTTCTTCCGCCTCTCCAGGCTGCAGCCACAGAGAGACCCGTGCCGCTGCCAAGAGGCTCGCCGTGCTCCCGAGGCAGCGCTCCCTCGTACCAGGCTGTTGGGCTGAACGCTCACCTCCAGCACCCGATCAAAAAGCAAAGCTGGGTGCCTCTGCTGGCTGGGCCCCGGGACCGCATCCCTCCGCTTCTGCAAGCTGAACTGTCTTCAGAGTAGAAGCAAGCTCCAATCCATGAACGTTCAGACAGCTCCGTTATTTCAGAGGCAGCACTATGTGCTTTACGAGGCTACGTGCCTGAATCGGCTCTGTTCTAATGTTTTATGAATCGCACAAAATTCATCGTCCTTCCTTCTGATACCACCACAAACTCTGGACGGAAACACCGCTCTGGTAGGCAGCCATTTATAGATGGCTCTCTCATTTCTCAGCCTCACCTGCCCATTTCCTTATAGCCATGGCTGACAGAACCGCAGGTGCGGGCTCTGTATGGCAGCAGGAATTGTTAGATTTATAGTCGCTCCTAAAACAAATGAGAAGCCAGCGGACGGACCAGGGAATGGGTACGTTATAAGTTCTACCATGTTACATGTACCTCATGGTTAAGAGAAATATAAATCACAGCGCCTACACAGTTCTACAACAAACAGGGCGAGGAAAGCAGCAAAAAAGCAGCAGCCAGACAGAAACTGGACGACGCCCATCATCCTTCAAAGCGTACTGTCACAAAACCAGTGTCCAGCCCACCAAAGCACCCCAAAGCACTCGCTGAACAAGTGCCGCTCACTTTGCCGTAGCAGCCTGTTCCAGCCCACACTCGCACGCGGCAGTCGCGCAGCCGCCCGAGCTGTCCCAGCTGGCCAGCCCCAGCACGCAGATGCTTGCCCTCGCTCACCGAGGACAAGGCTTGCTCCTGACGCCCAGGCTCTCGCGAGCACAAACGCTCGGTGGTGCTGCTGCAGCCGCATGCACACGTGCCAGCGGCGAAGCCTTCAGCCCAGAAGAGATGGCAGCACAAGCAGCAGCACAAGCAGCACCAAAGGGCCTCCTGCTCCCTCGGCTATCTGCCCGGCGGCGAGGGGCCTGGGGTAAAATCACTTGCAGACAGAAAATAATACAGAGCACAAGGCAACCTGCACACTTCAGTAGGTGCTATATCGTCACACTGCCTTCTTGCTGTTAAATCACCACCCCCTTATCTCCGCAGGACAGTGAGGTATGTCTGCGTGTACAAACAAAACCTAAATATCCAGAAGTCTGTAGGCTGATGCAAAAGCCCTAGTGCCTGGATCTGGGTAGGTTTGCTATATGGCAAAACAAGCGTCGCGCTCACAGTATGGAAGGACAAATCTCTCAATGGCAACCAGGTGCTCATCCATGTACGTGCCCACCAGAACAGGTGCCACCCTGCAGGACAAGCAGCAGGACAGCCATCCTACGCAGCAGGCCAGGACGGCACAAAGAACCACATCTCCTCCTGAATCGAACGCAGTTCTGCCCCTTTGTCAGCTCTTCCCTCTCCACCCCTCATTGCGCCTCTGAGCTGAAAGAAGAAAACTCCACTTTGACAGAACCGCAGGGAAATGCAAGGATGCAAACATGTTATTCACAATCCAGAAAATCTGCCTTCTGAATTAGAAGCAGCCAGAGGCTGAATCCTCCAAGGCAACTTGCTCCAAGTACTTGATGTGGCCGGGGATAAAGCTGACAGGGCAGAAAAAAACTCAGATTTAAGCAATCAATTGCTGAGCCGCTGAACCGAATACAACTGCAGCCAGGACTCCAGAACATTAAAAGACACACTTTTGTTTTAATTTGTGCAGCAGCAGCCTCCCTGCTCCTCGCTCGTGCCGCACAGCCGCAGTCGAGGTCAGCAGAGCTGCCAGAGCCGACGCGTCCCCTCCGCAAACACCCCAGCCTGACAGCCCTTTCTCTGTGAGGAGTACGTGCAGTTCATTCACCTGGGCTGCCTACTTCGCTGCAGTCATCAAAATAACCCTCCGGCAATAAAGCAAGGCCTATGTGGAAAGACTGAATCAACAGGAGTTAAGTTTGGAGGAAACTGAGGAGATATGCTAAGTGTCATACCCCAACACTTAAAGATGGCTGTGCACTGCAGCAAATGTGCGCGGTCTATGGAAGCAACAAAACCTATGTAGTTGTGGGAAGAAACCCTCTAGCAGCAAGGACAGGGGATCAGACGAAAGCACTGGCTCTGGTGCACACGCTGCATCCCTGAGCTACAGCCAGGGAAAAGGGGCATGAGCTCTAGCTCCTGCCTCACCAACTTCCTTCACCCACCAAATACTTTTATCTGCAGTTTTGGCAGCTCCCAACACAGCTGCTTCTGCTTCTCCCCTCCATTACTGGGATTTGCAGTTTAATACACCATCGTTTCATCCTGCTGTGTTCCCCCTGAGCTGACATCCCGCTGCCAGGGGCAGCAAAGAGCCTTTCTGCTAGCTTTTAACCTTCCATTTTCTGTGATGTGCAACGCACCATGGGGTGCGCATCGCTGCACGGCAGAAAGTTTTAATTCAGAGCAGTCCCACAGACACCTTCTGGGCACTAGCTGGGCCATTTGGGGAGGAAAAGCAGCCTAGGAAAGCACGAGAAAGCCACTTTGTATATGCCATAAAAAGACCGCTCACTTCTCCAAGTGATGGGGTGCTATCAGCCAACGGAGCCTCGCCTGCACTTGGAGGGCCGGACCCGGTGGGCAGCAGCAGGGCTACGCCGACCCGGCAGGGTGACACTGAAAGGCCACCCCTGTCCCCACGTTCTCAGTGCTGCCGCCTTATGTGAGGCGTAAGGAGCGGGCAGGAGGGACGCAATACACGGCCTTTTCCCCTCTCCTGCATGTAGCTCTGAGCCTTCCAAGTACTGGTAAAAATACTTATGTCCAAGGGATACACAGTATCTGATCTGGAAAAAAAAAAAAAAAAGAAAAAGTATAAGAGCATTCACAAAACCTTTCAGCCTTTTTCCTTGACCATTACATGAAGTTATTTGGGTTTTGTCACTCCTGCCCCCAAAACCAACAAGAAATTGCAATGAAACCAACCCTTTTTCTCCAGTCACAACATTTTTCTTTCCTGAAACGTCCCACACTGGACTAGTTGGGCCAACAGGAAAATGGTCTTGCAGGGAGCGTGAAGGTAACGATTTTTTCCATGGGGAAGGCCTTAATTTGCCTCTGTCACACCGAGGCTAGGCGCAGCTCACACGCCTCATCAGCTGGACCAAAAAATACCCCATGACAACCAGCCAACCAGTGATGGTGCTCAACTGCTCCGCAGACGCGATCCCCCCCTCTCACACCGCGCTCCGTGTCGCCTCTTCACAGCCGCAGCGCCCCTTCCCTCTCCGCTTGCCTCGCTCCCTCCGCACAAGGGTCCCAGCTGAGCGCTCCTGTGGCCACGTTGTGGTAGGTTACGCTAGTTTAGCTGAAGATCATTACTTCTTATTTTGATTACTACAGCATTTAGGAAACAGCCGAAAATGGGGCTGGGTTGTACCAGGTACTGTACAAACACTCAGCAAGATTATTTATATAGATATGTAGGTGTTGTACGGTATCGATGTTTTTGTGGAAAATCAGCAGTAACAGCACATCTCAGGAGGATTTTTCTAGCAACTGCAGGACCTGTTCTTTGGCAGGGTAAAAATGCTGCTTTGCATAACGTTATAGCCACGTGTTTTCATTTGGTGGGAACTTGGGGGCCTGAAAAGATGGCAGGTGTTAAAGATCCTGGTATTACTGAAAGGCTGGGGAGCAGTCTGCAAACAGCAAGATCTCCATCCCAAAGAGCTGGGTATCTTAATCCTTGTTAAATACCCAGAAAACAAAACCTTCCTTCATTTATATGGTGTAAATACACAGTTTCTCTAGACAACCATCTGATTCGAAGACCGTTACTTTAGCTGCCTCGGCTTTTGTTTAAAGCAGATTTTTTGTGATTTTAAATGGCTTGGGCTAGAGGACAAAATCCTAGATTTGCCATAGGGTCAGCAATTTATACCAGGATTTAGCATTTTTTCTTTTTTTTTTTCCTTTAGCATCTCTCTTTTTTTAAACAGAAGTAAAAGAACATTCACAATCCCATTAACACCTGCAAATATATTGAAAGTTACGTATCCCAGAGCGTTTATCCTCAGTTTGAAAACTGTCGTAAGGGATGGATCATAAATACGATTTTGAGTGGAAAGATTCCCTTCCTATTTTAACATGGTTTAGACTGTCTCTGGAAATGAAGAGGACTATTCACAGCCTCGAAGGAATGGACTGTCTGGGGAATTCTGTCCTGTTTCCCTATCTATACTAGCTTTATACTCAAGTCAGTTTTTGTTTTAATACCGACTGAATTATCCAAACTCTTTTTATACTATGTATATACCCCGCCACACACACAAACAAAAATCACACTTTCTGGTGATTTGTTTTCACGTTAAAACATGCGAGAGCTAAATTGCAACAGTGATTCTTGTAGCTGCTGAGCACTGCACTAGGTCCCCATCATCTTCACTTACTTCAGTGGAAGTTCCCACAGCATCCTTTGGGATAAAGTCCTTAAACACCGAGTTTACAAAGCATTTAAGCATCCGTTTAGGCACTTGGGCAATCCACCCTCACTTAGCAGAGCACTTAGGCACTTACAGTAAATCATGTGCTTGGTGGCTTCCCCGATTCAAAGCTTTAACGTTCCAGCTTCCATGGTGCAATGGAAACACACAGCCAACAGCCCCAGAAGCTGCAGGCCCCGTCGGCGCGGCTTTGTGAAGGCGGCACGGCTAACAGACAGAGCACGTGGACTGCGCGCCTGTCGCGTGCAGTACACAAAAAGCGCGGATTGGCATCAGATGTTGGCAGGTGCCATTAACTTGCTGATAAAAGAAACAGAAGTACGTGCTGTGTCAAGTAACCTTTGGAGATCAGCAGGACACAGACGGACAAAGGCAGGAGCAAGCACGACAGGTGACAGAGCAGGTTCAGCACTGTGTGCCCGAATCCCTGCAGACAGCAATGCTCGAGCCTCTGCTTCTGCCACGTTTCCCAGCTGCAGGTAAGCCCAGGTTTTGCTGGAGTTTGTCAGCTGTTGCCACCATGGGAACACATCCAAAACCAAGGGATACTTGCTCCTCTCCCTCCCCTTCCGTCAGCCACCTTGGAACAGATTTGGAGTTGTTTACATCGCTTTTCTTTAGAGTTCTCCCCGCCACGCACACCTTCAGACACGGAGTTAGGACAGGTGCTGCAGCCAGCAAGGCTCTGCATTCTGCCCTCTGCAGGTCCCAAGGTTAATGGTCTGTGTGATTCGCTCCTGGCATTGATTTCTGCACTCCAGTTGAGCTGTGCGTAAATTACTTAACAGTTTTCATCACAAGCCCACCAGAGTAAATGGAAAGCTTGCTGCTGATTCAGTTACTGTTGTTCCCATTCATCTGATCAATCAAACAAAATAATCCTCAATTTTTTTTTTTAAATGGCTCTGAATTCCAAGGCATCATCAATTTTCTAGTGTATTACTCTCCATCACCTAGGTTTGGAAGTCTGCAATAGAGTCCTAAATGATAAGGGCTCACCTTCAGCAATTACAACTTTCTTTCCCCAGATGAGTGATGGTAAAACTTGTACTTACGAGCCTAGAAACCCTGTACACAGGACAGCAAGTTCTCTCTTTCAGAAGAACCCAGTTTTTGTGTACACAGAAAAGAAGTTAACTAGGACACAACAGAACCCTGGTTGAAGAGAAAACTGAGCCAGCAAAATGTGCAGGCAGGACCAAGCTGTCCTCAGAAAGCCCCAGAGGAACAGAAGACACTAAGCACGTGGTTACAGCATCAGTTAAGAGCCTGCTGTCAGATCAGCCTCACCCACCATCCATATTGCAAATCCCTGGCTCATGCTAAGAGGATGCTTCGACCCAAGCTCTCTGGACAGAGATTAGTCATATTCAGCATCTTAGCACAGGCCCAGACTGCTCATGCGATGGCACGGGAAAGGCAGAGCGCGCTCCTGCCGGCCCACCAGCAGCCTGGAGAAGATGGCTCCCCCTCAGCACGCTTCAGACGCTTCGATCCAGACGTAAAGGCAGGTCCTGGCCAGCCGCGGGAGGCCGGACACGCAGTAGCCTGCTCCTTCCTTCTTCCCAAAGGAAGGCCGGAGCTAAGAGAGGTGCAAGAGCTGCCACAAATAGCCAACAGTTGTCTAGACCACCATGATGAAGCACCAGCACCTGAGATCAGCGGAGGGACGAAAGAACAAGGAGGAATTTGAGATGAGCTAACTCACAGGACTGGAAATGTCCCCAGTGAAACACACTCGGAAAACCTAAAAAGCACACAAAGCAAGCTACTTGATAAAAAGGAGTCCTCAGGCGTTCCCAGAACAGCACCGCAGGCCGGCCGAGGTTGGCAGGGACCTTGGAAGGTCCAAGTCCAACCCCTCTGCTCCAAGCAGGGCTGTATCTGTTCATCTCAGCAACTATTTCTCCAAAGCGAACAATTGAAAATAACTCTTTGGTCCAGTTTCAACAGAAATTGGAAAAATCGCAGTCCTGCACATTAACTGATCAGGTCAGTGGATGTTAGACTTAGGCCTTTCCCACATGAAAACACCAGTTTTTGTCATCACGGTGAATTGTACCACCAGTCCCTGGCTTTACACGGCCCTGAGCTAAGCTTGTACCTCGACCTGAGCTTGATATCTGAGACACTTCTTTGATGCTTTCCTCAGGAGCACCCTCAAAGTGTTTTCTGCTACACACACGAGTCTGAGCAAACGAGTCAGCACGCACTGGGTGTGAACTTGGATTGCTCTTTATTCCCTTTGTATTTATCTAGGTATAAGGCAGGAACAGCCCCACTGCTGTCTACTTAATTACATCAAAGAAAGAAAGGAGAAGTGCGCACAGCCTTCTAAATGGAAGACGCAGGATCATGTTTTATTGCTTGCATAAAACACTGCATGCCATTACAGGCTCACAAAAACATGAGAGTTTTATGTGCAATTTATTAAGCCATCCTTGCTGTCCTAATACAAAAGCAACACAAAAAGTACAGGGGATAAAAGTCTTCCACACAAATGCACACCTAGGTCCTTTCTGAACTCCTGCCAACACCAACACACACCCCTGCTAAAAGGACCAGGAGGAAAAAGAAACTGAAAGCAAAAAAAGAAAAAAATAAGGAAAAGGATGCAAGACAGAAGTCTTAGATGCACAGCAGGTAAGAAAATAAAAAGCACACATCCGGGTCTGCCATTTTTATAAACCCAGGGGTGAGTTCCCAGCCCCAGCATCATGCCTGGGCAGTCCAACAGAAGCACAGAGCACCCACTGGCCACGAGTTTCCTCAGCGGAAAAGTCTCCAGCAAAGAAGTGCCCGCTCACGCCAGTGAAGCAAGGCTGTAGCTCACCTCCCCAGTGAGCACCCAGCTCCTCACGCAGGTCTCACCACTGCGCTCCTCGCCACGAGATGATGCACCAGGCTGGAGCAGCCCGTGCTGACACTTGGTGACCCTCAGAGACACCTGCCCTGCTCCCCTGCCTGGAAAGCGTCTTGGATCCTTCCTTGCTTTGCACGGCTAGAGAGCGAGGGAGGTGCCGGGGCAACTGAAGGGTAGAAATGCAATACGGACACCCTCAGCTCAGCACTGTTAAACTGGAAGGACAGCCGCTTAATCAGCACTGATTAAGTTCGGGTGGGGGGATTTCTCCAGCTTAAGTCAGTCTAAAGTCCAAGAAGAAATCTTTTCAAAGATGGGGATAACAGCGAGCTGTTCGGTTTTGCTAAGGAAGGTTGTAGAGATGAACGTGCACACACACCAAGTCTACACCACCTGAAGGTTTAAATGTTTGAGTGCAATGGGGGGAACAATGGTCTCTTACCTGGTGTGTTGTTAAACACCTGTAGATTTCCTCTTCAGGTAGTATAAATACACATTTTCTTTAGAGAGATGTAATCTGGGTTTCCCCAAATGTGAGAAGAGAGGGATTAAAAAGTTTAGTCTCCTTCCTATGCTCTCAGTGCACTGTGCGGATGGGAACAGGGCTGCAGACATCGCCAGTCTGGAAAGGAGCAGAGTTTCCTCCAAGCTTGTATCCCACAGCCAGACATGGAGGGCTGCAGACATTGCAGCAGATCACCTCCACTATAATTTTTTTTTGGCACATTGTGTTCCATTCACTCTGCCCCTCCACTAACCACGAGGTTGACATTCGCAGGACAGGAGTGGAGGTCAGCAATGCTCCTTCTGCACATCCAAAAACCCAGAGCAGGACAGTGAAGCTGCCAGACAGCAAACAGCAACATTAACCCCCAAGAGTTCTGACCACGGCCTTAAAAAAAGAAAAGTCTTGTGCAGGAGCATAACTGTAACCATGTACATACTCCTCCAGAGTCAATTTAAGGGCTTGAAAGTTAAGCTTGTACTTGATTATTTTTCTGGAGGCAGGAACTCTATGATTTCCTAAAGTGATGGAAATAACAGTGTTCCAAAGCAACTTTATTTCCTTTATTATTTAATGTCCACATTCCTCAGGCTAGCACTTCAAAACTAAATGCCTTTAAACAGTCCACCTGCAGCACTAGCTATATCGTTAATTCAACATTTTCCAGTCACCCATGGTTATTTAAGTGCAAAATGAAATCAGGATAAAACATAACAGAAGAGAACACCTTTGGAGTTCATGAATAACAAAAAGCCCCTCCAGTTCTTTAAGATATTTTTCACACACACACACCCCAAAATATTTGTTGCTGGAATGAAAATTAATGAGGCCTTCCAGCCCAAAGGTAAATTGCAAAACAACTCATGGAAGGGGAAAAAAAAAAAAAAGAGAAGGGATTCAGAACAGAAATGTCATCTTGCTAATAACTATTGTTTCTCTATCAAATACTTTCCATTAGTGAGGATGATTCACAGCAAACACCACTTCCCCTGCCAGCCTACCCCCAGCAGTATTTAGTCAAAATGATGTTGCAACTCCCAGGAATAAGATGAAACAACCATATGATTCCCTGCAATGAAATGTCAGCCCCGAGCCCAGCGCTGCAGCTGTGCCTAACGAAGAACAGAAGCGTTCCCCCGCCCCCAGCAATGCTCCACAGCCACAGTGGCACCTTGTCAGGGGGAAACTGAAGGGGGTCCCTTCTCTTCGCAAACCTGCCGCTCCGATGAGTTGCTGTCACTGTGGCAGAAAAATTTTGCCAATGTTTCACGTGAAAAAGGGCCATTTCACTTTGCTGAATATAATTTATTTCTTCAAAATATATGGAAACGTTTGTTCACTGAAAACTAACAAGTATCCTAGCAGTTCGAAGGACCAGTACCCAGCAACCAGGAAAAAATCCTGGAGGCAATTTGACAAATGCTTCCCCTTTCCAAGATCAGAGGACCAGATGTGTTCATCCTAGAGCAGCCGGGTTAATAAATGCTTAAAACAAATCAAGAACCATTCATGACACCAATGTAATAAGAGGAAAAGGCAACTGTTGCTAGATCTGACTTGTGCAGACTGTGCTTCCGATGCCAAATGACTTCTGGGGCTAAATTCTCAGCATCTTTGTCAACTGTTACTGTCTGTGAGAAATCAGGGATGTTCATCTTCCTAATTAAATATCTAATTACCTTACTGTGGGCACAAACCAGGGTGACTGCAAGCACCAAAATGCACATCCACCTTCCTGTAGTTCAGAAGCGTCCCCTCGCTCTGTGTTGCATTCTGCCGGTATTCTGACTGCAGAATAGGCAGCTTTCTTGACCCAGCCCAAAGATGCGATTTACCAAGCTGGGGAAGGGCAAAAAAGCGTGCCTGAAGAAGGGCCTAATCTATTCCAAGTAACGCCTGGGAAGCAGTAACAGCACTGCCTTGTATTCCTGGGAATCTGGCTATCCGAAAGTCGTTCCAGCAAAACTTCTACCGTCATGAAGTGGTATCTCCAACCAGGCCACTCTCCAGCATGAGGCTAGCTGACTTCCAAAAGGTTCCCAAATTCCTAATGTCTTGGGAGAAAGTTCAAACAGACTAGGATTAAATACACACATGCCTTGCACGATGGCATGTCTGTAACCGCAGCCAAGATTTCCATCAACTTTAACAGAAAGTGACGGTTCTAAACGAGCCCCCTCTCACATCTCTACCCTCTTGCACTCCTCCTTGGCTCTCCTTTCAGTTCCTCATTTCCCCCAGACACTCAGATCTCTTTCAGCCCCTTCACTGACGCTAGGCTTTAGATGGCTGGATTCCTCCTGCACCCTCAGTGTAACTCTCCCCAGCTTTATTTGCTAGAGCCAGGTGAACATCAGGCCAGCTACTGCAACTACTCACAGGCACGCACGTGCTTATTCAGCGTCAGGAACAAGAGGATTTTGATGGCAGTAACACGGAACGTCGCAGTGCTGGCTTCAGCTGGGCAGCGAGACCCAGCGCGGCCACGGCTCCTCTCCCATCCGCTCCTGCGGGCTGATGCTGACTCACGAAGTGGCTCAAAAGCTCCAATCAAACGGGATCGGGATACACGTTGCCTCCATGGCTTTTGTTGGTGCCTTTTAAAACTGTACCCTGGCCTGGGTGCAAGAAGCTTCAGAGTAGTAATGCCAAACAAACATCCTTTACCAAAAACAAACAAAAAAGTAACTAGAAAGAAGAAGAGGGTGGTAAAAATAGAACTGGCTGGAAACCAGAGACCACAAGAAGAGCTTGCTCACAGGAAATTGCCCTCATCAGTTACTAGATGGGAAATTTTTCCCCATGTATTACATGGATCACGCAGAGACAGGATGGTTGTGCACAGATGGAAGTGTATCATCATGGGACAACCTAGCTTGCAGTCCTGTGCGGCTGGGAGAGAGATGGAGCAGCTGTTTCTTTTCAGTCCATGCCAGGAAAATAGAAAGGATCCCAGAAGGTGCTTTGTCCAGTGCATTAGCAACTGTCAGCTATCACATTTTAAAATAAAAACATTAGAACATTTCAGCCAACATAAAATATCAGAATGAAGTCAACGAAACAGTAAGATATGCACCACGAAACACAGGTGTATGCTGACTTCAGAGGCCCTGCTTGTGCGAGGGAGCATTACTCACAGCAATAGCGTCTTGTTTGCTCAAGCCTTAGCGTGCCATTTCATTGCAGAAGCATTTCACTGTGCCACTCTAATTGAGCTTAATAGCATGTTACTTAACCAGGCCTATAGCTACAGGGAAAGCTTACCTAGTGCCTTTTAATACAAAAATGCTACGTTCCCTAACCTGCCAATACAGTCCTTTTGTCACACAATAAGCAAATGTTTGCACAAACACTGTAGCTTTTGCATGCTGGAGTCTAACCTACGAACGAACAAACAGCCAAAGCCCCTCCCAGACAGACAGACAGACAGCTTTTGTGATGTGCAATCAGTCACAGTTCGGCCCTAATGCCTGGCCAGGACCTCCAGCAGCTTTTCCTAGTTACACCTCGGTGCTCTGCAGGCAGCAAGCGTAGGCTTCTTTCAAACAGTACCGAGCTGCTCGCTGACAATTTGGTGTTGTTTATGCGACCCGTTCTGCTGACAGCGGCACTAACGCACGCGTACCGCAGCACGCCAGCCGCACAGCACGGTCAGCGCATCGTCAGCCCGGTTTTTGTGTCGCTTCGGGTCACCCAGGAAGGCGGAGGCAGAGCTGGCTTTGGAGCACAGCCCACCCCAACGCCGTTCTCCTTTTCTGTGGGACTGGAACGCGCATAGGGATCGCACAGAGTGCCCAAAGCCTGTCACGGGCACAAAAACTGGCCTCTACCACCACAGCAAACTTTGGATCAATGCTGACATCACGCTGATGAGCAATAAAAGCTAGGACTGTTTTCCAACACTTGCCAAGCTTCCATCAGCTCACTGACTCATTTTATTTCCACCATGCGGCTCGAAATTATCATTCCTAGAAGAACCACTCACCAGCACGGGCTAGTTAACCCCCCCATCCCCAGCACCTCTTTCCTGTGCTTCTCAAGGAGCTCCTCCTGCCTGCCCCACGCACACCAACTAGCACCGGCTGCCCCAAGCGCTCCCGCTGACGCGCTGCAAACCTGGCACCGTGGCAGAGCTTGGCCCTCGCGCAGCCGGGAAGGACCAGCGGTCAGCTGCACTGCCAAATTATGGGAGCTAACGGGGCTGAGCCACACGAAGGCCGAACTTCAGATCATAAGAAAGGGCTGGTCTGGGGAAGAAGTTATATGAAACTGCAGAATTTAAACATGTGATGCAAAAAACATCTGGTCTAGGAAGTCTAAATAAGCTGACAGATTCCCTACCTGAATTCAGATTCAGGCCAGATGCAGCATTCGTGTCCTCTCTTGGTGCTCACTCCCAGGATTATGCCACGGCAGAAAATTACAACGGTTCAGAAGTTAAGTTTTAAGGCCACTGATATGCTGATTTGACATCCTTCATAATACAGTCATGCAGCAACTGCTCCTATATATTTTTTAAACAACTATCTTTTCTCATTTGTATTGAAAAAAAAAAACATTTCAAAGATGTATCCCATAACGTGCAAAAGTGTGTTTTTCCCCAGTGCTCACCAAAAATTGATATTGAAAGCTCAGGACAAATAATCAGGTCATAATTATGTTTGAGTATGGAAATCATCTGTCAGCAGTTAGCGAACAGAAGAGGTGATCTGAAATTTGCTTTTAGCAACAGACGATGGCAAATTCTAGCTGCTTGAGACACCACCTCTCCCTTCGCTCTCCACCAGCATTGCAGACCTGACCCAGACCCAGCACTGCTCCCCACGTACAGGAGGACGCTCTTACAGAAGCCGGGGCTGAACGTAGTGTCTTCCTTCTGAGGAGCCTTTAGAAACACTTTTGCTCCCTGTCCATCAGGAGGCAGATCGGAGGCTCCCAGCCCCTTGCAAAGCTCACATCTGCTGGACTCCCCCTCACTCCCAGGGCCACATTGTCTTCCCTCTTGTATCATACGTGGCTCTAGAGCCACTACAAGAGACAGTACAGCATGAGAACTGTTAAAATGAATGTCATGACAGAGCACTGAAGTTTTTTGCCGGTTCTCTACGTGCAGGCCGTGCTGTACTAACTTTATCACAGCAAATTCCCCATGAGTTCAAGCCAACGCGTAAGGAACAGCCAGTCACTGTCAGCACAATTCTCCTTGTCAAGGACTACGCCGGCGTACATCACCTCTGGGATGACAACCAGAGAGCTCTCGCTGCCCCTGTCCCCCGCACGGCTCATTTACCTGACTCTGAGCACTGGCCTTATGCTCAGTTTATTTCCTAGCTGCTGCACTCCCTGCAGCTCCCGCTATCCCCAGTCTAACCTCGTGATGGTAAATAGTCACAGCCTGTGCTCTGCACTCAGGCAAAATTTTCATTTTCATTGCTTGATTTGACATAATTTTCCTAGGTTTTGTTACCCCTTCTTGAATGAATTATTTCCTCATCTCTGCATGACTTTTTTGAGTCCTTATCTCTAATGTCTTTTCCACCCCATCTCCTTCAGCACCCAGGAAGCCTACAGATGCCTCTGCAGCTAACCTGTAATATACAAGGACATTCCTGCTATCTACCAAGTTGTTCAAAAAGCAGAATACCACAGAAGTCTTTGCTCTACCCTGAGGAGCAGAGGAAAGGTCGTGCCTTCCACCGTTCTATTGCTGACAAACCAAGCAATCCGTCCCGTTCAGTTTGCAATCGGCACTCAGCAGTCCTGCAGTTCAGACACGCACCCCAGCGCAGCACAACCGCGTTACGCGGGAGCCAGCAGAGACGCGCTGTGGCAGGGCTGCGGGGGGAACACGGGGCCCCACGCAACACAGAGCCCCGTCCCTGCACTGGGGGCCGCGGTAGCACCCACCTCCTGGTGGCTCACCAACACACCCGTCCTCTGGTCGCTGCTGCAGAAGGGGGTCTGCGGCGCCTTGTTTTCATCTGGCACGCGTATTGACACACACGGAGTTCATATCATCCTGCAGAACTAGGTAGCACATTTACAGAGGAAATGCGAGCTGAAGATACAGCCTTTCTGTAAATGCAAGCACTGATGTTTTACAGGCTACTTCTCAGGAACATGGATTTACTTCACACTTAAAATATTTTGTTCTATCTGCCTGGAGAACAGGCCAGGAGTCATCTGACCTGACCGGGTCCCAGTCGCTTTCTTTAGCATAACAATTTTACTTACGCTCTGCTCAGAGGGGTCTGTTTCAGACTCCTAAGGTAGATGACGGTCTCCTGAGATCTGCTGATCCTGTGAAAGTTGATAGGAAAAGCCCAGAATGGGCCAAAGTCTCCTGAGAATCTCTTCACTAGGTCTGCACCTGCAAATGCAAAACTCAGACTTTCTTCCCCCCCTTCCCCTTCAGCCACTGCTGAACCTGTATCTGAATCCTACCATCCAGCTGCTGTATAAAGCTAATTAGGAAGCACTTCCTAATCAAGGCGGACACAGGGAGGGCAGCACCCATTCTGTGTCATTAGAGAAGGCCATACCGAGCACCCCCCTGCAGCAAGGGTTCAGCCACGCCACGCTGGCTGCAGGGCTGAGCCCCGGCGCCCTCTGGCAGAAGGTTCGACCCAACGCCAGCCCCTGCTCCCGCTCCAAAGGCTCCGTGCGAAGGGCAGATGCAGGATCTGGGGACAGGCCAGAAATATTTCTAGACCTGTAGGGCTAAAATTGTTTTTTTTCCTGCCCAACATCTCCAAACCAGTATTTAAAACAGAAAAAATACCCCACAGCTTTTTCCAACCTCCTGAACCAGCCCTCAGTCACTCTGCTTTGTCTGTATGTCCCTCCACTTCTTTTTTTTCCTCCTGCAAGTTGTAGCCACAAAGTTATGTGCTTTAAAAATGCCCTGAACCCACAAATCACAGTCGCTGTGCCCAGGCATGTGATTCTTAACCACAATAAAGTTGCTTGAGGCTTTCCTACCCTCTTCTGCACTGACACTAACTCTGAAGATTAAAAATCAAGTGCAGATTGCTTCTTCTGCAAGTGGACTCCATAACCTTCCTGAAAGCTGGGCAGCCTTCAGCCTCAGCTTCATTCCCTACCTGCAGGGCAGGCACCGTAAGGGCTAGCTACTACCCTTGGCCCTCCCCTGCCTCTCCTCTCTCCATAACCGAGCTGTAAGTACAGCAAAACACAAAACCCGTTCACACTCGGAGAAGAAGCTCTGAGATCCCACATTTTTTGCGACACCAATCTTTGTCACCAGACCCAGGCCAGAGAAAGGAGCTTCTGGCAACATCGTACAGAGCTGGATCCTTCTCAGGAAGCCCTTAACCCTTTTCTCACGGGCAGGTACTCATTTATGTGGCACGGCAGCAGAGGAGCTCTCAAAAAGCCTACAATAAGGCCAGTCACAACCAGGATGTCACACGACTGCCTGACATACTTCAGCTAGAGCAGCAGACAGCATGACGTTTGCATTTGGATATGTCTGAAGAAATTGCAGTTGAAGAAGTCTGCTACAAGTACGTCAGCGGGCAGCGTCTGTGATCTGTCAGACAAATACTGCTCCCCAAAGAAGTGTTTGCATCTTCATGGTTCATCTTTTCCACCGCAAATACAGGAGGCGTTTCCACACCCGACAGCAGCACCCCGCGCCAGTCGAGGCTTTCGCCCTTCTCCCAGCAGTAAGGACTTGCTGAGAAAGGGTGGGTGAAGCCAGCACGAAAGAAACAGAAATCCTGGCCCTGATTTCCATCTAAATAAAATAGAAGGGTTTGCCCCTACCCCAGATAAACTGCTCTAGCACAAAGCTTGTCCAGACAACCTGCGGCACCTGAACGGCACGTCCCTCGTGAAACCCCTGGGTCTCCAACCGGGCAGCTCCTCTGTGCACTGCTCCGCTGAAGCCGAACCCTCTCGCCATGGTGAGCAGGCTGCAAGGCCCACGCGCGGCTCTCTCGCAGCCACGTGGCAGAGAAGAGTTTGACTCCGGGGGTCCCACCAGCGGGGCCGGGGCTGCGGGACTCGGCCCCATTGCTCCCCGGCTGCTTTCTGGCCCTTGCAGCCAGGAGCGACACGAGCACTCGGGCAGCCCGACTTCGTCAACCAGCTCCTGGCGGGGAGCTGGGTGGGACGACCGGTAAGCAGCTTCCATTTGCACATTTGTTCGGAGGGTTTTGCTGTATTAGAGTAGTCAAGAAAATGCAGAGCTGCTTCAGAACACGTTTTCTTTTCCTTCCCCTTTTTTCTTCTCAGTGATTGCAATTACGCGAAAAACACAGTGGAAGAAGTGACATTTCCCTGCAGGCACAAACAGGCTACAGGATTTCTCTGAACCGCGAGTTGTTTTATTATGTTTTGTTAATGGTTATTTGTGCTGTAGAAACGGAATGAACGCTCCACACTCAGCTCTAGTTTTCATTTGAAATCTCCCTAAATGAAACATGCTCTCCCCTCTACTGCACTTGTAAAAACAATCATTTTTGTCTATTCATGGTAAGGCCTGAAAACCATTAAAAAAATTGAAAAGGAACGAATTAGCCCATGACGGGCAGAACCAAATAAAAGTCCCTACACACTGCAGTAGTTTTGTGAGACTTGCTTCTTCTGTCTCACACACATTGACAAATGAACACCGAAAGCAATTTTACATCATGTTCTGTCAGCACATGAGACACCTAATAAATCCCAAGATGTAGAAAACACCCAGAAGGCTTTTTTCTGTTTATCTTGGCTGCATAATTACAGGCAGTAGTTACTACACTAATGCTACCTCCCCCTCTGCCCTTGCAGAAATAATAGGCAAACAATGCGAGAAACACAAAAGATACCAGGAGAAAACCTAATTGCTACGTTTTGAGTAAATATAGGACATCTTTCAGGCATCTGTCTGGCTTGTACAGGGTCTGGTGCTATTCTTTACAGAATGGCTTGATCCATGTAATTCATTTTCTTAAATAGTTCATTTGCATAAGACCACGAGACACCTGATAGCAGGCAAAAAGCAGCAGCAGGTGCTGCACTGATCTCAGGCCTCGGTGCTGATGAATACCGGCAGAGATGCCGAGCCCAAGGAACACACAAATGCTGCTGCTTGTAGCCCCCGCTGTTTTCCTGGCCTGGGTACCTCGCTCTCTGCTGCGCACAGAAGGCGCTTCCTTTCCACGCCCAGACAGCACGGCAAAGCCAAAGGGGCTGCCGTGGGACAGCAGCCTAACACACCGGGGCTGCCGCTGCCCACACCGCCCGCGGCAGCGCTCCAGAGGTACTGGAAGGAGAAAACAAAGACGCGAGGCCCAGACCCTGCTGGTAAAGCTTCTGAGGGCTTCAGGAAGGCCAGACTTCACATGGGAAACATTAATCCCACGGAAAGCAAGAAATCACGGAGATACGATGCTGTGTGATGTCTTCCTGACCCTGCGCGCTGCTCCCCCTGAACCAAAGGTGAGGCTCCTTAAAGCTGGCTCCTTGTAACACAGGCAGCTACTGTTTTAAATTTGGGAGGCATTACACTCCCAGTCAGTTTGACCAGCCTTCCAAGAGCCTGCCCCATAAGAAGGCAAACCCTCCAGCATACACTCGCTATTACCGCCAACATCCGAGCCCAGCGGTAATGAGAACAGCATCAGGGCTTCCTGTTGCTACGTTACAGATGTTGCTCGGTGCCTTCATGTGCATATACATAGAGAGAGAAATACATGAGCCCACAAAAACCAGACCATCCTTCTCAAACACGTGGGGTGACTCTCACTTTGGAGATGCCCAAGTTCCTTTGTATCGCTGCAGCAGGAGAAAGACTCCCAGCTTTCACTTTTGGATTCTATCTGGCAGTGACTTGGCCAAGATTAGATGGGAAATTGTGAACAGGAAGATCACTTCCAGGTGTCTCAGCTCCTAGGCTCATATTCCCCATCCTGAATCAGCCTGTGCTCCCTAAAAGCATAGGGCTGACTTGATTTCATCAGGATTTGAGACACCAGTCCTAACCAGACTACAAATTATAAACCCAATGGCTTGACAAACCAATATTAATTTTTGATATACACAAACATCCTGAGAGGAGGTAACAGAAAACGTATGATTTGTGTATCCTCACGTGTGTTGTGTGTTTAGTTCTTCATGCAGTAAAATAACCAGATGATAATAATAGCAAAAAGATAAATTAGTTCAAGCAAAACCAGTGGGGTTTCATATGAAAGTTGTAAAATCAAGTACTTGCTGGCTTTATACATCGCTCAGACAAGGGGATTGAAGCTCAGACAAATGAATTGAATCCTGCAATCCACCTTTCAAGCCTGAAACTCAAGAATTTGGTGAACATCTCCCATTCATGTGCAATTCCCTGTGCTTCCAAGGTGAGCACCGACACTTAGAGAGATGCTGTAATACCTCCAGATAACGAGACGTGTTCATGCCAGCAGCAGTTAACAGCTGAAAGAAGAAAAATGACCCATTCTTCCAATGAAGAAGGATACTTACAGGCCTGGATGCAAGGAAAATTTGACATTCGCTTCAGCAGAGCTGCAGTGAGATCCTTCATGGTGCCCTATCAGATACAGCTTTGGCCCTGGTTCTGTTGTTACTGGTATCGTTGGAAAAAAGCAAAACCAAAAACCCTACCACTGACTTCACGGGAGCAATGAAAGACTCTTGACATAACATCTATTGACTGGTGATAGTTCCAGAAAGGTATGAGGATATAAGGAATGGAGATAAAAATCTCTGAAGAGGATATCAGCTGGGACTGTAAGTAACAGAAAAGCTTCCATTTGTACGTGGTATACACTGAAACGCTCCCTCCCCACACAAAACAAAACATACTCAAGTCATAAAGGCATTACAGCCACTAGCTCAAAGGCTGCAAGTGAAGCAAGCCTTGTAGATAAAGGTAACATCTACAGCTGGAAGAAAAAAACAACCACCAAGAAAAGCTTTGGGGAATAGAAACCTTTATCCAGGTCTTCACCACTTACATGCGAACTTGCCTGTTTTTTTTTTTTTCCTGCTATATCAGATAATCTAACAAAAGACGTTTTCTCTCTCAGAAGAAACTTGTTGTGCTTAATTTAAACTTTTCAGGTTAGAATTAAAGGGCATAACGCCTCTTCTTTAACACTGTTTCAGAAGACATCACTGCTGTATTACACAGAAAGGGCCTGACTCCTGCTCCCATTGAAGTCAAGAGCAAAAGTCCCCTTCATTCCAATGACAGAGGATCTAACCAAAATTCCTGTTATCCTCCCAACCTCCTGGCATGGCATGCAAGAGGTAACAAGGGATACGTTTTTACCCCACTGAATTACTAAAGCAAGGATTAAAAAAAAAAAGAGTATAGTAAGGGCCTACTGGCTGGTCAAGTAATTTATTCCACATAAATGAACTGCATCAGAGAGTGTTTGAAGATTTAGCATTAAGTAGAAGCAGACGTTTGCAGTTCTACAATATGTTGTTTCCTTTAAAAAAAAAAGTTGTGTACCACCTGTTCCTTCCATTTGCTGTTTTTTTTTCCCTGAAGACATTGCTGGCAATGGAATTAGTCATTAAAAACAACCCACAAACACTCGGTTAACTAACCAGCACTCGGGAGCTGCTGGCGCCAATAAGAACAACTTCCTCAGATACTCCCTCAATAAATATTTTCTGGCGCTGCCTCTGGGTCTCACATCTGGTGTTTGGTAGAACATTAACTTAAGCATTTGCTATCACTCAGAAGAATGCTGCTTTTTCAACTCTGCATCTTTACATATTATATGTAACCTCAGGCAACGAAAAACAAAGCTGGCCTTAAAAAGAGCACCAATTTCTATACATACATAATCTCATCTTTGGATGATAGCAGCGAGCGGGGCTTTGGACACGCGGTCTGAAGGCCCAGATGCACCTGCAGGAACAAAAGCAGGCCAGTTCTGCTGGCAGTGCTGACCTGCTTGCGCTGACTTCAGCAGAGCCACGCCGATCACAACCCCTCGGAGCCGGTACTGCACACACAGCCCATTCCAAGCCACGTGGGTGCCGGCTGGTCTCCCTGCACTAGTGGGGAAAGATACTATAGCCACAACCCTCCTCAGCACCTCCCACCTCACTCCCTCCCTGGCACGGGTCTTCCCCGGTCCCCGTCCTACCCCCAGGCTTCTCAGGAGGAAGGCGTCACGTGGGGACCCTTCCTGCTCTTCCAGGTATCGACACGGGGAGCGTCGCGCAGGCCTGCGAGGCAGGGCTGGTTAACATCAGGGTTGGACAGCCTCATTCCTGAGCCGCTGGACGCAGCCCAGAGCACGTGCTTTTCCAGCCCGTCAGCGCACCGGCCAGACCACGGCCCTCCTGCCGCCCAGGGCTAGCAGCTTGCCCAGCGCGAGCGCTTGGCAGCGTGCCCCACGTCCCAGCAACCTGCTGCTGGGGGCAGACACCTCGAGAGCTCCAGGCAGAGAAACTCTGCCTCTCTGCCCCGCGCACATCAGGGCTCTTTCCTACAAGGGGAGCACTGGGAACAACAATATAAGGAGCGCTTCCCATCATCTGTTTTGTTTTTTGTAAGCTCAAGTTCCTTGTGACTTCAACACGCGCAGCCAAGGTTCAGTTTAAATAGCTGCTGCCTCACATGACAGAAAACATGCTCTCTTTCCAGCCAAGGTATTTAGCAGCCCTTAGCATCAAACCAAACGACGCTGGATACGTCAATGTGTTCAATAGGGAAGCTCTTTTCCTTTTCTTTCTTTTTTTTTTTAAAGCAAAGTGGCTCAAAGAGGAATATCACACAGGAAATCTCTAACAGACAAAGGAGTCAGCCTGAGTATGAGATCCCTGTTGGCCTGTCCTCGCTCCCCTGTACCACACGTGGCATCACCCCCTAGAGGAAGCCCTGCTGCAGGAGCTGTTGGTGTTGCTGAACCTCTTCATGGTTTCTGCTCCCAGAAGTAGAGTGGGACAGACTGGTAATGATGAGTCTATACAAGGAGCTCCCTGAAACAACTTGAGGTGCATTATCTTACACTGGGAACTAGAGACCCAGTACACTCAGGCATGACGACACTTGGATTTCTGCAAGAGACCAGGTACCTTCTTACAATCATTTATTTGCTGCAGTATAGGCAGGCCACTTTTACGAGATAAATGGCCCAAAACAGCAGCAGTCCTAAACACAGAAGCTGAGAAGACTCCACAGTGGTAGTGATTGCAGTTGACATATCACTTAACAGCATAGAGGTAAACGCTCAAATACCCCTCCTGCTGTTTACAAGACTTTCAGAACACCAGCTCACTCCATTTCTTCATACCTCACATTTGACAGAGAACAGAGGTCTGCAAAAACCAAAAGCTTTCCGTAGATTCAGTGGAAAGAGGAAGGTTCTCCAGAATATGGCTGAACCACACGTGACCTTCACAGGCCTCCTGAGGTGCAGATCTACAGACTGTTCTCGGCTGAAGGAGAGCAGGGCGAGCACGCGCCTTGCAAGCAACATCCACGTTGCTTGGGACCTAACACAAAGTTAGGTTATGCAGGTCTTTGGGCTTTTGAAAAAAGTCTTTTTTCCATACCACTCGGAAATTAACCATGTGTTAGTACAGGTCTGGAAATTATTTCCTACATACATTAACATCCTTCCTGTGAAATGTTCTGGCAAGCCTTAGAAATACATTTTTGTTGCATATTTTGATTTTATTTTTCAGATTCTCAGTAAAACACAACTGTCGCACTCACATTTCATGTTTTGTTTTGAGCATGTGGGTTTCATTGCCACACAAGTATGAAAAATTAGGTAATATGTAGGTTCAATATGTGCCTGAGCTTGCAGAGACAGGCCTGAGAAACTGTCCTGCTTTCATTCCTTTGTGCAAGGTACACAACAGCATGTGATGAGCAAGGAGAGGGAAGGTGCTTTGGGGCAGTCAGACCAAGAAATGGGTGAAGATTTTTTCAGTGCCATTACATCGGTTGTCCCAAAGGCTAAGAGAGCATTATAAGGAAGGCTATCAAGATGAAAATGGGAGCTGAACGTTAGCATGCTGTGACAAAGAAGTAACACGATCTGAACATGGCTTAGATTTATGCGGCAGAAGAAGGAAAGAAAACAGGACCGACAAAATTCAAAACAAAATGCTTATTCAGCCTTGGTCTGGGTCTGCTCCTGCAGCCTGCACTCACTGTCTCATCAGCTTAGTAAAATGGGATTAAGGGAACTGATTAATTATGAGAAGTTTTTTTGCTCTCCATTTATTCAGGAACACAACTTTTCCCCGTGGTAACCTGCGAGCAGCTCAAACGCAGCTGGAAGTCCCCATAGTCTGCTGTTTATTACTGGCAGAACTGGATTACTACTTGTTTGTAAGAGCAGACGGGAGTTTACCTTGGTAAGAGAGGACAGCATATTTGACACCCGCAACCAAGCCTTCTGGAGCTCAGGCTTGCCCTAGTGAATTAGAAGGCAGAATGAACTCTCCTCAACTTCACTGTGGCTCTTTGCAAGGAGCACCAAACAAATAGCTTTGTCTACACTAAGTCCAGATCCTCAGCTCTCTCTCTCCCCCCATCAGACTTACTGGACTTAGCCTAATTACAGCTTTCAAAGACCCAGCTCTTGCTAATCATTTAACTTTTTGCCTAAGGAGTCACATATAACGCACTGAAAAGTCTTGATATGCAGAGGGTGACAAGGAGCAGCTAAAAGAAGTATTTTGCACTCACCGAAATCAAAGCTAGAACTTTTCTCACTGGACAAGGATTCATACCATGAGCAGGACCCCAGCAGTTTTATTTCATGCCTGCTGACAACTGGTGGCTCGCTGATGAATTTTCACACCACACCTGTTTCTCTCATTGCCCTCCACAATCACACAAGGCTTCCCTGACTACAGCAATTCTTTTTAGCATCTTGAAACTACAAACATTTCTGCACTGCAGTCTGCCACTGTTCGATATGCAGGAATAACTCCATATTTCAGAGCTGGCCACAAACACTGCACTCAAATATCCAACAGAGGCTGCCACTCACTCTCCTGCTGTGGCCACGTACTCTGAAGAAGGCTTGTGAACTTGCACTGCCCAGCAGAAGCATGCTGTCGACACAACCTGCTGCGCTCCCCCTGTGAGCGAGAGCTCGCAAAGGAAATGGCAAACAGCAATTGGAGACCCTTTCATCCCCAGGATCTGCTAGGACCAACTCACACAGCCATTTGGTCTCAGAGGTCAGCCTACTCCAGATCTCTACAGAAAGAAGTTTACTTCCCTCAGACATAGGCAAAAAGATCTATGACCTCCAAGAGAGAAAAAAGGGGCTACAGTAAGAGCGGCAACATTGCAGCCAGAAGAAACCGCCCCCAGTGCACAGATGCAGGCAACACATGCCCCAGTTCTTATTACATTTCCCACCCTAGAAAGAAAAGCAAGAACCAGCTCCAGGAAAAAGAAAAAAGGAAGAAAGTACACAGAACTATGACTTAATCCCATCTGTGTAGTACTACCAGATAAACCTGGTGCTTGAAAACTTCAAATAGCTAAGACGAGTATTCTTCTTGGCTGGGGAGGAAAGACCAAATGATTGTCCTTGCAACAACCACTGGATGAAGTGAAAATGCTATTTACCACCTCCCTGTGTGTTATTTTTCACTTGTGCTGTTCAAACAGCCAAAAGCTGTCTGCACCCATTACACAAATCTTCCTCTGAACAGATAATACCAGGGTGCAGTGGGAAATCCATGCATCAGCATTTCTCTGCATCTGTGCTCTATTGTTTATGGAAAACACACATTTGCAACCTCAACAAAACATTTCAGCACGGCCGAAGAACAATTCCTCAAACAAGGTGAGCATGGGGTGACTAATAGACAAGTACCCAGTCCGTGCTGCCGAGAACATTGTTGGCAACCGCAAACCCTAAAGTGTAATGTGAGAAGAGAAAAACGCGGCATCACAGCTTGAGCTTGCAGTGCTCACGCTCAGCAGCACTGCCATTTGGATAGCTCAACTCGCACCGCAAGTAGGATGTTTCCTACAGAAAACAAACACCTGCACAAAAACGTTGGCAACGCTTCACTGAGTTTTTATTTCACTTACGTTTCCACCTCTGCGCCACCAATTCCTCCGCTGTACAGCCCAGGAAATGTACTCATTGTCTTTGTTTAAACCACCATCAAAATACATGAACACATACATGCAGACAGAGGAGGAGTCCTGTCAAACTATTTTGCTGCTCGAACAAGCCACAGAGACTTGCTAGGCAATCCAGTCTGGTAAAGTCAGAGATGTGCAGCATTGCCAGTGATCTGGAACAACTGATATGAAACCAACAAAAACAGAAAACCCACCTTTTGGTGTAGTTGTCACGTTGTCAGTCACAGGATATGTTAGTTCAGGTTTCCACGATCTGAAACAAAGCAAAACCCCTCAGTTAGTGGCAGCTATTAAAGGGAAAAGGCTCCCATTTTTTTTAAATGAATTAAAGACTCATGAATTGCAACCTGTGATTAACAAAATAACTCCATTCCCTGCTTTTGTCAGCATCCAAAGTTACACCAAAATCACCTTTCCAGTGACTAGAACCTCTCTGCCACCATGGCTTACATCCCTTCGTATGCATCAGACCACGCCCTGAAGAGGCTGGATTCTTCAGAATGCCCGCTCTCATATAAAGTCAACATCCACAGAAAAACAGCTTCCACTGAAACATGGGCTACACTGATGGCTTCCATTAGGATCGGAGTTTCCCATCAAAAACTAAACCCCTTCTTTCTTTACAGAAAGGAGATGACCTGCAAATAGAAGGCTTTTGTGTACCTAGGTTCACCAGCAATGATTCACCAAAAATAACAAAAAAAAGGATGGTAACACCAAAAACCAAACGTACATAGCATCAGCAAACAAAGAACACAGCTAATATGACATTTTACCAGAAGCTCCCTTTTTTTTCCCCAGGAATCCCCCAGTTACAGCACACACTAAGAAAAGAGATGCTTTGCAAGCTGCAGAGCAGACTGATGGGACCTACGAACCGGAGCTCACGTACGGCAGCAAAGCTGCGACGGGGAAGTGCTGCCGAGCAGTCCCAGAGGAGAACTCTGGTGCTACAGCTGGTTTATGGCACGACCTTGGGCACGTCCTTAATTACTCTGTGCTCTAGGTCCTACCATATCTTAAGATGAGTATAATATTGCAGCGGCATAAATGAGGATTAATTACTGCTTTGCAAGTCCTGGGAAAGGTTGGGCAGGGGTGAAGCACCTATAAAGTGCAAAATGGTGTCATTTACAAATTGCATCGAATTGCCTAAGAGGAAGGACAGAATTCCCTTCCCAGCTTCAAGCCAACAGCAAGAAAAAAAAAGACCATTTTCTAGTACTATCACTCTTAATCAACGTGCGTCCTACCTGGATAACTAACTTCTGCCAAAATGTAGCTAATGAATCACAGCTGAACAAAACTACATTGAATATTCACTGCTCGACAGGGAAAAAGCAGGGAGGTGATAAATGCTCACAGGGATAAAAGCACTTTGTACTTCTGGTCAGCTTCGCCATGTCTCACTGTGCCCACGAGCGTAGGGATTCTCACTGAAAGCACAAAAGATGAAGGCATAACCAGGAGAAAAGTGGAAGAAAACAGCCGAGCTATTTCTGCTTTCCTCCCAATACCAGAAAATGAAAAGTCAGTTCCTTACAATATGCTGGCCAGGCGTGGTCCCTATTATCTTCGGTTAATTCCATATGTCTGAGAAGGAAATCAGCCCTAAGCCGGTTAGACTTGCTAAATGGGATTTGTCTAAGGCCCCACCCCCAGGTGCAGTGTCATGCACCACAGATTGGGTGTTCTTAGGAAGATGCTACTCGTCCAGACACTGCTAATAAGGGCCAGCAAAATGCAACCATCCACTTACAAAGAATACTCCCTTCTTGAGCAAAACCCCATTTAGCACCCCCTAAACTCAAGGAGCCCCCTGTCCATAGGGCTGGTACCAGCAGGCTCCCTTCTGTGAAGTTTCTGATGAGCATACGATGGAGAAGCACGCAAGCCTAGTGTCTCCAGCAAGCAGAACCTCCAGCATCTTTATGGACTGGTCCACAATGTCAGAGACTTTAGACTCATCCTAGTATCTTGGGTCATGATAAAAAGGATACTTGTTGCTAGCAAGGTAATATGGCTCTGAAACACAGACCAGACACCTATCTACTCCTTGGCTTCAGTTACACTTGGTAAATTCTGCTTTGGGAACCTCAGGAGTTCCAGAATCACAGCCCTGACTCACACAGCCTGTAGTGAACACCCAGGACATGTTTAGGAAAAGACTACTAACAAATAAAAGTACCGTGCCAATTGCTTGACTCAGACAAAAAACTATTAGCACTGCTACGTGTTGGCGTTTTGTCTTCTGAATGCTTGTTGGCTAATAAAATCAGGAGTTGTTTTTAAACAATATGCCTATATTGAATAATTTATCTACCCCTTTCCTGTAACTACAGTGGCATTTGCTAACGGTGTCAGCTTTTATGTGAAGTCGGTGTTCCTGCAACGAGTCACACCGCCATATCCAGGTAGCGAAGTCTTTCATGAGCAGTTTCCAGTAACACACTCTAGCAAAATCAACTTGTCCGGCGATGGCCGTCTCTCAGCCTACGCAAGCCCTGAGAGAGGTGCCTGCACTGTGAAGGGAGCTTTGTTTTTGCAAGTTATCCCAGCTGCACACATCCAGATCTAACATCCTGGGTACATCTCACTAGTTCTGGCTAAATGAGAGACTGAAAATCTGAAGGCAGAAGATGGACTGGGTAATGGTGATCATGAAATGACAGCACCAGCTATTCCAACGGGAGGAAGGAACAAGCACAGCTGATTCGGGATACTGAGAAACAGATTTCAAGCAACGCTGCGCAGGTCAGCGGTGCCGCATGAGGCCAGACAAGTGCTGAGGAGCTAATAAAGACACAAAGGTAAACTACTCTGTGGCACAGGGAAGCTGGGACAAAGTAATCACAGTGCAAACCAAAACGGAGAAGGAGATGTTTAAGGAATATTAAGGAGAGGCTCACGTTGGTAAGTCAGCTGAACAATATGAAATTCATCCACAATTATTTAAAAATTAACACACTAATGGAAGAAACCACTGAAACTGCAAACTCACGGGAGGTGGGGGAAGTCCTGAAGTGCTGCCTGAAGGTGGCACAGGGCCACCTGAGAAGGAAACAGAAGGGTGACAACCCAGAGAGCTGCCAGTCTAACTCAGACTGCTGAAACAAACTGTTAATCACCTGGAAATACCCAGAAGGTGGTAAGACAATCAAAACCAAAGCTGTTTCTGTTAAGAGACACAAACTGGTCTAACCTAGTTTTCTTTTACAGTATAACACATTTACTGGAAAAAAAGGGCAGCACAAAAATGCTGTACTCTGCAGGGGCTTAAATGAGTTCTCAGAGGGGCCAGTCTGCTGGGCAGCTGAAAGCACTGAGCAGCGAGAGTTCGCCAGCATTTCACCAGGTCCAAAATTGTCAAAAATCAACACTCTGAAACCCAGTGATGCAAAGCGCTGCAGCGCTTGGAAGAAGAAGAGAGGTAAGCCAGCGCTCTGACAGCAGCCCTGCGAGACCACTGCTGTGCCTGCTGCCAGCAGGCAGCTCGCTTGTTCACGGGTCGGACAGGCAACCTCTGGGAAAATCAACTGCCTTGAGTCAAAGTGTTACTGCTCTTCTCCTGCAGGGAACCACCCTGGCAGAGACAGCGAAAAGAAACACGTGTCATCACACAGCCTCTTCCACCAGCAGCTCAGCTGAAGCCCAGCAGGCTGAGCGCAGGTACAAGACTCGACGCAGGAGAGCAGGGGTGCAAACCCACGCTCCTGTGCCGTGCCTGCTCCTAGGCGGGGGCAAGTCGCATCCTGCAGAAAAGCAAAACAGGCAACTGGATATTCAGCTTCCGGACATTTTCCAGAGCTCTTCTGTCAGAGCCGTCAACCCAGTACTGTTAACACTGATCTGTGACACAGACATGCCTTAACGCAGGAGATAATCCTCCAAAGTATAAAGCTAGCAGTTGTTGAATATGTCTGAAAGACTTGCAAAGAAGATTTAAGCTAATCTAACTAAATTAGGTACTTACTGAAGCACCTTCACTGGGCAGTCTAAAAAAAACAGGTAAACAGGACAAGGATATCTCAGGGAACCTGCCTCCACAGCCGAGGTCTGCATTATACGTCTTGCAATCCCCTCCTGCCTTGCGCATTCACCTGCCTTCGGTCTGCCTGCTGCAGCAAATGGACAGGCCGAGGTTTCTTGTTGCTTGCCTGCCCGCGTGTGACGAAGCCGAATGGCAGGAGCTGCAGATGTGCTCCGAAGGTCTGGTCCCTCACAATCCACTAGGCTAATTCACATTTCAGACTGAGGTTCCCATTTGAAGCACAGTGCCGCAGCCCACTTAGAGCAATCTGCGTGAGGGGAGAACAAATGCAGCTTTTGTTTCTTTAAAAAGTCAGAAATTTCAAAGCGTACTTTATCTGTAATTGGAGCAAGACTCTTCCTCATCTGCTGTGGTACTTTTGATACTGTCTCTTACCACATCTCACAAAATGAAAAGTTTAAATGAGTTCTAAAAATCCCAGAATATTTTAGATTGTTTACACATGAAAAATGATCTATGGCTGAGAGTCAAAGAGGTGAATAATACAGCAGATATGTGGGGCACCTTCCCCGCTGCGCAGCAAAGCAGCAGGCACACATTCAGCACCGCTAATGGCAGCTGAGAGCCTGCTTCCCCAGGAGCTACATGGCACACATACCCTTTCAACTTTCAGCTCCCGGTTTCAGGGACAGGAATTCACACCAAAAGCACGCTGCACGCTGTCGGTGCTTCTGCAGCGACAGAACCTCAAAGCTTGTTTGCTTCTTTCACTGATCCCGTTATCCTTTTACCATTTTTTAATGCTTAACCACATTTTCAAAGATGTGACTCAACATACTGCAAGAGCAAAAAACAGTGCAAGAAAACATGTAACAGAAAAGAAATCGACTTGATTTTCAAGAGCAATCAGCATTGCTCTAACTCTGCTCCTACTCAAGCGAGTCCTACACCCTCTCGTGACAAGGCACTTCTGATGATCTGAACCTGCAAATTCTCAATCGCTTCCTATTCTCATTCATAGGCAACGTCTTCCCAATAGCAATGATGATTTCCAGGGAGCTTATCCTGAATTTATATGGTTGCAAGTGAATTTAACCACATTTTTTAACCTTCATTGCCTGCTTAGCCAATTCCCCATTTATCGGCATTGACACTAAGAGATAACGTGGTTGGAAGCTTCCAGTGAAAGGAGAATTGCCCAAAACTTTTTTCTCATCCATAGCATTTAATACTCAGAAGTCTGACCTCGAGCCAGGACAGATCAGCACAGCTCTACCAAACTGCCAAACACCACGGATTCACAGCAGCCAAGAATCAGCCTAGGACACGCATCTCAGTGAACCACAGCATGAGTTGTTCCTTTCTCTGCAGCAAGGAAAGATGCTTGAAAAATATCTTTGCTTTCTTCTGGCACCAGAGAACCTACATTTTCCCATTCTCTCCCTAAAACAACTATTTGAACGTTTCTCCTGTTACTCTCACAATGCCTGGTTGCAAGCCCACGAAGCGGCTCAGAGCTCCACCACTGACCACCGCTTCCCAGCCACATTTCCACACCCGGCCCTGCCGACCACAAGTGTTCAAGGACGCATTAGATGACCGGTCTCCCCATCTTACAGGGCTATTTTCATGTCCAAGCACCTCACACTCTATAATCTTCATCTTCCCAACTCCTCCACCATATGGCAAAGGATTAGGAATCCCAGTACACGGTGACTGAGGCACAGCGAGATTTATGTACTCCATGTTCCCAAGCAAATCTCTGAAAACCTGCATGGACCTATCTTCAGTACTTTAGGCTCCAACTTCCTTTCACACAGGACAAACACAGCCTAAGGTGTCAGAAGAGGCACTCGGCAAAGAAATGAAAGTTTCTGCCCTAGAGGCAACAGGAAAATAGAGGAGTTTAGGTCTAGAACCACTGAAAGAAATGCTGACTGACTTTTCCAAAGATGGCTGTGGCCACAACAGCCTTGAACAGCAGCTAAACACTACTAAGCACCTTTAAATGAACACAGCACCCTCCTGCTGCAAACTTAAAGGCTGTTAACTTAAATGAGTGGTACACCTCCTCTGAGAAACAAGTATTTTTGGAGTAGAGGACTGTGCTTGTCCTCGTGGCTGAGGATCCCGGCTGAATTGCCTGTGTTAGTCCTCCAGCGCTCACCATTATCTGCAGAGAGAAACGTGAACAACCCCAGACGCGGGGGTGTGGGTCGGAGGCGCGGCCCTCTCTCTTCCCCCAGGCTCCTCTTGCTGCAGTGCAACTTCGATGCTGCTCTTTGCCTGCAAGTCAGAGGCCAGACCTCAGGCTGGAGGAAAGGAAAAGCTTATCTCAATAACAAGTACACCGACTCGCTTCTTTTTCAAAAAACAACAAAAAAAATATCCATGGAGACAACAGCCTCATAAGACTGAAGTTTCCGTTATTTTCTTGTAGGTTTTGCAGGTATCAGCAAAGAAATCGTGGCTTGCAAGAGCTGACGCCTGTTGTACATTTTGACACCAGGCTCCATTCACCCTCACCTCCTTGTGAAGAGCTCAGTTCTCCTACATCTCCCAGTAAGATGGGATGCTTTTCCACATCTTTGCTGCACCTTTTTCTACTTCCCCCATAAATGGCTTACAAAGCCCCACAGAGAGATCCAGTTGTGCATTACAATAGGAAATCCTCATCTAGAGCAAGTACAGGCACCAGAAACTTTGGGGGACTTCTCAGACCCTGGAGACACTCCTAACAGAAACAGACACGTGCTCCACCATGTGACAAGCAAGATGTCCCAGACAACTGTTTCTAACCCAGCCTCTGCCCAGGGTCTGGTGCCCTACCGACACCACGGTGCCCAAACCACCCAGAACGGAGCGCTGACCGCTGCAGACAGCGCGAGCAGCTTCCACTGGGCACCTACCAGGAGAGATGCTTGGACTTTAAACATTCATTCCACCTCCGAAGTGTGAGCGCACCGCCTTTTCACAGCAGGGTTCCGAAATACAAAGTCCTAAACGTGAAGTAGCAAGATAACACAAGAACGACTGATGCAGAAAAGCCAGTATTTTCAGCAGTCTTACACAGCTTGCAGAAAACAAAAAAGAATGGAGACGTGCACTGAAAATACAGGAGAAAGAATAAAAACACTGAGTAGCTGTTCCCAAATGGAGCAACATCCATACCGTGCACTTAATGAGGCAGGAGTTCTGTGGAAACAAGTAATAATGTGATCACATAATTAAAGACTGCTTTATAATACGCATGCAGAAGGCAGCCACAAAGGCTGCACAAACACCCTTTATTCCAGTACTTCCTGAAATGAGCCATTCGACTCGGCAGTGTTAAAAGGTTCCTTTAACAGCTTTCTTGGTCTGCGATACATCATCTAGATGCAGCTGAGGTCAAGTGGATTAAGAATCTGAGTAACATTTTGTGCAGCAACATGACAAAAGAGGCACTGTCTCAGCTGCCAGGGTTGACTAGCACTCAATCTGTTTCTATATCCATACTAGAGACACATGTGGAAGTGTACAGAACTTGCAATTCATAAAAAAACTTTCTACATAAGGAAGTTTATTATTATTATGAATGAAACAGAAATACCAAGGCTTTGGTGGCCTCTTAGTCCCCTGTATGAATGACAGTAGCATCACAGAAACAGCACATTAACAACGCTGCCCAGTCTAAAGGTTAACTGGGGAAGACGGAAACACATAGCAAGGGTTTCTGTGTGCCTCAGCCTGAGACCTGTCACAAGTAGCAGTAGCAAACTGATTCAAATCTGGCTCAGAGATCCCACTTCTTACAGATTTATTAACTTTTAATTAGTAGGCACAAGCATCATTCTCATTTTAAACAATCCCTCCTTGGCAAGTGACATTATCTCTATTGTATTTGTATTTCAGCCAGGAAGAATGCACTTTTTGCTTTATTAAAAGGGCTGACAGTAACATAATTAATGAGCAGCTTTGAATATAGTCTTCTTTTAAAACCCCCTATTCAGGATCAAAATGCTGTTTATAATTACAGGTGCCGAGTGCACAGCTTGTCTTAGTACATTTCACATTGTTGCACTATATAATTCATCTCCAACTTTTTTTTTTCTTCAAAAAAGAAGGCATGTCTGTGTCACAGATCAGTGTTAACAGTACTGGGTTGACGGCTCTGACAGAAGAGCTCTGGAAAATGTCCGGAAGCTGAATATCCAGTTGCCTGTTTTGCTTTTCTGCAGGATGCGACTTGCCCCCGCCTAGGAGCAGGCACGGCACAGGAGCGTGGGTTTGCACCCCTGCTCTCCTGCGTCGAGTCTTGTACCTGCGCTCAGCCTCAAAAGGGAGACATCTTCAGAAGTCCAAGTGGCCTTCAGAACAGAAGGGTCGGGTTTAACAGGGGCTGATCACTCCATGTGGATACCCAGAAAACTGCTCCAACAGCCCTAAGCTGACCACTGTGGCAACTATGCTGATGATCAAAATAAAGAAAACTGAGCTCTGACACAGCAAACTGTGACTACAGAAAGCAGTCCTTAATCACACGAGCAGCCCCACTAAACTCAGCGGGTTCTAGCACGACCATTTGTAAAACCAGGACATAACGCTGCAAACAAGGAGCACAGAGCTCAAAGCATCCCATACATAGTTTCAGCTGACACTTTTTGGTTCTGGAATAGTCTCAGCATATTTTTTCAAAAGATATGGGGAAAGTACTTGTAAGCGCCTTCATGCTGTGTCAATTTATACTTCCAAAGGATGTAACCACTCGGTCCCACTTTTAAAGAAGTTTACATTTTAAAAACCCCGTATCACAGTAACCCTGATGCTGAGTCCTTCCGCAGTGGTTGAAGCACACAACATCTCAGGATAATGCCTTGTGCTGGCTGCCGAAGGCTGAATGAAGCTCATCGGCAGTGTGCTGCTGCATGCTGATGTTGACACTTCAAGGAATCACAAAATATTCAGTTCAACTCGTTAATCCCTTAATGCTGCTTCCCATCTATCAGAGAGCTCGGTGTGCTTTTTGAAACCTGTAATTACCACTAAGATTATTAAGAAAGCAATGCACAGGGCAGCACAACAAGAAAAGGACCTCAGATGCCAAATGATTTCTATGCAAAGCCTGTACTAATAGCTGCAATCTCCCCGTAGGCATCAATGGGGAACCATAGCAGAATTACCTGCGTGTAACCAGAGGTGTAGGAAGTCAACAAGCTGCAAGAGCACACTACAAATGTAAACCATTTTGTAGGTGCTCTACAAGTCCCTAAATTTAGGTGCGGGCACCTCAAATTACAAAGGCCAAGTCCAGAAGCTCCACCGCACCCTGTTTGGCCACTGGATGTCTGGGACCTTGTTCCACCGCTCACCTTTGCTGCACGTCTGCCTCCGAGCCCCTGCGGCACACAGGAGCTGCATGTCTTATTTGGGAGTCACATCTGGGAGGCGTACACCAGCTTTGGGTAGCTGGACAGCTTTGGCCAAGACAAATTGAGGCAGACCCTTTCTAGACACTCAGGGAACAATCTTTAGGGTGCCAGTTTAGTGGGAAACTATATAAAGCAACTAATTGTATGCTCTTCTGTCCAGGTCTCAAGATTTTTCCCATCTCCTCCACTCAAGCGGTCCAAGTGGGATCTTACCCACCCACACACTGTGCCCAGAATTCCAGCAGGACGCAGGGCCCCTGCACAGTCAGAGGACACATCGGGAGGCACACCAGGAAACACCCTGGCAGGGGTGTTTACCCCCCCACTTCATCAGCATTTAAAAATCAGCTGTCTTTGGCTAGGATACTCAGTGCTCAAGTACCTCTCATCATCAACCCCCACCCTAATTAACATCATTCCAGAACTTCCCCCTCAAGTTCCAATCCTCAGCAGGTTGCTCTGCAAATACAAAGCTTTCCCTCCGATTTCCCACCGTCTCCTCGCAAACCTCAGGTACCTCAAGGCGAAGTGATGCAGGGGTAATGTGCTGGTGTAAGGCCAGCTACTGTCACCCTTGTCAGCACTTTCCTACTCTTTCCAGAAGTCCAGAGGAACATATCTGACATCATCTCAACTGTTCCACCTTACGAAGCTCAAGATACAGAACACTTGTATTTCAGCACAAAGCTGACTTCCCCCACCAGCAGACTGCAGCAAAACCCTGCCATCTGTAGCCCTCGGGCAGACATGGGAGGCATGCACTTGAGGCAAAATTTTTGTGCTAAAAGCCTGCAGATAACACTCTATAGCCATAATTACTTTACAGGGGACTCTTCTGCACTTGATCATGGAAGAAAAGAGCATTCAATAGAGCAAATTACCAACAACAGTCAGCAAACTGCACTCCAGTCAAACACAATTGCGGCTACGTACAGGAGCACATTGAGTTGATGATGTCTTTAAGGCTAGAGCCTATTTTGCACTGCCTCCAGCTCAAAGGCAAATACGCCAGCACTAACGGTAACTGAACCAAAGAACTGGATAATTCTGCCCTGAGGAGGGAGCATGTGGTGGTACAGGGCGAATCAAAAGCCAGCACACCCTTGGTAAGAGAGAGCTTCAGCACACGCAGCTACCTGCGCGTCGCCTGAGCGCCGCGATCAGATCTCCCCGGGCACTGATGCCGCACCTGGCTCATGGCGAGAGCACGGCAGAGCCAACACCGCTGCAGCACGACACAGCGGTCCTGCAGGCAGGCGCAACCACCAGCCATGCACGCAGCTCTCGAGAGGAGCCGGGCTGCGTGGTCACAGCCCGTGTATTTTGTTTCGTTCACATTTACTGGGAGAGTATCAGCTTTAAGACAAAAGCGAAGAACCAAGGCATGATTTCTCAACTGAGCCCATAAATTCCAAATTAAACAAGGTAAACAAGACGAGCAAAGAGAATACACCTCACCACCACCCATCAGCGAACACACTTTTCAGTTTTCCTTTCCCAGAAGGATAATGGTTTGGTACATAAAGCAAAATCAACGGTTGCTAGAGGTTTTTATTAATTTCCACATTTTTATGCTTGCAGGAAAATGATCCTCATCATCACACCCAGAGTCAACTGCAATGATATGAACTGACAGCTCTCCTTTCACCATTCATACCTGCCCAGGCCAGCAGTTCTGGTTCATATCCAAGAATTAAAATCATTCACCTATATATTCTATCCCTGTTAACCTCTGAAGCGTCTCAATTATTCAGTGATCTGCTATAACAAGGATTTCTTTGGAGAAGACTTGCTAAACATGTGGGCCTTAGCATATACGGAACCCATTTCACTAAAGAATTTATTTTCTCATCATATTGGTATTATCATATCAAGAAAATGTGCTGATAAAATTACTCTTGCTTTCCAAGATAATGGATGTGTTACACAATTTCTTTATATTTCTTAGATTTAGGGCCGAAATTTCAAAAACATGGTAGCTATTGCTTAGACCAGGGAACACAAGGTCACCATTCTCCTTTCAAAAAAAGCATACCTTCAAACATCCAGCCCTCCTAGAAGAGGGTAACGGGTGCCACAGCACTATTTATACCCAAAATAAGACCTAGAACTGGGGATTATCAGCCATAGTCTTTGCCCACTCTTAATTCATCAAGCAAAATCAAAGTGATTTCTGCAGCTAAGAAGGAAGAAGGAAAAAGCTAAATGGTGCTGCAAAGAGAGGCTCCGTCCTTGCATACATCCAGTTTGAATACTTTACAACTGACTCACTGAGAAAACTTATAGAGAGACACACCTCAAAATACAGTGCTGGCTTCTCCACAGAAGTGCAAGCTGCATATCCTGCTCCCTCCTCCCTTCCCAGATGTCTGGAAAATCCTCACGGATTTCCAAGAGCAGAGACCACAGCTGTCCTGTTAAACAACACACCGCAGCAGCTTTTGGATGCCTACCAAATACATCTTCACTCGAGCCAGGGAAAACCATCCTGACTCCCAGCGTGGGGCCCTACCCGACATTTTCCACTTTCCCTGCGCTACGGGGGAGCGCGGAGCTGCGCTGTGCCGGCACAGCACCGCGGGCAGCCGGCACCGAGAGGCATCCCGCGCACAGGCGGCCGCTGGGCGCGTGGGACGGCGACTCCCTCTCGCAGCGACGGCCTCCGAAGGGAAAATGAAGTGAGAAGGTGGTTGTGGCCGGGCTAATCCTGCAGTCAGACAAACTCTTAACAGCTCTCCGGGGGTGCATAACGCTGGTGGAAGCATTATGTGGCTCTTGTGAAAAGCTGTCAATGAAATCCACAAAAGTCCAGAAGAAAAATAGATAATTCTAATGTTTTCTTTAAATTGCAAGCATGAGGTTTAGATTTTTCTTTAAAATACTTTTGCAAAAACTTACAGTTCATCAAAATGGATATCCTCCAACTAAAAAAATATTCTTGACTGAGCTGTATTGGTAATATTTAATAATTACTAAGGTATTTAACACAGCAAGAAGTGTCACGGGAATTCCTCCCCTTATGGCAAATACCTCACCAAGATTATATGCAACATTAAACATTTAGACAACTAAGGCTAAGGAGGAATAACTGGAATAACCAGAATACACGTACAAACTGTGCTACAGTTGGAAATACAGAATTTTCATACAACCTGTTCTTCAATAATACAACCTGCAGTGTTGTTTTCCAGATAACGTACAGGGGAAAAAAAACAGGCATCATGCTTGTAAGTGACTTTGGGAAAAGGTGCACGAAGTACTCCTTCTTCTGCAAAGGAAAAAGAAAATGAAGTTTCTCACTGCCATGCCATAACCAAGGAGGCCAATTAATGAGGCTGCCTCAACAGCTGTTATAAAAAAAAATACCTTTTTTTTTTTTTGCGCGCCTTGAGAGCAGGCTTACTGCACTCTCACCCATTTAAAACTTTTGAATAAATACACACGGATGAATTTTGTTAAATCTAGTTTTATCCAGATGGAAAAAAGCAACAATGGAAACACACCCTTTTTCAGTTCTGCCTTCTCTACAGCTTACAAGTAAAATCTTGGAAAAAAATTGTTACTCACTAAGGTGAAACCAAAAAAAAGCTTTCCGTTTTGACTCAAGCCTCCTTAATTTCAGGGGTGCTTGTATTTCTTTGACCAGCAACAAAACACACATTTTCTGAATTTCAAACCATTTGAAGACAATATGAAAGTAGCTCACTCAGAAGAAAGAAAAACTTGCAAAAATAAAGTAATTTTCCCTAAATTTTGCGTGTCAAAGTTTGCCACCCTTTTCAACAAGCCAGTAATGTTTATTTATATTAGTCAAGCCATCCTCATTATGTTACATAAAATCAATTTCAGCAGTGATGCTGTACTTTATCTTTTAATTAAGTTAGTAATTATAAGATCCTGTTGCCACGGAAAGAAGAACTTCTATTTCTAGATACATTTTAAAATACTGCTTTTGAGACTTGTCCGTCAGAGACAACTGGTTCAGATTCCAAATCAGCTCCTGTAATAACAGGACAGACTGAAAACATCGCTAACAATTTCAGCATTGGCTACATCAGATGTAGCAACGAATGCTATCCGCATGCTCTCCTTCAGCCAGCTTTTTGCATACGAGAATCAAACATGCCTAGAGTTTTCAGAATCTTTGTTTTCTATTTTATATACTGTTCCTGATGACTCCTTAGATCTCAAATTTCCCAATGGAAATCCCTCAATTTCTTTATCAAACATATCAAAGTTTTAAAAGGAGTGTGTTCAAATTGCTAAAGGAGTTTCATTTGAAAACAGCGACCTTCTGGGGAAAATGTATTTTATTCACTGCTGTTGTTGCCACTTTGTTGTCGATGCTACTTAATTCAGCACAAATAGATGCTTGACAAGTTTCTTGCCTTCTACCCACAAGAAATGTGTTGAACCTAGAGAAGATCAGTACTTTTTTTCCTCCCAATGAGCATTTGCAGCATATTATACAACAGCAAACCTCACCAGCTTAAAAAAAAAAAAAAAACACTCAGTGCAGTACAAGGGTAGGGCGGTAGAGATGATCCCAACTCCTCAGCCTTCTTTTTTCTGACATCTCTATCAGGCTGGCAGTGGACAAGGCCAAAGCAGGGCACTCCACCCAGACAACACAGCAAGAAAAACCAGATATTCCTCAGAGCAACCACTGCAGAGCTGGGAACCCGACCAGACCTTTCCTTTCCATTCTCCACTGAGAATCAATATAAGGAAAGATAAGACATCTCTTAGAAGCGCATGTATTTACCTTACATTTTACATTTAACTGCTCCATCTTTTATGGTCTGCACTACTTCGAACAGACGCCGAGTTTTTGCCTCTAATTATCCCACACTACAGTCTCAGTGCTCAGGACAGCTGGGATATTCTATTTAGGAGTCACTTCCTGAACCTTCCATTGCTTTCCCACCGGCACAGTCACTCCTACCCATCCAGGTAGCCAGTATATTACTGCATCTTATTTCCATTTATGCTCAGGTGATCAAAATAGCACTTCACAAGTACACGGTACTAACGCTTAGAAGGAACAACAGAGGTTTAAAAAGATAAAGTGAACAGAGGTTCTGGCTCAATGCCACACCACCACCCTACCTCATCTCCTGGGTGTGGGAAGTGCGTCCTATACAGATCAGCCACTGCTTGTACCTTCAGATGGTCTTCTCCTCATCGTTCTCTTTATGAAGTTTGATTCCATGTTAGGTTTTACCCAAGGCAAAGCTTGAAACACAAGGTGCACTGGCACAAACTGTTTCAGCTCTCAGTACCCAGAACTGACACCAAAACTGGCGTTTGCCTAGCCCTCACTCTGACTGCAGCACACACCTCCAAATCTGGCAGAAAAAGATGAAAGCTTTGGAATAGCAGTGCTACTGCTGCATAAGCTATGCTGGCATCAGAAGGCACCCGCGTGATCTCAAAGGTCGGGACTGAAACAACGAAAATAACTCGCACGGATGTCGGTACAGATTCACCAGCTTTCAGAGCCCTAACCACAACCGTGCCCAGAGCAGAGCCCTGTGCGACAAATTCCCAAGGCAGCTGCTCAGACCACCCAGCCCAGGACCGCGTTTGGCACTGCATCCTAGAGCCTCATCAGTGCAGCGTTTGCTCCCAGGCTAATTGCCTTCACATCTCCATTAACATCCCCACTTCTGGGCCTCGGACTACACCAGGGATCCTGCAGCACACAGCACGCTGCTTGGCTCACTACACGTGCCCGCCCAAACGGAGCTCATGTCCAAAGCAAAGCCTACGCCTGGCTTTCCAAGGTCCAGGTGCAATTCAGTGTCGTATTTCTCAGAGCAGTACTCCAAGCCTGAGCTTTTATTATTTCATAGAAATTCAGCGCAACAGAAATACAGTTCCCTGTTAAAGCACGCAGACTGTTAAATAGCACTTGTCCTTGTTTGACTTAACTTGCAAAATCCCAAATCCAGTTTTACAATCAATTTTGAACGCATCTGTCACCCAGTGAGCAACATCTGCTGCACACTGCTAAGACCTACTTGCACGATACAGGACGGGAGTCTGTCACCCCTGCTGCCAGCTTTGCAGCTGGGCTGGGGTTTCACCTACAAGCAGGTCTTGGCCAACGCGCGGCCACACAGCGCTTGCACAAGTAAAGCCGGTTGTGTCAGTGCAAAGCGAAGCCCGGTATCACCCAGCCGCGCACCAAGCTTTTCACTAGTCCTCCCTGCTCATGACTCCTCCTCCAGCTCCCTACCGTGAAAGCAACCACATGGGATGAAGGCACAGATGTCTCACCTCTTCCCACCCTTAAAATCCAACTAGCAAACTAGCCTGATTTATATCTGTCTGTATAAATGTATACATCCTTGTTTGCCAACATATACTACCCCGGTGATGTCAAGAAGTTCATACAGTCTGTGATTCAAAGTTCAAAAGAAGAATTAGATGCGGTGTTCAAAACAGAAAAACATCCTCTCCCATTCAAATGCAGAGGAAAAAAAACTCATTTAAACTAATATAAACTTAATTAGACCCTGTAATAACTAGGTTAAAACATCATGACTGTCCTCTTTGGGTGTCCAGGGCTGTCGGACATACTTAGCCTAATGAGCATCATTTATTACTCTTTGACCTCTCTTTTGAAGAGTGCCCAGCCACGTGCTATACTTCTGGACCCTGCGGGAATGACAGGACACGGGGCTATTCAACAGGATGGGACCAACAGAACAACACTATGGGAAAGGGGGGACAGGAGTAGGGCAAAAGACCCAGAAACAGAACAATCCAAAAAGAAAAAAAGGTACAAAAATGATGCAGAAGGAAAACAACTCCTGCAGGCCCTCTGATAAAAACCACCTTTCAGGAGAAAGATATGCCACAAGGATTAACTTCAGACAGAGACAACAAGGGTATGATACGGTGTGGTGAGCAGCTGGTACAGCATCATGCCTCATTACCCACCAACAGCAACGTGAACACCGCACACCTGGTCCCAGTCACTTTGGAGCAGAGTTCGCAGTTCAGGTATTAACACAGGAGCTGCTGCAACCCCATTCTTTAAAAGCACTGTTAGCCAAAGATGGAATTTCAGTCCCTCTGAAAGCAAGCCCAGGAAGAGACAGCCCTAACCAGCCCAGGGAAGAAACTACCTTCTGCTTCAAGGCAAAGTCCTTTGAGTGCCGCCATCCCCTCCATGGGCAGGCTGGGGGCCACCAGAAAGCAACCATTTCACAGATGTGTTGGGAAAGCTGGGCATGGCAGTCAGCAGGTCTGAATTCTACTCAATACGCACATCCAGCCACCCCCAAATAACTTGGGGTGAATCAGTGCCCAGCACAATTTGCACAATACCACAAGCCTCGCTTGCAGATGCTTATAGAAACTACTACAGGACAAATGGTTTTATAGCAAAGACACTTAGCGTCCAGGATCCATGCAAGCAATGCAAAAACTTAAGTCCCAACTTCAAGAGTCACTTCAACATTTCCCAGCCTTGCTGCACCTCGGCAGGCTCCACTTGACACCTCTCTGCAGGCACTAAGACTTCCACAGAGCTACTTCGCTTCTCCTATGGCTAAATGAAAAAGGGAAAGTTCTGGTTTAAGAGCTAAACAAAATCTTCAAGCCCTGTAACAAAAATAATACATATGTACATATCCTGGCACGTAGCAGAAGATACTCTAAATACTGATAAAGTTTGGGTTTTGCTGCCCTCAATGACCTTTTGTCCTAAATTAGATGCTGAAATCAAAACTGATTTTCTTCTCTGTTCTTTTGGCTTTCAGATGGTTCTGACAGTCCCATTACTATCGCCTTGCTTATCTCCTCCTCACGGCTTCTCATCTGGACAAACGTGTTTTTGTTTCTTCTCAACTGTGTATGCTGTTTTCATTACCACCAGAAGGCTCTTCAGAAGGACTAACAATAATTTCCATACTCATCTGACAGACACTGCTCTGTTTTCCCACTCTATTTAGGATGGGAAGAAAAGTATTGATTAACGATTGTCAACTTGTTCTTCAGCTTCTCTCCCAGGAACTGTATTACTGTCTCATTTGCAATAACTGTTATGCCTTTAAGCCCAATTAAGAACGGCCTTCATGGATTATGGCTCCAAATACCAGAGGCCCAAAGGAAACTAGTTATCTCCTTGGAAAATAAATCTTCTCGCTATCTTGGTGCACATCTGGCACAGTCCTGTCAATCTTAGCCAAGAACATAAAATCTGCAAATATGTTCGTCAGCAGAAGACTATCTGTCCAGACACACAGTTTGTAGCTATGGTAACAGTAATATCCTAAAGGATTTCAAGTCCAGGCGATCAATAGTTCTATAAGACACACCTGTAAAAAAAAAAAAAAAAAAAAAACTACCTACCATTTTCAGACTATTACCCAGTATGGGAGAAGCAGCCCATAATCCAGTCAGTCCTCAATACTCATTTTTAAAAGGGTAAGTACTACTAGCTTTGCAGTGGCAGCAATGATATACTTGCTTTTCACTATTTTAAAACATAATTAACTGTGCAAACAAGCACAAAATCCCCAAGCCAGTGCACAGAACTCCTTGGTCATTATTTTGCAAAGGAGCCTGACCCACAGTAAAAGGGCAGCGAAACAAAGCAACTGTATCTTAACTGAAATCAGGAATTAAGAGCAGGAAACAAGTAGCAAACCAGGAACTGCAATACAGAAACTGAAGAATTATTTGATACAAATGCAACTTATTTAGTATTGTGACACTCAAAAATTATGTTTTGTTTAACATTCACAGAAGACCACTTGTACTGCCTGCAGTACACTTATTTTTTTATCACAATATAATTATTACCAGTGGAAACAAACTTACCACCCTGCGAAGGAAAGGTCAACAGTATGCAACAACTTACCAAGTGTTAAAATAAAACGCTATCAGTCAATTTTTATTTTTTCTTTATACTAAACATGTCATGGAGCCACAGATGAAATCAGGACCTCACAGAGTTGTGTTGCATCATAAACATTATAAGGCCTTCTGTTCTGTAGAGTTGCTCATTTAAAGAGCTGCCCCCCTTCCCCAAAGGGGCAATACCCAAATACTACATGTTTCCAAAACACCAGTATATTTATTTTTAATCCTAACCCAGGCGATGCTAGCAAGATAAGAAAAAGAGACCACACGGGAGAACTAATTAAGTATCTGTAGCCAGACACAGTTGTTTTGTTCATTTGCTTGTTGTTGGTTTGGCTGCTCTTGTTTTGCTGCTTCACTGTTTATTTCTCCGTGTGCGATCCATCTATTCAAATACAACTGCAAAGGAAGCATCAATATTTTTTGTGTAGTAATAACACTGGGACAGCAGAAACAAACAAACGTTTTACTCCCAAAGAACGTACTAATACCGAGAAAAGCAAAGTGCTCCTGGCTGAATTCCAGCATTGTAGGAAAACGGACCCTTACTAGTTAAACAACACACTGCCTGTAGGCAACGGTGCCTGTGGGAAGCCCTTCAAGACAAAGTTTAGCTCTCCTACTCCGTCTCTTTCTCATTCACCAAGACAGATGGGAACCAAATGTTTCCAGAGAATTATCATTGCAGTACTACTTCCCAGACAGAGAAGCAATGTGCTTTGACTCGGAAACACACTACGGTAGATCTTCTAAAACCCCGTCCTGTTGCACAGGCGGAGCTTTCAGCTGTCAGCGCAGGCCCCGTTGGGGCTGCTGCACTGCGAGGTGGCTCCAGGGCCAGCCTCGGCCCACGTCCAGATCCCACTGCAAGCCCCTGTCTGAATGGGGTCACCTTAACCTCCAAGGTCTGCCGGTTCCAGTCTTTGGGAGATGTAAATGACTCAGGGCATCAACACCTGTGGCATTATACTGTCTGACATAGCCTATAGACCTGTCTCAGGCTGCAAGATGTAGACTAATTTTGCCTGATCAGAACCCAGCAGATAAAATCCAGGGGTCAGAAAGATTTCTGCTCCGTTAGAGCGATGCACACACAAATACCACGTTCATATGTTCACTTGCCATGTTCATTTGCTAAGGGATACCGGGCACAGCTCAGCCCTGGCAGAGCCCAAGGATAGTCCTGCACTACAACTAAGTAATAGATCTTAATAATCTGAAATCAGCCACAAACAAAACATGCTGCTTATCTCAAGAACTTTAAGAGCTCCTGAAAGATGCTCTCAACTTTTAAAGACACAAATCTTTCAGTCTAACCGTCTCCAGAGCAGAGCTACTGAGAGATGAACCTGAAGTCTGTACTGCTTCCTCTTTTTTTCTCCCCGTCTCCTGCCCTCCCCATGTCCTACCTCCCAGAAGTCAACCTTAACCAGGCAGAAGAGATTTAACCTTGGCACAACCTACAACGACAGCCAGCAGCTTTATCTTGGTAAAAATATTTGTCACCCACAGACTGGCCGGAGGAGAATAAAAGTGACCTACGAGTGGCAGACGTTCTGCTGCTGCCAGAGAATAGCTGCAGTGCAGAAATAGCTATTTTGGTCAGGAATTGCGTGTGGACCCTGTGGTTGTTCAGCAACTGAACTGTAAGCGTCAGAGACAGAAGCTGCCTCTTCCTATCTTTGCTATGATCTTCTGTTGACCCTCTTGGCCTGTCTGCCCTGTCTCTTCAGCAACAACAGTACAGCTCTTGCCCTGGCACCTAGACTGGACTCTTTCCTGGGCCAAGAACATCCCACAGAGGAGTTCCTCTTAGCACCCAGATATTGCATGCAAAGACAGCAGATGGAAACTCCTCGTGTTACAGAAAGCTACACCGCTAGTTTTATGCATCCACTGATGTCCCCCCACTGTTTTTCGCTTCCACGACTCCACTCTGTGTTTAAATACACAGTCTTGCTCAACAACCTACTGCAAACTCCCAGAAGAGAATGGCAGCAGAGGGTGAACTGGGATGGAGAGAGGGTCTGAACATCTGCTTTACTCTCTCTGCTGCACTCACAGTCGATACCAAAACTCCAGTTGATGGTTGCCCAGTCACCCCACAGCTGACCGCCCTCAGCACACCTGACCTTGGGTGTCAGTTCCCATTCATGAGGCTATGGTCTGCACACAGAAGGCAGCAATAAGACTCCCCCGTAGGCCCCTCTCTTCCAGACAGAAGAAAGCCATTTCTCTCTGTCTCTCCTCATACCTCATTATCTCCTTAATCACCTTAGCAGCCCTCCACTGGACTCATTCCAGCTCATATTGATGTCCTTCTTATGCTGGGGAACCTGAAATTGGACATAATATTCCAGATGTGAGCTCCTGTACTCAGCTGCGATTCTACAGATGACCTGCCTAAAGGGTGGGCTGTAGTACTTTCAGCTAAAAACAACGCATGCAAATAAGATATGAAAGCACTATAATTCTGCTTTTTACAGAAACAGAAGAGTGGAGTTCACAAAAATAGGTAAATTAAATCAGTTTCTGTTCAGCATCTTTTCTGGCAAACCCTCGCTCTTAACTCCCTTTGCAGTGAGACCTCTGGTTCTGTAACAAAGTGTTTTGGAAATTCCACTGTGTTTCCTCTATCTTCAAGGCTCACCTGCACACACCCTGATGTAGTGTGTTATATCTTCACAGAAGTAGATATTTTATGGGTACAAGTTCCAGTTTTGAGCTAAATCTTACTGGGAGACAGCACAGTAGCTCCCAATGTCAGATTATACTGCTATTGTGGAATTTCCCGGAGCTGCAGTGGGACACGGGGGGTTCAGGTCTATCAGCACTGCCTGCGGGGCCAGACTACTTCTCACACAGAAGGAGCAACCATGTGAGCTCCCAGCAGAGGGACTCCCTACCAAGGAAAGAAAGAAAAAAAAAGAAAAAAAAAAAAACATAATAGAACTTCCCCAAGTGACTCAGAAAGTTGAGCCCCAGTGAAAGGCAAAACCCTCACCAGGTCCTGGAAACAAACTCGAGTCTCTGTGCAGCAATAGCATCTAAATGGCAGGGGAGGTTGCTCCAGCAACATGCGATCCTTTCAGCTAAACAGAAGTCTGGAAGATGAACATATTTGAAGCGTTTCTGATCCCTCACAGTTTTAAGTGACTGCAACCCTCAAAAAAAAAAAAAAAAGCCAGTGAAACCTAAGGCATAGTGAAAGCTACCTAAGAATCCCAACAGACTGTCAAACTTCTCAGGACAATTGCTCAAACTTGCGCACATGAACCACGCGCTTGCTGCCAGCAAGCATCTGATCGGCTGTGTAAGGGCAAGTCAAGCCTAACTCTGCAGAGAAGGCCCAGTAACACGAGAGGGGACAAACTCTAGCCCACGTTCCTAACCTGCCAGCAGGAGTTACACGATCCTTGCAGTTGTGAGCCTCCACTGGTTTATGTCAGCAGGGAGTGCCCTTGACTGCCACCTGAAACACATAATCCTGGTCAACAAATGCAAGGCCCTGGAAGAGCCCAGTCTCCAACACTGCTGGACGCATTGCTCAGCAGTTAAAGGCTGGACCAATCCAATTTCTTTCTGATTCATCCACTGATCACACCAGTTTTCCCAAATTTTTTAATCTCCCTTCCCAAGTTGCCACAGAACTGAAAAGGTGTGCTCACACTTGTTCTAAATAGAGAGCTGGACCTAAATTGCAGGGAAAATTATACAAAATAATTTAATAGAAAGCTGGCCCTCCTCTACTGTCTCCAGCCACTGCTCCCTGCCCATGGCACACACTGCACTGTCCCCACTTGAGGCTGCCTCCCCAGCAGGCTGTCAGCCCAGCCCCTCGCATGAATTTGTTGAGCCAAGTTGCATTAGCACAAGCTCTCACTCCACCATAACCCAGTTCATTTGGAGCAAACTGGGAGAGGGAGCCTGCAAACACAGGTAGCTTGGCCAGGAATGAGCATCAGTGGCTGAAGCATTAACCTCTGACACCAGCACGCGTGCTGCAGTACGAGAACAAACGAGAAAAGTCTTACTTCAGATGGTGCCCCAGCATCGCCCACTTGCACCACTCCCCCCCAGGCCTCTCTCAGCCGCCCCCGCCATCCCCGGTGCAAATGGCCAATGTGAAATTCCTCGCTGGTGCAATCCAGCTGCTACAGGGCAGAAATCCGGGCAAGATCATTATCCACACAGCTGGCCCTTCCAGTGGCAGGGTCAGCAAAGAGGCCAAGGACTGAATGGTCATGCATGTCAAATGGAAGGGGATGACTTGCTCCCCTGTAATTTATCCAGTTAGTGATGGAAAGATGTGTGTTAATTCATTAAACGTTACGTCTCCATCTTTGGGGCTAGATGAATAATGCAAGAATGATTCACAAACAGCAAAACAACCACCAAGATCTGTTATTTACAGTGGACTGTTTCAGCACCTCCACATCCCAGAGCAGAGTCTCCAGTCTGTCTCTGCACAGTAGGACTGTATCTCAAATGTTTCACTCATGCTGCACATTCACTATTCCTGCTTCTGTGCTTCCAGGACTTTCCATCCAGCTTTCAGAAAAGCGTAACAATTTCTTTTTAAAACAAAACCAGGAATTAACTCTCCATATGAAAGAGAGGTATTTGTTTTTCTTTCGGGAAACTGCACTCAATATGCCTGACACTACTGCCAGTTTGCCAAACAAAACACTTTGACTTAAAGAGAGAATTACCGCAGAGCAGGCTGGAACGACTTCTTGGAGATCCCTCAGGTTTTGTGCGAGACACCAGTTCTCCTGGAGATGCAGGGCCGAGGGAGGGCCATCCCACGCACAGTCGCCATGAAGGCATGGCTTCTCAGAGCACGCCGCTCCTCCTCCGCTCGAGTGGAACCAGAAGGGCTCTGCTGCGTGCTGCGGGATCGGGATCAGCATCCACAAACGTGCACCTGCGTGGCACGGTCGCAGCATGCCTGCGTGGCTAAGAAGCCAGCTCCCACTAAAAGCCAGTGGCACGCAGGGACACAACCTGAAATGCAACTGCATCTCTGGAGAGGCGGGTGGGCGCGTGCTGGGATTTACCACCACCACCACCCAGGCACCTCACCTCCCAGCACTTCCAACGAGAGCTACAGTTTGCAGACACAGACTGCTTGCAACTACAGGAAGTTTCCACACACCTTAAGAAACCCCTAGCCAGAAATCACCAACACACTTTAAGAAGTTCTACACAAAAAAAAAAGTAAGATGCCAGCAAAACTGTATTTCTCCTTTTAAGTTGGCAGTTCTCATCACAGAGAACCAACCCGAGATGACAGACTGCTAGGAATTTTTTTAATCTCATAATCTAAATATAACAATTTTTTTTGATGTGGTTAAAGAAATCCACCCTCCAGAGAACATATCTGAAGCCAACTTCCAACCCTAAATTTATTTTTTTTAGCTGCCAAGTTATTATCCTATAACCCCTAAAAATACTGAAGGTCTTTATGATAGAAACAGTCTTCACTACAGAAAAGCACAGTACTATAATATCTAAGCACAGCCAATACATTTTTCAGTTGACATCAGATGTTAAAGTAGTTACAATTCCTGTTTTCCTAAAGTTGCATAGTCTTTGTCAGAAGAACACTTACTTCCCCAAGAGCAAAACAAAAAACTCCCGTGACAGGTGGTTTTCACCACTATAACCACCTGATCCAGGAGACGAGCCAGGGCTTTTCTATTTTTAGACACTAAATCAACTTCCACTAAACAGAACTCCCATCTTTTTAAGCCGCAAAACCTACTGCTTTAGAACGCTTACTTTCATGATGATAGCAGAGATGAGAAATGGGGGAGAAAATAAAAGGAGTAAGTGGAAGCTGATTAGATAATCTGAACACAATGCAAATGCACTGAAGACAAATTTAAAGAGCATTAGGAAAAGTTAATTGAGCAAAGAGCTCATGCATTCTCTCCCTCTCTATTAAAATAAAAAACTTGACTATGGCCACTAAAGCTTTTTTCCTCTTTCCATCTCATGAGCTGAAGCAGTGACACTTTTTGAGGAGGAACGCCGTCCCCTCGCTCAAGACGTGGAGGCCTTCATCTCCTCTGGTCTCGCAGCACACCAGGGGAACTGGGCCGTGCACACCGACCGTACCGCCACCCAGCCCTAGCGCTCTGCTTCCCCTCCGGCAGGCAGCCCCGAGTGCCCTGGGACACCTCAGGGCCACTGCGGACGCAGGCTCTGTAGCCAGGGGGCCACCCGCCCGGGTGGCGAGCTCCTCAGGAGGGAAACATTTTGCTTTGCATTTCACATGAGGGAACACAAAGTGCACAGCAGCAAGCCCCCCGGAGCTGCAGGCACGCTGGCTTGTGATAATGGGACTGTGTACAAAAAAATAAAAAAATAAAAAAATAAAATCAGGATCTGTGTTCATGCCAATTCCCACTGCATTTCACAGAGGTATGCACGTCTAAACTCCTTAGACCCTTTTGAAAACACCAACCTTACAAGTTTTGGCCCCCCCATCCATACCTGCAAGCACGTGGAAGGCAACAGATCAATTCACATAAGAAATGAACATTTGTACTCATTTTCTTTGAGAACCTACATTTTTCAGACTAATGGGAAAGATCCTGTGCTCAAAGCCTGCTCAACAACCCAAACTATACAAACTGTAGCCTACACTACAGATCCAGTGAGCTGGTAACATACAAATTCATTGTAAACTCAGTAGAATTTTTGTTCTGGAAGAAAAATGACAGTACCAAAACCAACTCTCTTCATTCATTATAAAGGGAAGAGCAAAGAAGAGCATGCTGGAAACTGGGAGCAAACCACATTTTCCAGAAGGCACCGTATCAGCACACTTACTCTGACCCGTGCACATTTTTGTGTCATGTTAAGAAGTCAATGTCTGCCAGGACTTCAGGGAGGGAGTTTGAAGCTAATCATTTTTTCCCCTCCCTGCTGAGTGCTGAGGGGTTTGGGGCCTATCTGTCCCTGCAGGACATTCAATGTGAAGCCCTTATGTATCGATACGTCATGCAGAGCAGGCAAAGAAAAGTGCAGAAGGAGCTTGCTGCTCTCGGGAGGAAGCTGGGAGCCCCAGCTGTACCTCAGTTCCACTAGCTGCTTCACCAAGCGTTCTCACCAGAGAATGTCTTCTGAAAAAATAAATACACACTCTGATTAAGTAAATTGTGAGGAGTTAATTTGCAATTCCACTACCCCCAAGGGACTCCAAGACCAATCTCCCTCATGTTTCATCTACAGTAATTTAATAGTTTATGCTCTAAGACCTATGGCCTACAAGGAAGATCCCAGGACAAATCTTGAGTACATCATTTGCCCCAGCCCCACTGACTCAAAAGCACTACTAGACCAATTAGGGCAAACAAGATTTAGCAGTCCACTACCTGTCCCAGAGATTAGCAGAACAAGCTGGTTTTGCTGCTGTGATCAACAGCCCTATGGCTAACAGCTCCCGCCTGCAAGCACATTCAGGGTAGGCACGCCACAAGAGGCAAAACCAAAAGTGTCCTTCCACTCACATTCCACTTGGCTAAAGTCACTATGCAGCTTATTTCTCCACTCCAACGGAGACATTCAACTTAAGGAGAACCTTCTAGATTCACACGTACCAAACACTCAGAGCTATCCTAAACAATGTGCCCTCTGTTCCATTTGAGGCTAAAGGTTTTTTTGTTCGCTTTCTTCCCCCATCCCCTTCCTTTGCTTGCCAGAAACCTAGTTTGTCATTATTATTTCAAGTAACGTTGCCCAAGCCCTGCAGCATCTCAGAGCTCTGGAACAGCAAAGCACTTATTTTATAGAGTGCACTTGATAACAAGATTAAGAAAAACTACAAAGTGTCTTTAAAAGACCATCTTGTATCAGTGTAGTAAAAGCACAAGTGCTTAACGACAGATAAAAGGAGTGCAAATCAAGCGGCACTGAGAGTCCAGGCAGTTCTAAACCTCTTCTGCTATGAATCAATCCGACTGAACAGCCTGTAAAGAGTGCCTCCATCTTCAGGCTGCGCTGCGTGCTGTCAAGTATTCAGAAAGTGACTGTCCATGCTCTTGTAAGGAACTCACCTGAATATCGTTTACATAAGTGTCATAATTCATTTCTGTAAGCAGGTCTGAATGAAAAGCATGTTCTTCAGATTTGGTTACAATAAAGAAAACAGTAAATTGGGCTTGTCAGTATACTGTTCTAAAGCAAATGATTTGTGTGAACTGATGACAAGCATCCCTCCCATGCCGCAATCTGTAGTGTATGTAAATGTAAGTGTGAAGATTAATTTCTAATCTACTAAGAGAAATGAAGTTTCATCAAGGATGATTTTAGCCCAACAATCGCCCTCTATCAAAAAGTGATGTGATGACAAAAAGCTTTTGAGTTTCTTTCTTAAAGAAAATGACAGATGTTCACGCTAATTTTCAGGTTTTGCAACCTAAATGTCAGAGATAAGACAAAAAATACTTAGTTTACTGGTGAAGGGACGTGACTTCACTCCTTTGACGCAGAATACCTGAACACTCTTTTCTGTGCAACCATGAGTATGAGTAATTCTGCTGGAAATTGTGAGGAGGTGATAAATGACTTGTAGAGTTCTCCAACTGGTTTTCTATACACATGCTCCAGTTGATAAAACACAACTTACATAACTAGGACAAGACAATTGAACAGTGAAGACAGCAGAGGAAATGCCATTGCTGCCTTTAGCCAAAATGCTCATGTGGCATTTACATTCTCAGAGAATCATCGGGAAAGTTTATTCCTTTTTTCTTCCTTGAGAACAGAAGCACAAGTGTTTGTAAGAATCAAGAACACCTCCTTTCTTCTCCACCCACATGAACTTGGCAGCATGTCCCAGTATTTTGTGATGTCAGCGTTGAAAAACCTGCATTACATTGCTTCGGGGCCTCTGAGAAAATAAAAACAATTAAACCATACACTGATTTAAGACCTGCCCTTTTCTCCTCTGTGTGCCCTGCATTCAAAGAGAGACTTGTTGGTTCCCCTAATAAGTCTGGCCCCAGTTCAGCTGCTGATTGGAGCTGGCTCATGGGATTAAAGGTTATGATGTGCATGGATGAATGTTTATGAATCGGGAGGTCAGTATGGTTACCTGGGCAGTGCGTGGTGCTATCAGCAGCGCCGCTGGGAAGAGCATTAGGGCTTTACGACCCTGCGCCTCCAGCAACATTCTTAAGCTCAAAAATGTAAAGGAAGTAACAAGACCACCCAGAGATCTTTGCAGGACAGAAGAGCAGCGAAGTGTCATTTCCCCCAGAAGAAGGCACCCTCCTTCCTGCCCACGCTAGTGGGAAATGGCAGCCACCTCCTCTGCGCAGCCATCAGCATCCACTGGCAAACTCAGTTCAACCAAAGAGCCAAACACAAACACCTGCCTCAGAAGTAAGCAGGGATCCAGGACCAGGGGAGTGGGAACAGAGGCAATATGCTCAGTTCCAGCGTGCCTTTCCTCTTTGGATCCCTTGACATCAACATGGTTCTCCCTGCATATTTAGGAGCATCCCTTGGCATGATAATGCCAGCCAAATCTGCCAGGGCAGATTGTAACCTGCTTTTTTGTTGATACAGCTATAATGCTCAACTTTCCACCTGAAGACTCTCTCCTAACATGGGCCATTCTAAACAAAGGATAAATTTTACCCCAAAGGCCCAAAAGGTCTAAGGACAATGCCACAGCAGGGTACACGCTGTTTGAAGGGCAGCAAAGGGAATAATCGCGCTGGTAAGCACATAATCATGCTTTAGTTGCTAATCCTGCAACACAGCCTGCAAGCACAGGCTCCTCCTTATCCCTAGTGAAGTCACTGGGACCTCCCATGCTTGCGCTGATGCCACAGATAACCTGGCTTTTGCTACAGGACTAGGGCCTCAAATCACAAACATACAAAAACCACCAGAAACTGATGTTGGCTCTCATTAGCAAATGCCAAAATTAAATTCTAATACAGTAAACTGGAAATTAATTAATGGCTAACAAGTAACTCAGGCAAAGATTTCACTTACACCAAAACAGCAAATCCTGTTTGACAGCGTTGAGGCAGGTGACCCTCCACTGACACATCAAGATTTATGAAGCCTGTTAGCTATTTTTACTGGAAAATAACTACCACACTCATAACAAGATTTCCAGAGATTACCGTCCGGTCTCAACTGTTGTACCATCAAGTCCACAGAACACCAGATAGAGCAAGAGTAATTAGAAATACCAGTTGTCTTTGAAACAATGTGGTTAGACTCTCACCTAGCACAAACTGATCTCTCTCCCCCTGCTACTTCAGCATACAGAAAAGAAATATGAATGCCTACCTTGGCATGTGCACATACTTACATTTTTACATGTTTGCCTGCCTGCATTCATGGCCCAAACAAGTAGGAGACTTCCCTCCTCCTCCCCACGAGTTACGTGTAGTAATTGGCACTGAAGGAACTACACTTCTCCCTCTGAAGCAAGATACTGTTGTCACACACTGCCCTCAGCTCCCAGGGAATCCCCTCATAAATCCCCATATATCAACAACGAAGTCACAATCTTTACCAAGGTCTATATGCTGTTCCATCACAGGGCACTCTAGAAAATTATGGCAAATTTACTATTTCCAACAGGTTTAATGAAAAAAGACAAAAAAAAATCCGCAAATCCCTAACTATCTTATCCAAGTCTCTATTGTCCTTCCCACAGGCTCCATGGAGAACAAACAAAAGCTATGACCATGTTATAAAATGGGTGCTGTACTAACTTTACCAACCGAAAATAAAGCATACTTTATTTCTGCTGAGCGTCCCAAATAACAGACATCTCCAAGTCAAAGATTACATTAGTGATGATTATGGGTTCTCCCACAACGTACAATCTGCCCTCTGAAGCTCTTCCAATGAAAGATGCTAATCGATAATACATTGACCTTTTCACTGAACCAAACAATCTAGATCCCATACCACCATTCTGCTATCCTTTAGTCCTGCTCTCCAACTGAATCCACACTGGAATTCCAGGCCTGCCCTGCCATCCCTGGCCCTCAGTGAAGTCCTCCGTGACAGCTACCCCTCTTTCTTCCTTTTGAGGTCCTCACGGTGCTACCACACCACAGAGGGAAGAGGAGCAAGGGGCACGCTTACCAGTAACTGCAGTCACCCAGGTGTCTGCATGGCAAAACAGGAAACAAATGAGATGAGTTAATAGCTCTTTTCTTGTCAGTGGATTATAAAGATGGTTACAAAATGAACGTTCGTATTTCAACACACATGCTATTCTTCATATTTTAGGGAGTTTTCCCACTAACATTCAGATTACACATACATTTTTGTACACCATGTTAGACAGATTACCCAAATATGTTCTGTACAACAATTTATTGGTACAGTACTAAGTTAATTCTTATCACAGAAGTCATTCCTGTCATAGGAAAAGCTTCCTATTTATGGTCCTTCTGTATGTGGAGGAGCTATTGCTCTAGCATGTGAAGGTGGGATGCAGAGAGACTTAGTCAGTCGCATGCATCAGCACTACACCGAATGAAGCACCACTGATGACTGCAGGTAGAACGTGTTTCACTTGGAAGCTGTCCAGGTGACAGCTCTCGTGTACTGACAGTAATGGCCCTATTGCTGACATTCCCGTTTGACACCAGCCAAGCATTAGACTCCAGCAGTATTTGGACAACAAGCTCCTTTCAGCTCACTGGAGCTATACACGTGCACACATACATATATATACAACCTAAACAGTTGCAAGAATGAGGCTGTAAAAGAGGAAGTTTACTGAAAATTAATAAAAGGCACTTACACTGAGCAGCATGGGAAAGCCTTGGGGAACTTCACAGGGACGCAGCTCAGTTCTGTAAGAAATCCTGACACCCTCAGCACTCGAGAAGAAAAAATTCTTTCTGCAGAATTTTTGGTAACTAACAGATGGCATGTGGAACGGGGATAATTCTCTAGTAAGGGACAGGTGTGGGTTTAAAACTTTGACAGAAATGCAGTCATTCTCTACAAAATTGTCAGATTCAGGATTAGGCTCTTGTGGCAAGTCCCCTATATTCCAGTCTCATCCCCAAACAAACAAAAATCCCTGAATATTCACAAGTACAGGAATTAAAGTAGACCATTATATGACTCCAACAGATTGCAGAAAGTATCAAGGCTATTTGCTTAGAATAAATGACAGCATTAGCCCAGCCAGGCATTTTCCAGCATCTCAAACGACATTTTATGAAGATGAACTTTTCTATCTGACAAGCAGCATGGTTTCACCAGTTGCCATCATAAAAATCTAAATAGCAAAACCAAAATTAAACCACAGCTTTTTTAGAATTGGGAAAAAAAAAACACAAACATCTGCTTTGTTTTCTGCCTCACTGTTTAAAGTGGTTTAATGTACTAAGCTTGATAATGTGAAAAAGAATGCTGTCTTAAAACACTGTTCTAACATTATTCATGTCTCTTAGCCATCAAAATTAAACATCAATGTACAGGACCATGCTTCCATCAAACACACCACCACTTCACAGCACTGTTAAAAAGCCAGGCTGAAAGGAGTCTCTTTCTGTTTTGAAACTGCAGGCTGGCCCTAGCAATAAAACTCAGACCATTTAAGATCTCCTCAGATCATTAATGTCTGTATCAAACTTACCCCAATAAGGCAAAGTACTTTACCACATTCACTAGGTAAGGTAATATTATAAACATTAATTACTACTACTAAGTGGGTACAAGTTTGGAGTCTTGAAACTATTCTATCATTAACATCCCATACATAATTACATCACAAGCCTTCCTGGGGGGAA
>VXAA01007175.1:272201-286527 GCA_013399115.1 Anseranas semipalmata | reverse complement strand
AGTTGTCAGACACACACACACAGCTCTAAGCACCTTTACACAGACACGCAACATTCCCAACAGTGTGAAAGCAGGTGCCAAAAACCTCATACAGAAAAATGAAAAACACCACAGACAGCTTCCAGCCAGGAACAATCCCAGCCTGCTTCTCCAGGCCCGTTCCAACCACAGCTTAGCTCTGATTCTCCCTACCGCTTCATACACGCTCAGGTCTCCAGCAAGTTCCTCAGCAAGTTCCCCACTGTGCTACAATTAACTCAAAACCCCCTGACAAAAAACACAGTTATTGTGCCTGGTTTTCTGCAAACTACGCCTCTTAAAGGACTAACTTGAGGTTTGTTCTTTAAAGTCCCAGGTCTGACATTTTGATTCCACAAAATACCATACAAAATTACTACAGGATCCATACCAGCATCTTCTGCTTGTTTGAATATCAGTGCATTAGTGGAGCAGTAATTCACATTTCGAAGCATGAGTCTTCACTAGGTTTACACATCTTACCAGTAGATCTGGTGGGGACAAAGCACTAGTGCTCTGTTCTTTGTCACAGCTTTCCCAAGCTGGGGAGCACCATCACAGCACGCAGTTGCTACTCGCCCTCTCCTTCATTACTGCTCAAACACCCCTTCACTGATAAACACACACACCCTGCAAAGACCGAAGCTGCCTGCGTGAGACATTGTCACAAGGAAGCGCCCTAATTATGCCTCTCACACAATTTACTTTTTTATTTCAGCTTCAATACAGCTGGGTTCCTCTCTGGGGAAAAACAACAGCAGCACAGTAAATCCTCTGGGCACGTTCTCCCTGCTCTTCTTTCCAAGATGCTGCTGAGGGGTTTTATACAGGTTGAAGACACCATCAATCCACAAAAAAAAGGATATTCTAACCTCTCTGGGTAACAAACTGTTAACGAAAAGACTGTCTAACCTGGAGCAGTAGCTTTCAAGAACCGAGATTTATTTTTCCTCTCCCATGGCTAAAATAAGAAATACCACATAGCCTTCCAGATTCACAGAGATTAGAAAAAGACTTACTGAATGTCTTGATCCACCCTTTCATGACAGAGTTGTTCCATATTCGTGTGGCTGCCCCATATCATGTGGTAGCGTGTTACTGGATCATCTTTAAAAAAAAATATACCAAACACTTCCATTGTGTAATGGAAGTTACCTTGTCTTTAACAGAGGTCTCAGCTGCAGAACCAGCCCCATTGGTAGAAACCTTAAAAACTGAAATATTTAAAACATGGATTTTGAGTCAGATTCCTCAGAACTCGCTGCAGGAAATTCACAACAGGCCCCAATATAAACACTAACAAGTAACCAAACTGATATTTGAATGGTAAACGTTTTCAAGTTGTGCTGAGCAAATTTTAAAACAAAAGAGACAAGATCTATTGTCTGCAAAGAAGGTGCTCAGGGAATATACAGGATAAAAGCCAGCAATACTCTTATTATTCCATCAGTGGCACGAGAACGGAAGGATTGAACAACCCACTCAAGCTTCCTGCGGATACTCCAAAGCATTTGTAAGGAAGGCAATCACAGTTTACACAGCCACAGGACTACCAAAGTTTGTTCCTGGCTTCTTGTACCCACAATTTACCTAAAGCTCTTTGAAAGCAGGGAAAGGCTGCACTGGCCCCAGACTCAGCCAGAGCTGGGAGACAAGGGCCACAGACTCGCAGAAACAGCTCCCCTAGGAAGCTGCAGTTCCCACCTTCCAGCACAGACAGCCGAAACCCACCCACGCATCTCAGTACCGCCGTGCCTCTTCTACCTGCCCGAGTAGGCAGGCAAGTACGTGGGATGCAGGAGGGAGAGCAATTTCCTCTCAGCTACTCCTGAGCACCCACGCAGGGCCAGCCTGAATTCCTGACCCACCACATGCCACCACCTGCTGCTGCTGACTGGTCACCAGCACAGAAAGGGTTGTGTGTTAGCACAGTTCTTCCCAAATCCCGATTTCCCTACCGATATTCTCACAATTCACTTGAGAGTTTAAAAAAGAAACAACGAACAAAAAACAAACCATGAGTTTGCCCTTTCTGAATTGCAGGCACACTGGATGGGAAATACAAAACAAAACACAGGTTGAACATTAGTGTGAGACACCGAGTCAAGCTTATATAAATCACAGTGCAACCCACGCAGCCCTATCCTGCTAACGGTCTGAGCAGTCTGCAACCCCTACCTGCTGCAGGCACAAGTACTCAGAAACCCGCAATGCCCGCTGCCCTGGGGGAGCAGAGTAATACCGACTCCACGCTGCTGCCACTGCTCCCAGCTTTGCTGTCCCCAGCCCACCTGCCGCCACCCTGGGCTGCTTTGTGCCCAGCTGAAGCACATGGGCTCTTCTGTTGTGCACCTGGAAAATACCGCCCGTCATATCCAAGTCCTAACGTTTCAAGTAGCCCTAATTCAGCTTCCAGCTCAGCTCTTTGTCCTCTAAAAATAACTTAGATTTAATTGCAACTGGCTACAATTTTCTAATTCTCCGTGACCCCAAACCTCTAAATCTATTACCCGGAGACAGCCACAGTAATCCTTAATGAAGGTGTGGGTATGATGCAGCATGCTAGGGGCCATCTGGTTGCCAGGTGTTTCCTGGCTTAGCTTTTCCTCACAGCACACATCCCTCCTCCCCTAATTCTAAGGAGTGCAATTTCCACCTCAGGACACTCCTTCGTTAAAGACGCAGGCAAGGGCTTTATTGCAAGCAAGTTGCTTTTCTGCCTGCAGCAGAAAGCCTGGAAGGGCTGCTCTTTACCATACATATCTCCCTGCGACTACCAGCAAAAGACTGTACCAAGTGTATTTCCAACTGTCAGCAGGAAGGGAGCCAAGCGCAACATTTTCACGGTAGCCCTACGTCTTCTGTCCTTCACTTACCAAAAAAATGAGTTAAAAGACAATGGGGCAGTGTTTTAGAACCAACAGAACTATTCATATAAAGAGGTGATTGAAAAAGCACTGGGCAAGATCCTCAACCAGTGTAATTCGACATCTTTCAAGGAGCAACACAACCTATTCAAGGAGGTTAGATCCTGTGTTTTACCTTCAAGAGGGGGCACTAACTTCCCTGAAATCCCTGTCCTTCAGACAAGTAAAGGCTTTCCAGCTCTCAGATACACATTCCTGCCCTTCCCTTTCCCCAGCACTCTGGAGTGTTTCAGAGAAGGGGGCTGGCAGAAACCTTTTCGCATAGTGCTAGGGTTGCCCTGGCTCAGCTTCCTCAGCTGGCTTCCCACGGGGTCAGGCAAGGACCAGGCGCCGTGGGAGCAAGCAGGGGCAGGACCCCCAAAGCACAGCTGAGATAAGCCCCGGCTGCTGAGAGACCGCGTCCCAGGCTGCTCATCTGGGAGGCTGCTCTGGTTCCCACTACTGGAACAAGCCAGAGGGGATCCCTGCTGCTGCACTACCGTCCAGTTGGCATAAAGCATCCCACGTTTCAGGATAAACCCAGCAAACACTTGCTTTGGTACTGGTGGTAGTCTGTTACCAGTCTGAAACCTGTCCTGAGTAGATCCAAGTACCAGGGCTGGCGGACATGCAGAATTGTCTCAGTATTTCTCAGAGAGACAAAACTGAATTTTGCTACAGCAAGGAGAAAAGGCCTGGTGACTCCTTCCAGTGTACACAGAAGGACACAGCACTGGGGAGCTCTGGAGGGTCAGCCTCGATGCTCCAGCTGTCCCCGGAGTTAGCAGGATAAAAAAGCAGCAGTCACTGCTGCTGAGCAGACACAGGTCAAAAGCACCCCCTCTGCAGCCCGCCCTCTCTCGGCAGCAGCCTGCAGCCCTCAGCCCGGGGCCTATGCTGCCTATGGGGATGTCGAGCCAAATTATTGGTGGATACCGAAATGATGACTTTTCAAAGATAAAGCCAAGATTTGCCCTTAAAATCCCCACAGAAATCCTTCCAAAGCTAACAGGAGCTTCTCCAGACCTCGTTCTACTTCGGATCAGCACCCAAGCAAATAGGACAAGCAAAACCCCAAACCGACACCACAGCTGCGATGAGCGTGCCAGAGGCTCTCACCACCAGCCCAGAGCCCCACCTCCAGCACACACTGTCCATCCCACGGCTATCTTGCCCATGATCCAAGGCTCACATAAGCACCTCAGAGGAGGAGCAACTCCCCATTTCGGAACAAGGTCCAGTGGGAGAATATCACAGGTTCTTTTTCCACAGTTTCATCTAATCATTTGGGAAATATACCCACATTTTTATCATGGGCTTATTTACGCAGAGCTCCGCCCAGAGCTGTTTCAATGTAAAACAAGTGACTGAACTGAAAAGCAACAAATGGAGAGAGAGACACACACTTAAATGCAGCCAGAGCTATACTAGAAAGGGAAATTGCTCACCTCCACTGCCAGTTTTGAAGGATTTTCAAATTCAGCTGTGAAGCAAATCCAGCACGGAAAGAGAAATATGAACAACTGACTACAGACACAGCACCTTTATTCTTGAGGCACACTTGTTTGTTCATTTGACTATTTGCATAATTTTAATCTCTTTTATAAGGAAAGTTTCTGCTATATAAATTATTTTCGCAAGCCTCAAAACATTCTTCAAAGAGCTACTCATCTGCCTGGTGACACACGCATGGGGCAGGGCTTGTTTACTAATCTAGGAGGATGACGCTTCAATCTAGATCATGCCTTGCCTGCAGGTAAGGGCAGTAGAGCAAACAATAAGTACGCCAGACTTTCAAACTGCAAACACATGAGGGGAACAGAGTCCAAAAGAAAGTTGTACTTGTATCTTGTCTGGATGGGGAGAAGAGGAGAGCACAGGGAGACAGCTGCTTCTTTATACCTATTGTACAACAGTCTGGCCAGAAACCCTGAACAGGCAAATTCTGTTCCTACTGTTGCATCAACTCTGAAACTAAACCTACCAGCTACAGCCGAAACAAGTCTCCACAGCAAGTTTTTCCAAATAGAAATGTAACACATGCATCAGACCTCTTTTTGCCTTTTAAATACATGCATAGATCACTCCCCCACTGGAAAAAATCTGATATTTCGCTTACCTTTCCTCTCCCTTCAGCAGGTGAGAGAAAACCACCAAAACGCTGCCAGAAGAGAGACAAAAAAACCACACTGCATCTCAAATATTAATTCTCCAAGGAAAGCACAGATGACTGACTACAAATGCATGCCCTGGTTTTGGTATTTATCCGAGCGGTGGCTATAGAGGAAGAACAGCTACGTCATGAAATCCTCCTGCCCATCCCAGGACAACGGCAGATCACTTACCCCATCGCACACTGGCTAAGCAATGCCACCGATGCTGATCTTGCAATAATTTAAAATGCAAAAGAAAATCCCACCCTCTTCAGAAAAATCTCACTATGAGTATATAAAACAAATTAGAAACAAAAATAACTCGGAGCTTCCAAAAAGACTGAAACCTCAGAACTGAAATTCACGTGAGAATGGCGGGGCAGTAGGGGCAAAGCCATCGCCTGGTGCTGACCACAAAGGTATTTCAGACAAATGACCCATCATGCCAACTCTGCAGTAACCATAGCTTCATATCCTGAAGTATGGAAACCATTCGGTTTGCCCAATATTTTTTCCCAAACCCTTATTCTCTCTGCCTGCTTGCAATAGGCTGTAAAATGAATTCAGTCCAAAACACTTAACTCAAAGTGTAAACAAGTAACTTACTCTAAGTGCTACTTTCACCATGATGCTCTGTCCCCACCACTTGAAGAAAACAGAACTCATGACCCTGCCCCAAAAAAGGAGCATCTGCCTTATAACAGTCATCAGCATTTTTATCTGCTGGCTCAGGATTAGTAAATCAAATCAACCTGTCAAAACAGGAAGGTACTTCACACCAATTAAACTGCCACTGTCAGCCTCTTAAGAAGCTACTTGCAAAGGCTACTCTCTCATAAATAGTGGACATATTCATTTGTGCTACAGGACAACAAGCAGAGTCAAGTTCATAAATAGATTACAAAGCAAGATTTCGTAACTCACCTAAGCATCTCTGAAAACAACAAACTCAGAGAGCTAGAAGCAACAGACTGATACGTAGCCGATAAACAGGGAACAGACCTGGGAAAGCTGCATGAAAAACCACGACTAGCACACAGACTTGGTTCTGCCCTGCCAGCCTCCACGAGCTTTGGGCAAGGCGCTGCTCCCGCAGATGCTACTTGACTGACTACCAGTGCCTTAAAGCTCGAGCTTGTAATTTGGGCTTCAAAGATGACTTAGTCCAGATGAACCAAAGACCTGAAAAGCACCATGATTACAGCTGTTTGGTGCACATCAAGCAACGTTAGCAGCACCTGCACAAGTCATCCCTCACCCAACAGACAACTTCTGAATGGATGCAAGGGCTGCGGAGGTGGGTGATGAGACAGGCCTGACCGACTCCTGTGCCTGCTGGCTAATGCCAGCAATAATGCAAACCAGCGCTGGCATCCTGCTGCCAGGCTACGCGCGTGGAGAATCCCAGTACACCTAAGCAAACACACACAGCCATCCAGGCATGTGGAGGATCAATATCATAAAGCTGTGGTAAAAGTGATAAAATGTGCTTCTAACTTGAGGGTGACAATAACCATCAATTCATTAAAACTGTGCAACACATTAATTCCACTTCCTGCTAACAGCGGATGAGAACAAGAAGAAAACAAACTGATTGAATTCAGCTTTCATTGCGATAGAAACAGTTTTGTACTAGAGGTCAATGTAAGCAAATGCAATTTGACTACAGAATTTTTTTCTCCAAATGCATTCCACAAAAAGAAGTTCTCAATTATTCATACTGAAATACATACACAGTTAAGAGTAGTTTTAATGTTGCATTCCAAATACTGATGCTGTTTTATGCGATACTAGTAGCATGCCATTTTAAATGATCTAACTAAAGGATTATAAATATTATCTGTAAGTCACTGCTGCTAATTTTGGCAAACTATAAAATTACAGATATTGTTATATTATAAAATACTTTTTATTCAACATCTCAGACATACATTTATTATATGCTCTAACAGATAGCACTGGGTAATATGAAATGCTTACATTCAATATTTTGCTAAATCTTATTCAAAAACACAACCAGCTCTCTATATCATTAAAAGCTCAACTTTGCAGAACACCACGGAATGAAAGCCCTTATTTACCATGCTCTATCCCTCGCTCTTTGGAATGAATCATGTTATTAACCACTCCCCCCCACAGAGAGAGGTTTGTTTGGTTTTCTTTTTTTTTTTTTAATTACTCTCATGTGTGTCTGCCAACTTTCCCTTTACTATTCCACAAAATATACATATTTTTCTCTCTCTAAACCAAAAGAAATATACAGTTTCCTTCCTCCTGGTTTATGGGTTTCTTCATCGTTTTCCCAGAGGAAATTTTTTCTAATGGGACATCTAATCAATCATATTAGAAAGAAGGGGGAGGCAGTGGGGACAAAAAACTAGCTTGCCACTTTCTTTCCAGGCACACCGAGTCCCAGGTGTTTGGTTTTCTCCAGGTCCGTTCCGGACTCCTGGGCACGCAGACACCAGCTCCCGGGTGTATTCTGAACACGCTGACAGCCAGCGGAGAGCATCCTGAGGGCCAGGCTCTGCCCTGCCAGTACCGGTGCAAACTGAGAGCCACTCTGATACAAACCTGGAGGAGCTCACTCTCTCCATGCAGAAATCTCCCTCTGCACCTGCAAGCAGTTAAGTCTTCTGGTTCTGTCCATTTAGTTGGAAGGTAATTGTCCCTCCTAGTCTCCTGGCTATCTGGCACAGATTTCCTAATACAGGTGCAGAGAAGTGCTGAAGGAGAATGGGGTAACCCTTGAGGCCAGGAAGCAGCACAGGACTGGCACACCTGGCTTCATCTCTGGTCCACCCCAAGCTGCCGGCTGACAAGCAGGATGGGACATGAATTACTGAACATCCAAACCACCCCTTGAGGAGCAAGCTGTACTATCCTTTTCTTTTGCAAGTCATTCAACTACACACCTGTGTCTCTCCTTTTGAAGCCCCTGGATGTTTTCCTCAGCCTTCTTGAATGGTTTCTAATTGCTGAGGGAAATAAAAGCTAGTATTGATTTCAGCATGACTCCAGTGAAGCAGGCAAATGCCTGTGTGAACACAGACTTGCTGCAAACAGGAGCAGCAGCCTGCCCACCACACCCTACAATGCAACCCCCAAGCAAGGCCAGAGACACCCAAAAGCACAACAGGCACCAGCAAACAGGGATCTGTCGGTGAGAGGCACAGTGCTTGCATGCATACAGCTGCTGTTAATCAAGCTGTAGTCACAGTAGCTCAAACAAAGGTAGCAGCTTTGCTTTCTGAGTGATACCACATGGCCAGAGCAGGAACGGGTACCCAAACATACCTTACCTGATCACGTGGAAGCGGATGAAAGAACGGGGCAGGGGCTTTGAGAGGCTGTGGGGTCTCTTTGTCCCACAGTCAGGCAGGGGACAGGGGAGACAGGTTAACCTGTGCAAGTGCTGGCTGGCAGTGCTGGGAGTCACTGCACTGCAGCGCACTGCCTCAGGGCCAGAGCCCTGACACGGCCCCCCGAGGGGATCACATCTTGCTGCTCCGCCGCGGTGGTCACAGAACGGCTGCTGCAGAAAACGGAATAACTTGGCACAGAAAGAGCTGGGCTAGCAAACACAAGCCCCACAACATAAGAATTCAGATCCAGGCCTGAACCCTCCTTTAAGTCAAAGGATTTTGAACATGCAATTTCAGCCCTCTTCACAGCAAACACAGAAAAGAGGCTTTCCTCACAGTCCCCATTAGTCTGAGCTTGCCCAGAGGTTAAGGGGGCCCTTACACTCGAGGCCTGGCGCCTTGCAATTGCCTGCACTGGCTTCACAAGTTACTACAAATAATACCACAGAAAATGAGGAGAGGAAAAAAAGCAGGAGACTTAGCTCTACCTCAAAGCCAGCTGGGCTTCCTTCGGGCACAGCCTGGACAACAGCGTGGCTGAGTTCCGCAGGGAAGGAGGCCAGGCAACACGGGTCTGCTCTCACAGCCAGCAGGTCTGGGTTTCTGGCCCAGCAGTAAAGCACCCAGGTCACTTTCAGAGGTCTGCAGCACTTCTGCTGTTCATCACAGGATCAAATTTGGCCTGGGGCCAGAAGTTTCAAAAGCATAAACCTAACTCTGCTCTGAACCTTTATAATATTCCTGCCCTATGTTCTCATTTCGAGGCATTTTCTCACCTCATTCATCAAAACTGCACCCAACATCAGGAAGAGAGGCAAGTTTCACGCGGTGAGGCAGCTGCTCTAACAGATAACGCGTGTTCTTCAAACAGAGCTGACAGCTTCTGGTTTTAAACCAGAAACCAGCCCCTATCATTCTCTCCAGAAAATAAAGTGAAAACATAGGGTTGATTGAATCAATAGGTCTTATAATTAAATGCTGCCAAGTTAGCTGACATGATTGGACTACTGTGTTGTTTTTTTAATATTGTTCATCCAGAGGTTGCATACACATTAAACACACCTAATTTTGCAGACGGATACTGGAAATCTAATTTAAACCTCCCTCGGGGTAGAAAATGACAAGTTTCACAAACAGAAAAGTTTTCATAGACTCAACTCACTGGAAGCTGCTGAGATCTGACTGCATTAGGCTAGGCAGTGCCACTGTCAGAAAACTCTTCCTAATTCTTCCCAGGGGGCTCAGCCAACAGAAGGCAAGGAATATTCCTCAGATCCCTGTATCCAGGAGCATCGCAATTGCAAATGAAGGAGCAGAATTCGCTGGGGGGGCTGAATTCAACCTACAAATCCACAACCCAAGAATTCACAGCTATAAACTGATTATTCCCCTCAAGTAGAGAAGTATCCCAGATTTTCAATAACAAGAAGACATGAAAAGGGAATTGTCTTTTTCCAGATGGTGCAAGCCAGGTGCAGATTCAATGAATTCAATGCAGTTATATTGATTTTCTCTACCTAACACTCTCGCTTATAAACAGGGTCAGCATCTTCCCCATAGAGCTACACATACATATTTTGTCTGGAAGACAGACACCATGTGCTTAAATAAACAAATACTTAACACACCACATAAAATTAGAAAAACAACATGTTTAAGAGTGCTAGAAGAAAAACCACATACTGTAACATTGGTCGAGACTACTCAACCAGCACCGACCTGTCTCACTGATTAGAGGAAACAAAGGGATTTGATAAATCTCTACGTTACTGAGGTTGTCCAAGTCTCGTATTTTCACCACAACTCCTTTCAAATCGGCACCCTAACAAAGACACTGGATATTGCATACAAACACCAACACTGAAACTGTTGCCTCGTTAGCATTTTGAATGATTGTGGCAGCCCCCCCACCTCCCCAATCAAGACAAAAGAGCAAAGATCAGTTTCACCTGTGAGACTGCTGTAGGGAAAAACACCAGTGAGTGTAAAACCATAAGGAGCAACTGCATTAGCTCATCTTTTCTCCTTAATAAAGCAGCAAACAATTAGTGTTAAAGTAAAATGGGTCAATCAAGATCTCAAATCTTCTTAACAGCTAGCACAATCAACCCATGTGGCCATAGCAATCCAAATTAACCCCCTGGATGCATCAGTCTCTTCTTCCAATTCCTAGAAAGCAATTACAAATGCCACATTGAATGTCCTTCTAAAACACCCTCCTACAGCTTAGTAGCATAACCGGTGATTAAACCTACCCCTGAAAGAAAAGCTTTTTCCTCTGCTGAGGCAGATGGCTTAAGAAACCAGCTCTGTTTCCATCAATGTCCCTCTAAATAAGCTCCACCCTGTGGAAATCAGCCTCTTACTGTTTTTTTTCTTATGAGCTCAAATGCACAACAGAACTGCTGCTGCTAAGCACACCTGTACGTGAAGCAAAAAGAAAAGGAGACCCATACTCTCCCTCAGTGTGTGCATGTGTTTGGGGAAGGATAAGCAATCCAGTGATTTCAAGGAACATCCATGTTCACTTCCATGCTTTCCCCGGAGGTCCTCAGCACCACCAAACATCACCAGGGGTTTTCTACAACTGAGCCCACGTACCCTGAATTTATACTCTTTCTCTTTTCAGCAAAACAGTTAAAAATACACTTAACTCCAAAGCATGCTTAAGGTTCACTTTCAAGAGCAATTAAGCATGCGTTTAAACAACTGAATAAATCCAGATGGACCAAAGCAAGCATCTTTGAGTCTTAGAGAACAATTGTATACATAAACACACGCATGATTTTATTTCCTAATCAAGTACACGCACGGACTTTTAAAGTAGCACAGAAATGCAACACCCAGATGATCAGCTAATTCAGCTTAGAAGGTAACTTGGGAAACCACCTAGTCCTGGGACCCCAGCATATTACAGTTTTCCAAATTTCTGGCTGTTACTCATTCACGAGCATGTTAACTGCAACACTCCCTAATCTCTTTCTAGGTAAGGCTTCAATTCAGCAACAAATGTGCTGAAGGCACAAAGAGCCCCTTAGGGGAACCCCAGTAAAGCCAAAGGGTGTTTTTTAACTTTAGCTGTGAGCCAGAGATTATATACATATTATATTATATTATATATACCAGATGAGCTCTCAGCACAGTCACTGCCAGTACCCGGTACTATAGGGAAAAGAGGTCTGTACTCAGGTCTTTGGACTGTCCCACAATTTGTAGAGCAGTACTACCATCAGAGCTTTCTTTTTATTTTTTTTCCTCCCTTAAGCTAGCTGTCATTTGTCTTATCACGGCATATCAGATTTCAGATCTGACAGATGCTGCAGCTGCATTACAAGTTCTGTCAGGACCTCGTGAGTTTGCAGAGCTTGTAGAAATAAGGAGGCAACTTTTTGAAAGCCATGGTCATACAGTCCTCACAAGCTAAATTCTTTTTGACTTCTCCCTCTTCTCACCCCTTTTAAGAAAACAAACCCACCTCCAACACATGTATACAAAATGCCACATTTCGGGGTGACTGCTGAAAGAGTCCAGCAGAGTGTGCAATGGGCCTCACCCACCCCTTTCTTTGTTTAGATATTTCTAGCAATTTCCACAGCTCAGACAACTGTTCCCTAAGAACAGGGCCAGAGCTAAAGGGGCCAGAACCTGTGCTGGTGTCAGTACACACAGCAAACGTTTCCTCTCACGAAGCCAGGTATATGGCTTAGCAAACAGTACCTCATACAGAAAGCAGCATGACACAAGCTGAAAGGAAGGGTATGCTTCCGAAAAAACGTCTAGCAACAAGGGAATTCTTAACCCACAGACTGCAGCAATTCATTTAGGGACTTCTGCGATCGCTCATGCCCAGGCACAAGACCTCAGGGGTCATTAAATGATGACTATTTTTTTACTGTCAGAATATATTTAAAGAACACAGCTAAGTGGGTACTGACCTAACATACCATAAAAATGACATCAGATCCTTATATCAAGGGTTCAAATGCTGCTTTATGTAACAAACCGTGGTATAAGTGCAATGAACTGCCCTCCGCGTTTAGAGTGCGCTAAAATTCTCCACAGAACAGCGACTTCTTATTCTCAGGATGACAGCTCTTTGGCTTCTCTCAAACACCCACAGGCAATCCGCAACACGGGTGCAACAAATTGTAAAGTGCCGTTAACCAAATCCTTTCCCCCGGGTACAAGAAGAGACGAAGGGAACCTGCACCACTGCACCTCACTGCTGAAATCGCCTCTCCTCCCAGAGCCCTGCTGCACGAGGGCTCACTCGCCGGCTTCCTTTGCACTCTGTGAATGCTCTCGCTAAGCCAAGGGGGTGCAGTGTGCTGGGTTAGCTCACCTGTAAAGCTCCGCAGGGCTGCGGCCCGAGCTCCAAGAGACCTGGAACCACATCAAGTTTGGGGTCCTGCCCACCGCCGAGTGCACCATCAGCATTTTGCAACCAGGAGAAATAAAATGTGCAGTGAGGGAGTCAGTGGTTCCTAAGCCTAGGTGCTACAACGGTGAGTTTGGGGTTTGCCCTACATCTTAAGTATTACATTTTGGAAACATTAACAGCAGAAATACACACCTATCCACACACTTAACTGGATTGTCTCTGTGCTAACTGAAGGGAGTTTCTACCACACAGAGGGGAGATGCCCATTCTCTCGGTGTTTGTGAATCACTTCTCAGTGATCTATGAAGCAATGGCAGGGGCAATTTCACTAGGTAATGCTCTCTCAGCACATTCTCCCTCTCTTCTCAGCAAGCGCTGAGATGCTGTAATCACGTCATCCAGTAGGGAGGGAAGAGAGAGAAGCTATAGAAAACAAATACATCCCGCAGCTGAACCTCTTCTTGGGTGCATCGGTTCCGAGATCTGTAGTCTAGACATCTCCACAAGTCTAAACCAGCAGGGGTGGAAAGAAACAGGCTCTTTCACAAGGAGAAAACAAAGGTTTGGGGAGGAATGGGGAGAAACAGAACAGAAAGGATACACGCTTCAACCTTGTGAGGAAGAACCCGTCTGAAAACAAAAGGGACAGGTTTGCCGAACTGGGAGCAGCACAAATGCTGGACAGCAAATGGTTTCTTTGAGAAAGGATGGAGAAAGATTCCTTGACGCAGCCACAAAGACGTGACAGATTGTGAAAAGGGATGACAGAGACCTAGAATAAGTCAGACTTACAGAATATGTACATATACATCCCCTTCTAATGCATGATTTTATGTTAATGATCACTTGTATGTGAAAGCCTGCTATTTTATATCAGGAAGAAGCCTACATGAAACACAGAGAATATCTTTATTCAGAGGAAAGCTGAAAGTTCCTGCTTAGCATAGGGAAATAAATTACATTCGTATCTTAAATACAGAAAGCAGCTCTGCCGGCATGCGGCACACCCCCTTCTTTCCCAAAGGTGTTTCACAAAGCACATCTTATTCAAATGGCAGGTCATAATTAGTGTCTCAAACATATACGCAACAAATTGAGGCAAGCAGTCTTTATTTGGCAGATCATATTCCACGCAACGTTACGGCACCGCAGAGCTGCCTATGCTCACGGCTCGTACCTGCAGCACTTCAAGCGAGGCATATTTTGCATAATTTTCTCTTACATAAAAAGGCTTTGTTCTCCACCGCCTCACTGCGGTTAGCAGCCTCCCCGGGCACGGCTGGTTCCTCTCCGCAGCAGATCCAGTCAATGCAGGGAATTATTATTTCTCCCCCCCCCCGTGCAAATTAGAAGTGCTTACAACCGCCNAGGGGACGGAAGGTTACATCCTCTGCAGGGCTTTACGCTCTGGAGATGCCCCAAACCCTGAAGGGAGCTGACAGAAGCCGACGGCTCCTACGAGGACAAAACGAGCGTTATGGGGGGGGGCGGCCCCCTCCGTTT
>VXAA01007175.1:215341-271476 GCA_013399115.1 Anseranas semipalmata | reverse complement strand
AAAGTCCCTCACCTCCGGGTCTTCCAGTGATGCGAGTCACGGCTCGATCCGTTTTCCCTTTTCTTCTAGGAGACGGAGCGGTGAGATAGGTAAAAAGATGTACCTCAGAAACTGCACGGCTGGCTTGCAAACTGTGCTCGTGTGTGGTGGCTGAGCTCTCCGACCATTCCCCGGACTTCGGCAATGAAAGGTATCCTGTCAGTCAGCTTCCCAAACTGAACGTTCCTCCTCTGCCCCTCAGGTTGTCAGTTAATGTTCCCGTATTCCTTTGGTGAAAGTAAAAGACACAAGGGCAAAGTCATCCATCACGCAATGACACTGGTGTGGTGGAGCTACAGCACCGGCTAATCTCACCCTTTCAGTCAGTGTCGCTTGGTTTCAGTTCCCTTTGCTGGAGATGAAAGAGTGGAATAGGGCTCTATTAGTTTTCCCATTTCCTAAACAAATTAGTCTAATGTTTTGTTTTGTTTTTAAATGAATGTGCAAAAACCAGTCTGTCAGAATCGTAACCAGCAATTCTCACTATATCATATAAGTATTAATCTATAAAAAGTTTTTGAAACAGGTAATTTACATTTGGGTGCCCAGAATACATACTAATTTCAACCCATATGACAGTGCAAAACCTTTAAACTCTGACTTCAGTTTTGTCTAATTTCGCTGCACCACTCTGAGCAAGTGCCCTGTCTCTATTTTTCCAGAGTTTCACTAATTCTAGGTACCTGGCTTGATTTCAAGCATGATTTTCAGAAGCACTGAGCACTCTTTTTCTTCACAGACTTTAGCAGGTGATCTGGAACATTTCAGCTCAGTAATTTGGGCCTCAGCTGTCTTAGACTGGGTGGTCAAAACACAGGCTCAGGAAAGCATAGGCCTCGCTGCTGTATCTGTTTCCTCAGCTGCCATATTGAGATGGCAATCCCTCAACAACTACTGCATTGGATTTTATTCCAGTCCCACGTCAATGTCAATAAAGGGACTCAGGGGTGACAAATTATTCTGTATTTTTTTAATGTATTTGTATATCAGGCTTTTTTTTTCCTTAAAAGATCCGAGTCTGTGAGTTAAGGCTACAGACATTTTCCCTTCCAGTCCCTTTCTCTGGCTCTCCTCAAGTTATCCGGGAGACCTTCCCACTGCTGCCACTTCCCTGTTCTAGCGTTTCATCTATAAATCAGTGGCATGCGAAGGGAGCAGGATCATGCTAAGAGGACAAAGCCATCATGTTCCCCTCTGGCTGCTCACCGTCAGTGATGTATATCCATCCGGAGGAGATGCTTCGAGAGGAAACATTTGCTGCAGTCAGTCTTTCTTCCAGACTGCCAGGAGTGAAGACAGTCAAGGACAGTGCACCAGCATACCCAGCACCCAGGGGCACGGCAGTGCCTTTCCCTGCTGTCTTCTTCAGTGCCTCCATTTGGAGGCCCACACAGCCATATACAAAGACCAGGAGCAGCTCTCCCCACTAGCACAGCTTATCTTAAGCTTACACTGTAATAAAAAGGAAAGGACAGCTTATGCTTTTGTGGGAAACTAGTGCTGCGATGAGTATCATGGAAGAGGGGTCTCAATGGAAAGACACTGCACAATAAACAGGCTGTGTGCTGTCTACAAACATTCCTAGAGATCACAGTAATATAACCGACCAGAGAAAGGCTCAGAATATTCCATGTGCTGTGGAGAAATCAATGCCTCTAGCTCAGATGCAGTACCTTAGCAGCCTCCTTTCAGCAGCAGGCTGCAGAGAGAGAAGATGAATCTTGGAAGTTAATCATTGAGCTGCAGCTCTCCTTTAGACAGTCATCAAAGATGATGAAAAATAAACACAGAAAAAACAACGTGGCATTCACCATATTCCCCCGGATAATTATCTAGTCAAATTACATTATACTTTACATTAAATATTCAGCAATGGTGTTGACACTAGACGTTTTAAGACAGGAAAAATTCTTATAATTTGTTAGGGATGTGAAGATATATGCACGTATTTTTATTAGAAATATTCATGCAGAGATCAAAAAGCATCATCCCAGTAAGAGATAGTGGGGAAAGATTTTTTTACAAAGTAGATTTTTACATAACCTCACAAATGATGAGCTTTATAGTAAAGCTTTGACACACTGAATTATGGATGTCTATATGAAGGTCTAGTATGTGAAATACAGAGGATTTTTGCCTGCCTGCTAAAAGAAGAAGGAAGGACATTGTCTGTACTCCTTTTTAAAATGATTCATTTGAAATAGCAGCTGAGAAATACCACACTCTAAGAGGGACCATATCAATATACATTCTTCTCTTACTATATAGCTGTAAAAACAAACCTCTGCCAGTTTATCGAGCTGTAATTGTTGGCAACTTAGGTGTTTGGCTTCCCTTCAGAACAGAGAAGGAAACATTTAATCTCTCAAAAACACAGTATGACCCAAGATTTGGTGCCAATGTCACAACATTAGCTAAGTGAACAGAGCAGTCAAGTCAAAGCCAACTCTTATTTATTCGTGATCGGAAGAGCTACAAGCAGAAACGAGAATTATGAAGCAATGGAAAGTATTCTGTGGTGCTTTTATGCACTTTCCCCGGTGGCATGTTCTCAGTCTCTGGGCGTGTGCCACAACCGGTTGAGCAGTTTTTGCCACCTTTCCCCTTGGAAACACCTAGGCTAAGGTGACCATGATGGCATGATTACTGCCTTAGTATTGCTGGGATGTTTCTCACCGTGACAGAGCTCTAGGGTCCCCCTAGTGGCCATCTGAGGCAATGAGGAAAAAAAATGTGAGCTGAATAGCTCCTTCAAATGTGTTGTCAACCACTAAGTGAAAAAAAAGCTTCCACTGAAAATATTACATATTTATGCCTGGATTTATATAAGAGACTATGTTCAAGTTGCTTCTGACTTGGACAAGAAACTCAATTGTATCATTAGGTCATATGGTAAAATTTCCATTTAAAAGACCTCCTTTTTCTGTCTGTCTCCTATTTGATAACATCTGCCTTTTAAAGATTATTTGGAGGCATTACCTGTCTGTAAATGTATGCCTCTGGTTACCATGGGAAAGCTTTAAGCGAAAATAAGTCCTCCCACAGTGGGAGGACTTTCACCAGAGCAGCTCTGCCTTTGCAGACCTTCGCTGTCTTTGGTCTTTTTGTCCCAGGGAAATAGGTACCCACGTGAATTATGATGGATTAGTTAGCTTTGGGGAACTACACTAATTTACTAAATGCTTTGGATGTCAAAAGCCAATCTTTGCATTAGAGGTAGAATGGTTTGAAAGCAAGCAGCGAGAGTACAAAATACTGCTGCCACCTGCTTTTGGGGACACAAGGAGACAAGAATTGCAGTAGAGACTCAGATAACATGCTAAGGTGAAAAACACACAGCAGAGGTCCCTTACTGAGTAAGCAGTTCTGTACAGGGCCTCCTTTTTCCCCTGTCATTTACCTAACATGGCTACTTTTTCTCTCAGCTCTTGAGGCTTTGTAACATCATGGTTATGGGGCTGGTTGCCTTTGCTGAAGAGGAAAAAGGGAGTGTCAGACTTGTCATGTTAGGGACATCTCACAGAAGGTTTTGTAAATGTATTCAAAAGGAAGTGAGGGGTGTACCGATCCCTGCAGAATGCAGCTGGTTAAAGTTCTTAACCTAAGCCATTTTTCAGTGCTTTAACCCATGTTCTGGGGTAGAGAGGAACAGTTCATCTATTAAATTCCCATCTCCACAAGAAGGGAAAAGAAGTCTCTCTAGGAAAAAAAGATTTGTTGCTCTTAACATTTTGTAGTTATAACAGGGAATGATGATTGCCAGGAAGTAATGAATGCAATTTGTGAGCTTGGTTTGTTTGCTTTGCCATCTCCAGCTTCTCAGCAGTACAAGCACTGCCTTCTTTATCTATCCTGAAAGCTGTGGGAATAACCCTACTGCCCCATTCAGTCTTACTAGGTCTACTAATGCAATAAGAAAATAGACGTCCACTGCCTACGAGATTGAGCAGCAGATGAACAGAACACACATTAAGTTTTAAGTAGTGAAAGCTCTTTACATATTGCATCTGTAGCAAAATTCTATGGAAAAGTTGCTTTTTAAAATAAATATGACGTATCAATTACTAAATAGCCAAATTGGTTAGAACATAACGGGTATCCTATTTTTGAGATTTAATTTCCTGTTCTAGTGGAAAGTTGAGTTTTTCCAACAGTATGTAGTGAGGATTAAAACCTCAGAAGAAATCTATTACTACGTTTGCATGCTTGCACATGGAAGCTCTTCAACTCTCTGATGCACTGATAGCTTGTTTTATTAATGTGGAATTTTGATAAGGCTTTTTACTTCTTAATATGCTCATCTTCTTACGTTCAAACATGTAAATGTTACTACATTTTCTAAGCCTAAAGCTTAAATTATCAGCTGAAAAAAAATAGCCTAATCAAGTTAACACCACAATACAGGGCAACGTAGTTCATCTTGGGTTTGGGGTTTCATATTTCTTTTCCCCTTTCTGAGGAGTCCTCAGTCACTTTTTGGAAAGACAAAACTGCATACCTTCAGGCCAAGGCTGGAGCGGGCGCAGAAGTCCATGTCCTGCAGTCCTAAAAGCACTGAAGAATTAAGGCAGTTTGCAGAGGGCCGTGATAGACCTCGCCCCCGTACGTGGATCAGCCGCGAGAAGAGCACAAAGCCCGTGAGGCAGGGTTTGCCCGAAGGAAGAAGGACTTGGAAGTAGCCTCATGCACACCACACACTTTCCAAATGCCCTGCTGGTTGCTAGCCCAGCACTGCTTCAGGCTCATTGATCCCAGTCCTCAGGAAAAATCGAGTTCAGAAGATGCGTTTGTAAATCACGTCGCGCTGCCTTGCCAGAACTGTGGCTAGAGGTTAAATATCAAATGTATTTGGGCTCTTTCCTATCAACAAGCTTCAAATTCTGCCTCAAACTCAGCTTCTGTGCAAACAACAAATGTAGTGTTATAGTCTAGATTTGAGAATGGCCTCAGCCTGGTCAATGAACACACCTATCATGTCGTAGTATGGCTGAAATATGTCCCTGGCCTGCAGAAGATGGTCCTAAATACCTGAAGACTACCTGTGGGTTTGCTGTGTTACAAAATAGCTCCTCATTCAGGGTCATCACCAGCGTGGGACTCTAAAGGTCTGCTTTGTACATGAAAAATAAGGGGTGGAGTCCTAAGGGGCAGTATGTACATGGCCTTTGTAAATTCAGGCTAGCTTGTGCCCGTATATTTGCCAGTGGTTATCTAGCAGCACAAATCAGTACTCCACGTGCAGTTATCTGATCTGAATTACAGATGTTTTCACATGTAAGCACCTGGTTTAACGAACAGATACACTTGCTGCAACCAGCTTCTAGAGTGCAGCCTGTACGCCTCAAAGTTCTCTTTTGAAAGCAGAGCTGAAGAACCCATGGGATCTCTGAAGAGAAGCAGCTGTAGTTGCTTTAGCATAGTCTCTGCCATGCCAGCAGGTAGATGAAGTTATGTAAAAATGTTCAGATCTTATTAAATCTACTGCCACTATAAGAAAGGAGTGGTTCACGCAGCTCTGCTAGGCAAATCACACATCAGCCTAGCAGTCACACAGCTACATGTGTTAGCTCTGAAATACGGTGGGCTAATAGAGGCCACATCTTTTGCAATTATTAGTTTGGATTTTTCATTTGAAGAACATGTACTCCAACCCAGTTCAAAGAAAAGAGTCAGCAACGCAACTTGGGATGTTCATTCCTGTAAGTTACCTCAGCCAGTGATTTGAATGGTAAAAATCAGAACTGGGGTTAATTCTGCCTTGAGTCTTGTATTCTGACAAAGGAGCTGTGAGAGAAATATAAAGCATGTTATAATCAAGGACCTAATGGGTGGAGAGAGAAGCATTTCAGGTGGTTGTGAAACACATCAACATCTATTGTCTGAAGCGACTCCTTGTCATCACTTGATATTTCTGATTTTCAGAGTGTCTTTGGATGCTTGCGCAGGCTGGTGTGTTGCCATGGATACAGTGGTGTCAGCGCTGAGTCCGTCAGTAAATGGGCTGATCTGTTTGTGCACCTCCAGAACGAAAAGAAAGAAAAATCCCATTGTTTGTGTGGCTGTTAGCAAAGGGAGGCTGACAGTAAAACAAAATGACTCCATATAATGGTTTTCAGAACATCCTCCTCTTCGAAATGATGGTGTAGTGAAGAGAGGGAAGATAATGAAGCAAAGGAACGAGGAGAGCTGTCAAGCACTTCCCAAAACCCTGCTTGCAGAGCTTAAGGCAAGGGGGTCCCTACATGATAGCATCAACTATATAGTCAAAGAAAATCAATCAGAAGGTTTAATAATTCAGTTTCCTAATGACTTGGCAGCGCTTTCTGCAAGAGCAAGGGAAAAAAAATATCAACAACAACAACAACAATTCCAATGCGAAAAGGGGTGATCAATAGACAACATAACACAAAAGAGTAACTTGGTTTTGAGAGATACCCTAAAGCAAGCAACAGATATGCATTATAAAGCTAATATTTAGATAGCACACATTTAATGCTTTTATCAGCAGCCAGGCACTGCTCCACTACTAAGTGAGAGGCAAAACAGGTTTAGAAGTGACAGGCTAGTGTATGCACAGGAAATCAAGTCAAAAAACCTGGGCAGCAGTCCAGGCTATTTTTTCCTTGGTGTTAGAAAATTCTCATTAATTACACTTATAAACGGCACAAATCTCTGAGCTGAATTCCCATACATTAATGCAGATTTTTTTTTTATTAGGCAACAACACAAGATTGTTTAATTTGATTATGAATTTTCATTTTCTGCTCTGTTATTCTAAAGGGAGCTCTACAAAGATTAGGCACATTACCGTGTATTTCACTGAGATTTTCTCTTGTCTTTGAGTTTCGGGTCAAAAAAGCACAAAAACTTCCATGGGGGGGAGGGGGGGTTGTTCCCCACTGTTTACACAGATGTTTAAGTTAAATAGCTGTTAACAATAAGAAATAAGAATAATACGAGGTCACCCTTAGTGTACCTTTTCTCAGTAGGGCTGCGTCACTGAATATGAACCAGAAATATAATGCAAAATACTTCATAGTGATTTCCTCTCTTCTTAACTGATGAGGTTTCATCTACTTAGTTTCTCTGCCATAAGTCAGGGAAAACACAGTTGGCCAGTTCTGTAGTCGACTGTAGTACCTTCCTCGGCTCACAGCTGTAATGGAAACACCAAGAACAATCTTTAGAGGCACAGAAGATAAGCAGAAAGCCAGAACTGCAATCCCTGGCCTTCCTGTAAGTCCCCTTGCTCTGGCATCACTCCAGAGGCACAGGCAGGCACTTGGTTGCTTTCCAGCTAGGGACCAACACGGATGGTAGCACTGAGGAAGCTTCTCCAGCACGAAGCCACTCCAGCCTCTCCTTGTGGCTTTGCTGTGTGCGTGTCCAGCACAGCGACACAGCTCTGTCAGGGTGCTGGCTGCACTCTTATTTCCTGTTGCTGACTCACACCGAAGACAGCTGAGCCTAGAGAAATGTTCCCCATGCTACCTTTCCACACCAACCACCACGGTCACCCCAGAGGGGAAGCGTGAGTGCAGGCAGGTGGTCTTTGCACTCCCAGCTGCAGCAGGAGGGAGCCTCAAAATACATCTGTTCATTTTGATAAGACTTACTTCTCATTGCACTAGCATTGAAAAATAGCAGGCCCAAGTCTGCTCTCGTTTCTCTGAGGTAATTCTGCTGATGCCAAATGAATGGCCCTGTCGTGTCTCTGTCTGGCTCTCTCAACTTAATTTTTTTTCCTGGCGTAAATGAGATGCAGAAGTGTCTGAGCACAGCTCTGCTTCTGTCTCATCTACGCAGCATCTCTCCTCAGCCACCTGGAGAGCAGGCTATGGCAGAAGTCAGCAAGCGTGTTTGCAGTGTAACGGGAGGTCCTAGTGTCCACCAGGACACGATCAAGCTCAGAAAATAAGAGGGGCAAGCTCAAGATAAATGTAGTCAGTGCTCTTCTCTTTTGGTGTGTGTTCACTGGCGCTACAGACAGGCATGTGAGAACTGTGCATAATGCCATAATGACTAAAAAATTTTCCACGGTGAAAGTTTCACACAGCCCTTTCCTATTGAGAGGCTGGCTTATGCCCTGGAAAATGACAAATTACATCCCTTCCAAAAATCTTGATTATCACTTAAGTCCTTGTGTTCACAGTCCTACCAGATCCTTGCAGAGGTTCAGAGAAGCATTCTCCTGCGTACAGATGAACTGTGATTAAATTTGTCTGTCAAGCTGAGCACTCACCTCCAGACTATCAATTAGTATTGCTCAAAGCACAGTGCTCTCATCTTTCACAGGTAGCCACTCCGGGAACCAGAAACATATCCGGGGCAGCCAGAGGCATTCATTTTCATGACACTGCAAAAATGCAGTCACAGTTTGTACAGATCTAAGACAAGACACCAATGCAGACTGGCAGGGAAAAGCTGAAAGGCGTCACTGTTGCAGACAGACGGATCGATACGCACACAACGCGTACGGGCAGTTCTGCAGCTCACGTTGCCAGCACATGACGTAGCCTGGCTCCAGTAAGCAGGGTTTAACTCTGGGAATCGATCCTCCTACAGTGAGTTGTACTTCAGCAACAAAGTAAACGGGGGGGTTGCATGGCAAATTTTCCTCTAAGTCTGCAAAATTTAAAAGGCATCTTAAAAAGAAACTTCGCATTTCATCTTGGAGATTTCTGCTTTTTAACTGCTCTGCCATCGAGCCATGGGAACCTGCTTCCACTAATTAATGATTCATAGACAGAGTTTATAGGAAGGGTGGGGAGGTATCTGGTCAAGCCAAAAGCTGTACATCTCTCTATTTTTCCAACTATGTTTGAACTGGTGAAGAAATTTCTGGAAAGCAGGGACAGAGCTGACCACGTAGCCAAGATAATTTCAGAATACACAGGCTGCAGCAGGTTGTTCTTTTCAGAGGTCTCTACCCTTTCTCCCAAATATTCTGTAGCCCCATTAGAGCACATAGCAGCTACCAACGTTTCCACAGTATTGCAATAGGTGCCAGAAACCAACCGTAGAGATCATTAGGGCTTTTCCTTGCAGAAGCCCCCACGGAGGCCTTCTTACCTCATTTCCCACTTTCAAGGACCTTTATTCAATAATTCCCCCCCAAACACACACACTCCTTAAACTGAGTGTCTCTGGCCACAGCCTGCAAACACCCCAGCTACAGCAAAAGCTGAGCTAGTGCCAGCGCTCTCCCCTTTAGCTTCTAGCTTACACGCTGCTGGCTAACAGTCACGGTCACTAAAATCTCAGCATATGGGACCTGTAATATCCCTACACGTACATTGATGAGCATCCTTTGGGTCTTGTCATATTTGCAATGCTTCAGTGCCCGCTCTGCTATGGCTTCGCCTGTTTTTATAGAGTCTTGTAGCTAAGCAACAGTAACCTCAGCTGGGCAGCCCAAGTGATGTGGCAAGGGCGATTTATCCCGCAGGAAACCTGTCCTCTCAGCCAGCTCCAGGCCGCTGGCCCCAGCTCGTCCTTACGGTTGACCACATCTTAGTGCGTACTTGGCGAAAGAAATTCAGACTCTGAAAAGCGTCAGATGGGAAACAAGGCAATTAATAGTGCCAACACTGAGGGTGCTGCTGAGGGCAGGACTGCTGCAACAGGAATAAAACTAAATCTGCCTCTGCACAAACAAGCATGTAGCAGGCAACAGGTGTTGCATGCAGGAGGCAATTCAGGAGGAAGGCAGTACTCTGAAGCTGAGTGGGTTAAACATGCTGGGAAAACCTCTACTGCCTTCAGTGGGCTTCAGATTAACCCCAAAAGCTCAAAATCAGCAAGTGAGGCTAGGACAGCAGGTCTACGCTCACCATGACTGAGAAACAAACCCATGAAAGGGGTCTCACCCAGAGAAATGATCTGCAGGGCCAGAAACTCATGGCCTTCCATTTGCTGGGATAAGAAAAGTGGAAGAGCATCAGCAAGGTTAAAGAAATATGGATGGGAAAGTTTTCTAAACACCCAAAATAGAGAGAAAACCCCTGATCCAACCACAGCTGGTCACAGAACTGCTGCACTGGACTTGGAGACAGCAGAGGAATCATGAGGAAGAGTAAACAAACACCTCTATTAACATAAACAAACGTTTAACAGAAAGCTGTCTCTTCCTGGGACCGTGGGGTGGGGGTCAGGCTGTAATTCTGTCATTTAGTCCTGGGCACTAAAATCTTGGCTGGACAAGCACCACCTTCACCCTTGTCACAGCCACTTGTTAAAGCCCTAACTCTGAGCACAAACAATATCAGCCCAAATAGTGCTTCTTGCTTCAAGTCAGGCCTTGGTCCCAGCATGGTCAAGCTGTATAAAGACCTGCAGGCACTTCTTGGCCAAAAAAGCATGGAAATTAACTTTTTTTCATCTGAACAGAGCTCCAAGGTATGAATCAAATGCCATTTGGCAGCATTCCAGTAGCAAAGTACATGCACCATCAAATATTCCTGCAGCCCTGATATATTCCAGCTGCTGCTGCCCAACCGACAGGCTAATGCACTTCTCTTCTAATATCACCTTCACCCTATTTTTCTTAAGACATTTGCAAACATTTATGAATTAAGCCTCGCAACACACTCATGCCTTACAAAAGGGCTGCTCTTCAGGCACAGCAGCTCAATGGTTAAGATGCCAAGCTGCAACTGAGAGCATTGATTCAAAGGCTGACCTTGGGTAAATGGCTTTGTTTCCACGTGAGACAGGGTCACAGATCTTGTCCTCCAAATTAGCGAGGACAAATACGTTGATATGTGCCAGGTAGCCTGCCCCCATGTGCTGGGAACTGCATAACTTCTTAGGACAAAAGAAATATTTCTGACTCTTTTTTCAGATGGAGTCAGGCAGACATTTTAGGGTTGTGCAGAAACTTGGTAGCAGACGCAGAACCACAGAGGTTTCCAACCCAGTGCCATAAGATCCTGTACTTGACCACTCACTAGAATTCAATTTTGCTCATCTCGCCTTCTCAGTTGAGAAATTAATATTTTATTCTTGCTGTGGAAATCACAAAAACTTCCCATTAGAGGTACCTAAAGTTTGATTCTTAACTCCAAATTTAGCATTATCATCAGTGACTCTGCAGCTCTCCCTGCTTTCCGTCAGGATTTACACAGGATCTAACAGGGACATTAGCCTCAGGCTATTGTCTGCCTAGCAGGAGACATCTTTATGGGGACAGATGATTTGCAGAACTCACTGACAGAGGACTCTATGAAGGTGAAAAGTCTAGATGGGTTCAAAGAAAGTATAGAGAAATTCATGAGGGATGAGGCAGGGGGTTACACATGACACAGACATCTCTGAGCAGCCAGCTGCTGTAAGGGGTACCATGAGTAGGACCTCCGTAAGCTCCCTCTGCTTCTTAAAAACTTTCCCTAAGCATTCAGTGCTTTCCTTTCTACTGTCTGTCTGCTACAAGGCTGTCCAGTCTGAAACAGCCACGACAATTCTTTCATTACTAGGGAGACCTTAAAAAAAGGGGATTTAAACAATGCATCAAATTTAGCTGTTTCTGAAAAAGTCTTTTCAACTAATATCCCCAGAGAAGAAATAAAGGGGCATTTCTGTTGTAAGTGTGCAAAGCTCTTTTCTCATCTTGCAAAGTGAACTGACAGAGATAAGGTATGGCATGATCTGAGTTTCGAATTATCATATAAGACTCCAAATTTATTTTATTAAAAGGAGCTATAATTAAATTTTGATGCCATTAGATCATACAATTAAATGTTGGCTTGCTTGAAGGTCTTTGTATTTTACCCTACATAAAAAGAACTATATTTACAAATGGAAGTCTTTTGAGATTTTCTCCTACAGGATGTTTAACAGCTACTGACATATGAAATCTAAACCAATTTTTTTAATCTACAGAATTGACTTGAAGAAAAGTTGCTGCTCAATATGGGGACCTACTAAATGTTTTCTACTCCGTGAGCTCCACAAGTTCTAAACGCCTCCAGGTAAGTGAAAAATAATTAACTTTATCTTCTCATCTGGAAAGGGAAAAAAAGCTAAACAGAACTCTCCAGGTTTTCTTAGGAAATAAAAAGAATACAGAACAGGAAGTAGATTAACTGTTCTCATATCATCATGAAATCACATTCGTATGGCCTATCCAGCTAAAAAACATTTAGTCTTGGTAGATCGATTATTTTTGGATCTCAAAAGTTACGGTTGAGCAACACAACAACAGAGTTTTAAAGGCAGAGGGCTCGGAACCCATCATAGGTTTGGAATTTGACAGCCACAAGGAGTGGACTCCACAGCCACAAGGAGTTGGACTCAATGATCCTTACGGGTCCCTTCCAACTTGGGATATTCTATGATTCTATGATCCTATGAAAATTACTTTTTCCCTAACACCCAACATACCACCCCAATATAACTTGATCCTTACAGCAGCAAGGAAAAACATTCAACTTTTAAACTTTAGTACTGTAGAGAAGGTCTGGTCTGGTTTTCTCAGTTCACTGCCAAAGCACCTGTGGAAGCAAAGCACAGCAATATTAAAGATCCATTAGAGGTGATGTTTTACCCAGAATGGCTCAATATTTGCAAATATATTAACATATTTGCCAACATTTGTCATACAGACTCAACTATTTATGCTGGCTTTTAAAACAAAAAGAAACCCAACACGCCTTGCTATGAATAGATATTGATAACAATAAAGCAATGAAACATAAGCTAATTAATTGGTAAGAACCAGTTCACGTGTGGGATGCTTTCAGAGGGGAACACTAACCATTATTATTACTTACATATGAAAAGTTAAAGAGAAAAGCAAGGATATCCTGTAGCTTGCAAATATCGAAGATAAAACCACCAGCCTCTGCCCTTTGTCTATGTCCTAGAGAGAGGGCGGAAAAAAAAAAGGTGAATTTGAATGTAAATTTACTCTGGGAAACAGTTATAAATCTCCTTTATTACATTTCGTAGACAGCCCTGAATGACTTCTTCTAACAATTGCTGGTAAGGAGGTGAATGTGATATAAAAAAATTTCTTAGCTATGTGTCAATGTTATCAATTCACAGCTATAACACAATTAAAACTTTCTTTTTTTTAATGTTAGGCTATAAATGATATTACTGTAGCCACAGGCTCCAAGAGTGAAATTTTCAGCATGTGCTGGGGAAGAAATGTAAGACTCTAAGCATAGTCACAGCTGTTAAGTGACCTGAAATTTTTAATAGAGAGGAAAATAAGGTGCATGCTAATGTTTGAATGGCAGGTTCATTCTGGAAAGTACAGCTTCCGTGGTGTTACAATCAGGGCTGAATTAAGTGACCTATTTAATGCAACTACTTGCTTGATCAGACTTGTTGATCCTTTCTGACCTTTTCATTAGAAGATATAACTGCGTCTCAATGGTTGGGTTGTCTTAGAGAAGGCATAGCATATAGTTTAAAACTGCAGATTTATATGAAAAATACCTGAATCTGTGCAGCATAACCATGTTGTAAACTGTTAACGGTGCTTGAGCTGTTTCCCAAGCAGCTTGGACATCTGCACAAGTCCTAATCTTACTGGCTGGTCCAAGCTAAGCCATCCCCACTGTTCAAGCAGAGCTTCACTCTTTTGGACTGTCAGCGAGATTTCAGTTCTCATGGAAGTGCTGGCAGAGACAGCACTCGGAGATGGTCTGATGTCTCAGAGAAGCTTTACATTGAATTTTCCTTCATTAAATATATATGCACACTCATATATTCTGTACATATATGCAAAAAAAATGGATCCTACTCCAAGAGATTATGCCAAGAAACTAGTAGAATTGATGAAATGGCCCCCATTGGCTTCATTGGGCACTCATTCAAAATATTACTCTGATTATCATTGTGGCTCAAATTCAGCAAGGTTGTTAAGTATCTATCTAACTGAAAGCATATGAACAGTCCCATTATGATGATTCATGGATTTAAAAATAGAAATGTGTTTAAATGCTCTTGAATGCTCAGGTCTAAATGAAATCAATACATGCCATGCTTCTTATTCATGAAATATTAAGGGAAGATACATAATTTATTGTGTTCTGTGTATGCATATGTACTTAGCACTGATTATACTGTAATATACTGAGTTATGCATAATTTAAACTGTATAGCACACACTTTATGGGGAAAAAGTCATTGTTAAACCCAGAACAGTGCACTTTTGGTGAACTGGGGATTTATTTTATTCTTAAATATGTTCTCACGTGTTCAAAAGCCCTTTTCCAGAGGGAAAGAAATCATAGCCTCCTCTAATGCTCTGGGAGGGGAGACCAAAACTAGTGCACAGCTCTGCGCAAGCTGCCAGCCAGCACGGAGGTCTTTTGCTGACCTCTGGTGACAGGCAGAGCCACAGCCAGCACCCATACCAGAGCACACAAATCACTGCAAGAGCCTCCCTCTCTACTCAGGACCATCCATCAGCATCAAAGATAAAAAAAATTCCTTCTCACATTTAATGGTGCCCGCGTTATTTATTCACTGCTGTGGATAATTGTCACCATTACTGGTTTATAAGCCATTTTTCTGTTTTGTCAATGGCACCATGGTAGCTGTGGGCCTTCCAGTAATATATAAAGGACTTGCTGAGAAAAGCATTCAAGGGCAAATTTAACTGTATTTATGGAAGGAAGCGCACTTCTGCTCTGCAACGCACATCAGGGAGTGTGTAATTAACCTGCTTAAAGTCAGCATGCACGTAAAAGCTTTGCTCGGCCAGGAGATGCAGGACGTAGTTAGCACCTGCCTCATTGGGATGACTTTTAAAAGCTTTGCTTCCTTTTATTGCAACGTGACCCTTTCCTGTCCACACCTGGAACAGACTCTGCTGGAGAAGGCTGCACTGCAATTCAGATACCTCTGTGCCCTGCAAAAGCAATTAGCTCTAAAGACAATGCAAGAGGCTACATTCAGTCAGCAAGGCCAGATTTGCCAGCAGGGATGCTGCAATAAGACCAAAGATCCAGCTGCTTCTCCATCCCATTCTGGATTGCTTTTGCTGTGAAGGAGTGAGTTCAGCAACACAACAGCTACTGGGCAGCAGCTGGAAATACTCTGAAACCTCACTGCTTCCCAGCTTGTGCATAAGGGCTAAGAATGGCCCAGTTACCGATAAGCAAATAGATACTAAGCAAATAACGTCCCTTCCTTCCATCCTGTGCTCCATCACATTTATTTTCGCATCTTCCTTATTTCCATTGACACTTCAGCAGAGGAGAGCAGCAGCCACCACACTTAAGTGCCTACAGGGAGACACGTCTGCCACATCCCTGGCCATGACCTGATGCAGCAGGACACTCGGCACCTCCTCCAAACGCCTTCTGCCACCACTGACCCTGAATGGAGGTTTCAGCCCACTTCATTTCATTTGCTGAGATTCATCTGTTTCTTTACCTCTAAGTGTGAGGAAAACAAAACTAAATAAAATCTCCACTTGTGGCCCAGTTTTGAGTTAAAGCCAATCTAACCGTGATTTCATGTGCCTTGTGGCAGATAATGATGAAATGAGCAAACTTTGATCAACTCCTTTGCAACTTAATTTTTTTTTCCTCCAGTCTCTTCAAACAAAATGTTCCATTGGTAACATCATGGGATGTAAATATTTGGCACTGGTGGTTGTTTTCACCAAATTATTGTACCTGAAAACCAGGGAGTTAATATGTCACCCAGAACTTCCCCATACCAATCATTTACTAAGCATGCAATGATTAACGCTTGGCAAAGAACATGCCTCCAAGCTAGCTGCTTTGGAAACACCTCTGGAAGGTAGGTAGAAATTAGTCTGAGCCTCCTGAAATGCAGGAGGAACATCCCCGGGAGGCAAGCTCTGGGCTGCGAGCAGGGAAGCAGCTGTACACAAGGCTACCTCAGTTGGGAACATCAGAAATGCACTTGCAGTCCAGTAGTCAATTGAGATAAAAAATTGGAAAAATAAGCCTAAGGCCAGGATTGAATGTGTAGGTCAAAAAGATAAAGGAGCAGGAAACTATGGAAATCCTCTCTGACCACACTTTTTTTTTTTTCATTAATTCTGTAGATCCACAAGTCAGTGGCACTATACAGAAGTCACTAGCACAGCACGCATTGCCCATCTCCAGCTGACTCTAGCCTTCCTGTCCCCTGAACAAGCCAAAATAGGTCTCCTATTTCTTGGCTGAAACCCCCATAGCCCAATTTCAGATTGGTCTCCACATACGTACCGAGATAAACTTCACCAAACTCAGGACTTGCTATGCATGCAGATGCACACAGTGTTACAAAAGACCCTACAAAATAAGAGCTATGAATTATTATTTTTTTTCCTCCCCTAAAGAAGTAATTCTTAAGTGTTGCTGAGAAGGTTACATTACTTCTCTAAAACTAAAATGCAGCTACAAATGCTTGACGATAGATGGCGCTACATGAACATGAATTTTGTTTTTAAATAACTTGGATACTAAGTATTACATATACTTGCACATGAAGTGTGCCTGAGCAGTGTCAGCATTTTATTTCTGTTATTTCTTACACATGCATAAATGAAATATTAGAGATAAAAATGAGGAAGACAATTTATTGAGATGTCAGACCACCTGTGTTTTGCAAGGAGAGGGCTATTGTCACATTTACAGGCACAGATCGGACAGTGTCAAATCAGGACATCCCTATAGCCTAACGTGGCTTGCTGATAAAGGCCTCTCGAACCGAAATGTGTTTGTAGCCTGCCCAGCCCCAGGTCTAAGTGACTGTACCAAAGGGAAGGTGGCTGTGGGCAACCCACTGAAGTCAGTCTGGTGGACATAACTTAATTTCTAATTTCCTGGGTCCCAAAATACCACTGGCAGAGCATGCTGTTTTGAATAAAGCCAACAGAACAAAATGTTTAAATAGCACTGGCAAGTGCAAAAACAGCAGAGGTAAATTTCCATTTGATCTAAACACCAGTCCTAGTTGTTGCCTGCTGGCTGGCAGGGCAGCCTGCTGGAGGAGAATGCATCGGCAAATGACAGACAGAAGAGGGAGAACTGCGAGAACAGAGTGAAGCACACAGAGCGAGAAGGGCATCCAAAGCACACCGTATCAGTAGCCACACTGGGGAGTAAGATTTGCAGAGACCCATAGTAATGTGAAATGTACAGAGCAACAACAACAAAAAGCTCCCAATTTTCTTTCAAAAACTATCCGTTTTCACTCTTAATATGTATGGAAAAAAAAAGTTTCTATCAACTAACGACAGTGTTCTCTCTGCCTCTCACACACCTACGTTCATAGACTAGGTACTTAAACAGCAAAGCAAAGTGCATTTACTTTGTTTTCTCATTTTACTGCTAGCAAGATCAAGATCAGCGATTGCTCAAAACCAGCCTTTGACCCGCTGGACCAACTTACATTTGTTACTTTTCTAGCAAGGGCATCACAGTAATGGCTAAGTAGTGAAAATGCCTGTTAAAGAACAAGGGGAAAAATCAAGAGAGCACCATGGCTGAGAGAAGAACAGAAAAGGCTAAGTCACAAGGTTCTGTAAAACATAATTACCTCGTACTGTGAGCACACGAGAGCATAAGAAGTTTGTTTCATCCTTCACATTCATGGGTTAAACCAATGCAAACTTCTTTTCTCCACTAGCAATTTCGAGAAACTGTAGCACACTGAGGCAATGGGAAAAGTGGGGAAGTTCATCACCTAAGGCTGAAATCTAGAAGACACAGAGCAGCAATGCCAGGATGCATTCAGAGCAATCACCTTCTCTTGCTCCCACTTTTGAAGCGGATCTTCTGGATGTCCTCAGCTCCTGCACGTTGATTAACGTTGCAGAGCAGCCTCAGGGCACCTAAACCAGACTCTTCTAGGATGAAGCTACACTGACTGGTCTGGTCCTGTCACCATGGTGAGCTCAGACCACAGGAGCAAATCAGAGCTAGGCGGAGTAAAGCCTGGAAAACACACACAGTGCACAGGTCAGGTCCTCAGCACCCACCACAGCTCTCTGCAGAGGCCCTTCCATCGTGCCACCTACCCCTTTAGCGTAAGTGCATGTGGCCGAGAGTGTCACTCTGTCCTTCTCACAGCACTCAAATGTGTTATCTTAGTTGGTACCCAGAGCTTCCCTCTTAGCTTTTCCTTGGGATCAGCATCACATACTGACAGCTGGCGAAGCCCAACTCCTCCTCCTCCTCCTCTCTATAAACCACCATCTCCCCTTCCTCACAGCATTAAACACTGAATTGAGAAAGGTTCTAGAGAGTTTTTCCTGCAGAATTGAAACGGGGATCATATTATCTTTGACATTAGCTGCCTTATTAAATCTGCAGGATGTGAACCATATTTAATTACATGCTTGCTCCAAGCAGAGACAGTTAATTTCCCACTATCAGCTCTTAGCCATCAAAATATTTCTATTGTAGCTCTCAGTTTTGTATGGGCTAAACAAGAATTAGAAAATTTAAGTAGCATCCAGGAAAGCTTCCTGTACTGTTTTGCATTTGCTCATTGAAGTTTGCAGGTCAGATAAAATTGTTGTTCTGTCCTCTAAGAGGAGCCGGATATTTCCTAAAACTCAGTAAGCCCGTGGGAAGGCTGATGTGGGTAGAAATGCTAACTGTACTGGGGAGGTAAAGCCAGCTTCCAAAGCCACTTGAAGCGGCCGTGTGCATCCTAGCCAGCACGGGTAAGACTTCTGAGACAAAGGGAGGCGGGAAGAGCATTGATGGGTCCCTTTTGTGCACTTATGTACGTGTTGTCTGGTGAGTGGTGAAATACTCTGGGAGATGCAGCTTGCAGCCATGTATCCCCCATGGGATGGTCCCCCATCCTTCACAGAGAAGGAATTAAACTAAGAGTCATGTCAAGGAGAGAGATACATCCACCCCTTGGAGTCCCTGGTGCAGTTGGTGGAAGATGACGATTTGAACCAGCCCTTCCAGCCTTGACAGCAAAAGAGCAGAAAAAAAGCAAGGTCCAGCCCATATTTGAGACTCCTCATCTGCAGGGCTGCTTGTCATGGGCAGCCAGCTTCCAGTTTCCAAGGGGAAAAAAAAAAGATCATAAAGCACTTGAAGAAAATCAACCTTGTTCAGGATTTTCAAATTAAAGAAACAATCTTGCATGAGAACTAACAAGAAAGTTACCATTCATACACACAAATTTAAGCATCTGTTGAATATAGATAAAGAACAGCAGGGTTGGATGTTTCCCTCCATCATCTTTTTGGACAACAGGAAAGCATAAGGTTTCAGAGGAAAGCGGGGAGATTTCCTGGGTTGTGAGAATAACATCAGGTAGATGGATCCACAGCCTACTACAGAGAGAGAAGGGGCAGCTCCGCAGCGGATGAAATGGCTGTAAAGTTTTAATGCTCTGACTGTAATAGTAGGCAGGAACTAAAGATCTGTTTTTCTACAATTAGGAGAACCATAAATATGGAAGTTTGGAGCATTAGCACACAAGCGCAGGCAAAGTATTTGAGTGGGAATCGTGTTTGTAGAGATACAGGAAATACTCAAATGTAAAGCTACTACAACCTTATTAATTAAATATCATATTCATACCTCTGTCTCTTCATTTACATCCAGCACCTGAAATTGTAGATCAATCTACCAGTTACCAACTAAAGGACATTTGCAACATTAACATCAGATTTTTAGAAGTAAATATTTCAAGCAAACTTCTGCACAGTCTGTGCTCAGTATTTTTCTTTTTCATGTATCTGTATCCTGCTCCAAGGGTGAAGTCGTTTCAGCAGCCTGATACAAAATTCATCTGGGAAATGCTGGAGGGAAGTATAAGATTGCAAGTGCTTCCCCACCACCTCCTCCCCTTTCTCTTTAGTTCCTGTTATTTGTCTGCACAATTGTATCTTAATTTATCTTAAATGTATTAATAAGCCCATTGTACCTTCTATCTCTATGCAAATAGCTGGAATTCCAAACAGTAGTCATATCAAAAAACCCCACTTTCTTGCCTGGATAAATACCAAAAGCTGCAGACCTTCAGCAACTGTGCAGTGTCAAACTCCTCCTGCAGCGTGCTATTTCTCAGCACCAAGAGGAACATACAATAAAGCTCTATTAACTGCTGCCACCCTCAAGCCATCATACCATTATCTCAGTCTGTATTTCAGGATAAAGCAGGAGGAGGAACATACGTGCTGCTTTCTGGCTTTCTAGCACACTGAAGGGAATTGCTTACGTTGAACGAAAGCAATGGACTGCGCTGACCCACTGCTTTGAAAGATCAGTCCAGTTTCACGTTTGCTTTGCCTATTGAGGTGGGGGTGTATTCAACATTCACACATAATGTTTAAAAAAAAAAAAATCAAGAAAAACTTGTTCTACATGACTCTTAACCAGGAAGAATCTGTTTCTTTCAGCTTCACTTGTGTAACAATCATTCACTTATTCACAGACGTATTTTACATTCACCGCTTGTTACAGATCCAGTTAAACTGCAGCATTAAGATCAGATATAGGCTTTGGCAGGCCTTAGAAGAAGATGATAGATAACCACATGTATGTTAGATACAAGGAAAACTGTTTCACCTCAAGGGTGGTCAAATACCAGAGCAGACTGCAGAACCTCCAGCCTGGAAGACAGCAAAACTCCAGCGGACGAGCTCCTGAGCAAACCGAACTAAAGCGGCTTAGATGACTTCAGGCAGTCCCTTCAAACCTGAATTATACATTTCAGACATTGGTAGAAGTTCCCAAAAATCATAAGAGGAAGTTTTGCAAAGGAGGAGCTCATTGTAAACAGCTGGCAAATTCTTAACCCATCACCTGCCAGTCAGGTTTTGAAGAGGTGAAGCTCTACATGATGTTACTGCACCCTGCACAACATGGTGCGGTACGCAGAATAGATTTGGATACTGAAAATACACACTGGCATGACTGAACTTGCCAGCCCTACAGGAGCCTACCTTACAGGGTAAGGTCTCCTAATAGAGCTGCTCTGGCAGAGGGAACAGACCTATTGCAGCCTCTCCAGACCCTGGCTGACAACTGGCACCAGCAGCTTCAACGCAGGTGTTACAGCTGCAGTAGCAAACAGTACCACTTCTGATGCAGGTGCTGCACAGCAAGCACGTGGCCTCTTTTTCCAGAAAATCATTTACAAAATTCTTATTGTCCTGGTCAGCCAAATGTTGGTTTCCTTGTTTGTTTTCGTTAGGACGGTAAATAGGAAGTTAGAGAAAGTGAAGTTTTTTAGTTTTTCAACTGTAGCTCCAATAGAAAGTGTTTTGTGAAAATTCATGTCACCACAGAGGACAGAAAAACATGGGAATATTAAAAGACTTGGCTCTTTGTTCTCAAGTGTACATCCCTATGCAGACTTGGCAGGTTTGCGTGCACCACTGTTCTCCAAGATTTTAGAACCACCTCTCCCTTTTCTTGTACTTCTTCTGCAGTTTGAAATTAACCTCCATATTTTTCTGGCTCATATCTGTGCATACTCAGCAGGTCTCTGCCTTGGGAAGGGGGGGACAGAGAGACACTGTAATTCTCTATCTGCTCAGCTGTGGTAAGACTGCAGCAGCTAGTAGAGCTATTAGGTGCCTGAGAGCAAGAAAAAGCCAAAATAGGGGGCTGCACTCAGTTTCTTGCAGGCTCTGCTCCCTTGTAAGTGCCACTTGGCACAGCTCATTCCAGTCCCTGATGCATCCCACCTCCTGCAGATAAGCAAGCCAAACATCATCCTAGATCTTCTCATGCCCCTACAAGGATAGTTCCTGCACCTCTGTTTGGAGGCCATCACCTAACCACTCTTACTAAGCTAACTCAGACGCTAAGAAAGCAGAAAAAATCAGAACTGCCTATTTAGATGGGTCCCTGAGCTGACCTAGTAGACAACGTCGGAGGACAAAAAGATAGGTTGTGCAGCAAGAGGTCTCCAAATTTCTGAAGTCATCCTGTTTGAGAACTCAAAAATGGATTTTCTGCACTCCTTATAAGCTGCCTGTGGGTGCATATCTGCATTACTGTCAGAAGAACAAAGGGAAGTAAGAATGAGAAGATTTTTGGTTTGGGAATTGCCCAATATCCTGGGACTTCTGACAAGTCCTTGACTTCCAGTCAATTCCCAATCTTGTAGTGAAACCAAGAAAGTAAAATCAAAGAAGTTAATTCATATTTAACAAAAATGTAAACTAAAATAAAATGCTAACTACATTTTCTAAATTTTGCTTTGAAATACTAGTCTGTGCTACTGGACTCATAATTCACTTCAGAAAAGATATTTTGTGGTTTCCTCTGTATCCATATCAGTAATGTTAAAATGCTACGGCTTGGTAGGAAACACTTCTATTAGCCAGTAAATTTCTTCAAGATTATACATCTCCCTCCCCCCCCCCCCCTTTTTTTTTTCCAATGGCAAACAGCAAAACCAGGGAAAATCTCACCGCAGTGCTGCTCGTAGCTTAGAGCCAACAGGACCAATGGGGCAAAGAGCACTCAACTTCGGCCTTTCTTCTCCCTCCTCTACCACTTCCAAACACTGCAAGTCTGTCTGCCCGATAGAATGTTACCGTTCAGATGACTCAAACAAGATGATCTGGCCATACTCCCATAGATTTGGTTAAATAATACTGCTCTGACATCTTCTTCAGAGAATGAATCACACATGTAAGAACAGACAGCCATTCAGATGTGTAAAACGAAACACAAAGCTAGTCATTCTCCTTGAGAGTTCAGGGAGAAAAGAAATTTGACTCCAAACTAAGCCTTTAATTTGTAGTGTAACCTACAGTCCTCCCCTCATATATAAAGGGCAGAACTTTTAATGAGGTCATCTGGAAGTGCATATTTAGCATATTTTTAATCCACATGCCTAAAAGTAGATTTGTTTTCTTAACAACTGTTAAGAAAAACACCTGACATACTACAGCCACAAAGACTGACCTATTTTCAAAACCACTTTGAGCCAGCGAGAATCTCAACACAAATTGCACTAAGACCCCAGCAATCTTTCAAAATACAATTAAAAGATGCAAGATAAACAGCATCACAAAAACCTTTGGAAAATGGGGTGCGCTTCAGTTTTATGTCTACTTATTTCTCCTCTGCAGAGATTACAACACATAATAAAGAGTTGTTATGCATTCTTAACCAGTAAGTTACTTCATTTGTTTAAGAAGTAGCATTTCTATTATGTATCCTGCTGGTGACTTCTGAGTAGGTAGAATTCCTAAATATTTCTGGGATTTATGAATGGAGAAACCTGTATACTTTCTGTTCATCTAAGAATCTGAATATTTCCATTATGACCAACTTTAATTACTTAAAATGTAAAAGTGACAGAACATTTTTTCTTGCCATAGTAACAGGAGAAACATGAAGAAAAGCCACAGGTACAGACCTTAATTTGCTTACTATCAGGAAAGACACTTTATAAAACTGACAGCACAGCCCATTTGTACCAGACAACATGACTTCTTTTGTCATGTACACCTTTTGAAGCAGTCTCAAATACTACACCTGACTTCTGCACGCGGAACAATGATACTTGGACTACTGCTTAACCACTTGTGGGTACATTAGCACCAAACAGGAGGGAAATCTCAGACTAATAGTGAATATTTAAGGAACAAATGGATGTTCATATAACAGAAAGATCAAGAAGGAGGGGGGAAAAAATACTCAAAAACTCAACCCCACTATTCCAAGAATATCAACAAGGGGCAAACATAAGCAAGAGATAGAGGAGCAACATATCAGCAGAAATGTCTTTTACTTGGCTTATATGAAACTTATTCATCTAAAGATTGCCTGTAATACATCCTGAGACTTTAGGCATCCCTTGCAAAAGTGTAGCTAGGAAGCTTTTTAAAGAGCCAGAAGAAAATTGCTCTTCAGTGCTCTGAAGATGAAGGCAGTCAGGGCTATTTGCATCTCCTTGGAAATGTCTTCTGCTCCACTTGCTGGAAGAGACACAAGTTCAAGTCTGGCTTACCAACCTGCAGACCCCTATCCCAAGGAGAAATTTGGCCCTGATATCTGAAAATCTTTTCCACCATGAGGAGAGGCAGCAGGGGAGCAGGCTGCATCCTTGGAGCTTTTCAAGAATCGACCAGATGAAGCTGCAATGAACCTGATCTGATGTTGTAACCCAGCCTGAGTGCAGGAAGCAATTGGACCTGAGGCCTCATGAAGTCCCTCCTGATGTCAGCTACTCTACAATTCCATGATTTTATGGTTATATCACAAATATTTGTTAAGGGAGAAGCTGTTAACACCATTTTCCAAGTGCAGGACAGAGCAAAAAAAAGAACAAAAACACAAATGAAAAATCCCCTTCCATTGAATTCGGTATATTCACAACTTAGCAGCAGTCACAAAAATAAGCATCTTCATGAAATTAGAGCAAAATCTTAAATTCAGATTCCCTGGCTCTCTTGCTCATGTACAGATCATGTAACGCTGAATAGAGCTCTTGCAACAGAAAGTAAGAAATACAGAAATAAAATTTTAAAAATCGAAAAAAAAGAAGAAAAAAAAAAAAAGCGAGAAGTTACTTAACTGTCAGCCAAACCTGCTGGCATTTTCACAAGACTAGACCTGGCATTTATTTCTGAGTAACTTTCAGGAACAATATTTGCAAGCTTGATAAAATGTTTACAATTCCTCTCACAGAGGATTTACATTTTTACAGACCTTTGTAACAGATTAAAGTTACTGAAGCACATGGTCCAAACACACCACCAAAAAGCAAACAAACGGAAACTAATCAGTATATTGCGTTACAGGGTAAGACTATACCTTATGTGTTATTGCAGTAGGCAAAAGCCAGCCCCACCATAGCAGAACCATTTTACCCAGCTGCTCTAATTACTCCTTTCTTTCCTACTTGGAGGGCCAGTAATTGGCCATAGCTGGTAGCATTTAATGTCACACTGCGCCCGGCAGCTGGTGGAGCCCTGGCTTCACTTTGGACACAACTTTAATTAGCTGTGATATTTTGGGTGTAATTACAGCTTAAAGTTGATTTCTCTTTTTTGCCCTTTGTTTGTTGTTTTCCAGAATTATTGACAAGAGCATCCTTTGTTTCTCAACTGTGAAAAGGGATGCAAATATTAAAGTTGCCATATTAAAAGGGTAGACAGGTAACCTAAAGCAAGCCTATGTTGCAGAAAGATTTTTTGTGAGAATTTTGATGGCACGGGAGTTCATGCAGAGTTTACAGGTTAATGATGAGCAAGCTCAAGTTTTGCTGCTCCTGATCATACAGTGTAACTCAGGCAAGTGCCCCATAAGGTCATTAGAGCTTGTCCCTGCCTTGGGGAATGATGCAAACCATACGCTGTTGCAGGACACAAGACGTGGGTCCAGAATGTAAACCTAGAGCAGGACTTCTCCATATTCCTCTGCTTTACAGGTTTGCAATTAATTGTTAAGACAGCCTGGAAGTATTGAAAAATACCATTACAATGGCTCTATCATCATTGCAGAGACATGGAAAGCATTTCCCACTTCAAATAATTCTTACCATTTGAATGAAATTATTATTTAACTTGACTTTAAAATATGCCAAAAGCATTATAGCCTAACTGCTTCCTTTGGGAAAGAACTGACTGTACCTGGCATCCCTGAGGACATCTCCATCTGTGACTAAATATATCAGCATACAGGAAAACATCCTGCCTTGTTACTGCTCCTACGTTTGTGGATGGAGCAGAAAACACTGCTGTTAAGTTAAAAGACCCATGCATGCAATGAACAAATGAAGCCTTTTAGAGCGAATGAGTTACCTAGTCTGTGTTTTATGGACAGCTGCTAGGAGTCAGCGAGCTAACTGCACAAAGCTGGCACAAGTTAGCATTCCTCCTAAAGGCCAAATGACTGCTACAATCAAAAACCTGGTTTAATTAACATAAATATTTTAGCAAGCTGCTGTCATTCTATTTTAAATATGTTTAAACTAAATAAGCAAACTTTTTTCTTTGTAAAGCAAGCTGTCAATTACTAAATAGGACTGAACATTGACACTCCTAAATGGGCACTTAGGAGCCCACTGTCTGAAATATGTATTTCCAGAAGAACATCATTTTTTTGTCAAAAAGCCAACCCCACCAAGAAGAGGTATCCAACTTACTGTTTTTTCAGTATAATTCTCTCTTGTTACCCAATTTTACTATATTCTGAGACAATCTTCCCTGGCAATAGTTTGTCATAGCCTTGTGAAAAGCTTGCTGCTTGAACATGCTGCCATTTTGTTCCAAAATTTTCACTAAAACTGGATGTAACTATCATAAAAACATAATAATGACAAAAAAGCTTTTTCTTTATGAGGAGATTAGTTAGCATACAGCTTACTCATATACAAGTAGTTCAGTTGCTGGTTAACTGGGATTAACATTCTACTATTAGCTTCAGCTTCTATTTTTCACTTTGGAAGCCCATTACAATGATATTACTGGCTTTTGAATCAGCACTGCCTCTCTTTGAGACTAGTAGCTTTGTTATGATAGCTAGTTCTTGTTGTACGACATCATGAAGAATTGAAAAAATCACATTTTTGATGTGGTAAATCTACTGCATGTAACATGGTCTTTGTCAAGGTCCATCTGCTCTACGCTTCTAAATACCACCTTTACATCTTCTTGCATCTCCCTTCTTTATTTAAAGTGGCATTGAACTAATATTTACGAATTTTTCCACTGAAAACAGAAGCTCTTCACTTGCAAACACTGCAAACTTTATATACCCACATATGTATGAAAGAATCTGCGTGTGTGTAGCTTAGAGCTTGATCCATGTTACTCCAGTTTTATATTTGCTTTCATTCTGCTTAGCATCCAAAAAACTCAAAGGAGGCCAACAAAAATCAGTGACACTTGTATCGAGAGATTATTTTAGAACTTGAATTTATTCAGCCTTTCTGCTATGAAATGAGCCATTGTAACTGTGGGTGATGTACAACGCAAAGCAGCTTTACCAGCCTGTAACACGTTATGTGGGAATGTAATAACCATTTTCACTTACCCGAGCGAGTGATACCACAAAGACACGTGTATGCACTCGGTATATATCCTTAATACATGGCACAGAAAAGGTGAAGGCTTCAGGCCCACTCATAGCACTGTTACCTTGGTTAAACAAGCAGTCAGAGATGAGATGCCTGAGATGGGGCATCAGCTTGTGCGGCAGAAGGCAAGGAGACAACTCCTTAGCAAGTGATTTTCCAGTAGCGGTGCCAGTCATTGTCACAGGAATAACTGCGTGGTTTCTTCCCAGAAAATCTGGAAGATTTTATGTGTCTTTTGTTGGCTCACAAGCTTGGCTTTCCCCGGATTTTGCTGCCTGCAGGGTTATGAAGTGATTTTCCTAGCTGTTTCTCTGGCATCCCTGGAAGAAGCAGCAGGTAGCCTCCCGCTAAGTTTCCGTAGCTCAAAGGGGCAGTTTTGGGTGTCTGCTTTTCTTGGTTTGTTACTGACTGTTCAATGGCCAAGCACAGGAAGCTTGCAAGGTTGAAATGGCTTGGCAGTAAGGATCAGTAGATAGGGCTAACTAAATGAAAAGTAGAAAACAAGGTGGTCTTTTTATCATTTGTTGAATTTCTTAAAAATGAAATAATGGGAGAGAAAGGGACCTGGCTGGAACAGGAATTACAAGCTTCAGTTGCACTTCTAAAGCAGTTGGAAATGAGGATGTTTCCCACGTATGGGGCGCTTTTGGGAATTTCTGTTTGTTTGGCTTTTAAGACCAGCACCACCTCTCCTAATGTACAGGTGTCGTCCTTAAATAATTGTGGACTGAAGAATATCCATGCTCGCACTCCTGCCGTGTTCCTGGGATGCTCCGGTGCTCCTCAGGCTCCTGCCAAGCCTGTTCAAACTGGCTGAGACCGAGCCAGCCGAAGGAAAGGAGACCTGCCTCTCTGGGCTGCAGGAAGACTTCAGGGCTGGGAAACCAGGCTTTAAAATGCAGCATTTGAGCTCTTTTCACCTGGTCCCCAATTGCATGTGTTATGCCACATACGAGCCGTCCTCATCTCAGTGCTGTCTTGTTTGAGCTCAGTGTAACAGAGCTCAATATGGAAGAAAGAGCGATATGGAGGAAATTCCTGTGGGGTTTATTCAGTGTATCAGCCCTTCTGTCGAAAGCTGTTGCAAATCCTAAGCAAAGTCTGAGGCAGTGAGGCTTGGCCCTGCTGCTGGTGTTGATTATGTTGACTTACTGTTTGTCTCCCTGGAAAGGAGCAAGATATATTGAGACACTGGTGTAACAAATCCCTGCTTTATTAGGCTGCAACCCTGAGCTTTTATCCCACCCAGAGCTGGCTGCCGTTTATCTCAAAGTTGCCTGCACAGTGCATAACTCACCAAAAGTGATTTTGCCCTCTGAGATTCACAGTCGCCTCCTCCCCAGCCTTAGTTCCTCAGCCCTAAAGTCCAGCAGGAGAGCTGTGCTAGTTGTTAACCCGTGCCTTTCCCCAAAACAACATTAAAACCCGATGGCTCTACCGCACTCAAAAGTCCTTGTAGAGCATATCTGAAACACAACGATGCTGTGGCTGGTTTCTGGCATGCCTCAGTGCTGAAACTCACTTTTTGTTAGAGCTGGTGAAGAAGAAATAACTTTAGTTTTTGAGTTTGTTTGACTCTCATGCATCCCTGGAATAACTCATCACCATATAATTCCTCCTTCCAGTTTCTGATCAGACTACATTGTTTCAAGTCATGTTTTTCTGCTATCTCCAAAAAAGTATATACTCCAAATTTAATGGACTCCTCATCTGACAAATATGCACTCATCAGGGAGTTTCGTGCTTAACTCTCAAATATCCTTGGCTCTTGTACTTAGGAGATCACCCACATTTCTCTTACTGAGTCATTCAGATCATATGCCTTAACTTATTGCAGAAGATGAGTCTTTCAATGCTTTACATAAAATTTGTTTGTCAAAAGCTGAAGTCTATCATGACGAGTGTGGAATTCAAGGGGAGATTAATCCAAACCACATAATTCACAACAGCATGAAACGCACCTACATCATTTTCGTTTATAGGTAGAAGTGTCACACAACCATCTTCCACATACCACTGAAGCATATCATGTAACAAGACTCCTGATACGAAACAGTTTTGGAATCAGTCACAGTCCAAACAAACACTCTTAGAATATGATCAGATTAAGTTGTTTAAAGTAGGGGGCATGTGGAAGTCATCACAAGCTGACATCAGATGTAAATCAGGCCTCTACTCTGAAAGGGCTGAACACAGGGTAGGTTGTAGTGTAAGCTCAGCAACTTTCCTGGACTTGTTTCTGTTCTCAAATGTTTTAGCAAAATGCTTTTAAAAATGTGATAGAGATCCAAAAGGGTTTGACAAAGTGCTGTTAAATGAATGATACCTATCATTTTACTAGATGCTGGGGTGGCTACTTTAAAAAGCAGAATGCAAGTAGAAAAAAACACTGCAGTGTTTTCTGTCAAGCAGGAATAGGACCTAAAACATACTTCAGATTCGACAAAGTATGTCAGCATGGAAAGCCTACCCTAAGCATGCCAGGAGACCCAAGAAGACCTTCAACATTTTGCTGAATCAGCTGCCACAATATCCAGTGAAAGCATGTCCTTGACAAGGAGGCATGTTTAACTTCCTACAGAAAGTCCGGTAGATCCACTACCCATAGGTGACAATGTGATATTTGAAGATATCTGTGGATAACAATACTAGAGGAAGCAATTACCTTCTGTAGGTGTGCCCTGCATGTCTTAGATGCCATAAGAGACATTCAGAAACACCTGAGAGGTAAAAATATTTTTAATAAACTAGTTTAAGGTGATTGGGAACATAACAGCAATGATGACTTTGCTTATTGTGTCTGATGGTGACGCACAAGGAGACAATTCCTTTGACATACCTTTGCAAAATATGCATTGTGATGATCAGAAAAGTGAAAGAAAATATTTTTCCATCTTCTTAAAAGCAACACACACAAAACACTCAGCCAAGCTGAAGGGGAAGGCATCATTCACTGTGGCTGTCTTCTGGACAAGAGAGGAAGCTGCCAGACTCTTCCTCCGAGCCCCCGCTGACTTTCCCCGCCTGCGGAAGGGCCCGCTCCTGCCTCCCTACCACGTTTGCTCCCAGCTCTGCTCGGCACCGCAATTACCGTCACTGGGCTGAGCAGCCCCAGGAAGACTGGACTTCATGGCCTTTGGTCAGGACGGGGAGCATGGATGGAGAGCAGTGAAGGGAAAAGCTGGTTGTTAAATAGGTTTTCCACAAACATGCTGGCAAAGGAAGAAATACTATGACATTTACCTTTTCCTCTCAACCTTCCAGGAACAAAATACTCTAAAATGCAGCTGAATGCAAAGACATGTCTCCTGGCTCCTTTGGAAACTGTCCTTGGCAAATTTGTCAGCAACTGTGTGTACCATCCTGCTAGTGTGTGGAGGGTATGAATTAATTCCCCATGGTTGATCCAACCCTCTAACCCTGCACAAATGTCTGTGCTGAAACTAAGAATTTCCTTGCTCCCAGGCAGGAAAGGTTAACTCCTTCCTTGCTGAGACTGCAGCCTCCAAAACCACACTGAATTTCAGAGAGATTCAGTCCGCAGGAGCACAAAGAAACTTCAAACAGACTTCAGGGTGCACATCGAGTTTGATTTTTGGAATGAGGGAGTTCTTCAAAGTTAGTCAAACAAATACAGGTCTGTCTCTCACTTGTAAAATATTGTACAGCAGTGGGGGAAGAGAAGGGTTTCCTCTGTAGTTTGAGGCAAGAAGGTGATTTACAGACATGCCCAAGTGGTGTTTGGGATGAGCAGTGAAGCCCAGCCTTCATTTCTTGGAAGTGGAAGGCCTGAAAGCACATGGCATCCTCCTCAGCCTTGTGCAGCTGATGCTCAGAGACTTCCCATTATTTCTGTTCATCTCATTCACAGACTGTTGGAGAAATGCCCCCCCCCCCTCCACCAAGCAGTGTCTGAGGAAGACAAATGAACTCTCCTGGAGCTAAACATCTGGCAGATCGCAGAGGGATGGGGATGAAGAGAATCCCTACTTCCAAGCACATGGGCAAGCACAGATTTGTGGCAAAACCCTGTGAAGCCTATTTCCCCCTGGCTCCATCACGCATAGTCCATAGGAGCAAACCAGCAGGAGTCACAAAGCATTGGTTGCAAATGTAAATCAAGCTCCAGAGGCATCTAAATACTTAAAAAGACAAAGATGCAAATTGTTAGGAAGGACATCAAAAGCTAAAAAGAATTTTAGCTGAAGGGAGTCAAACAGTGCTCTGGGAATTAACAGAGTCTTTACAATGGCTAAGAGAGGGTTACCAGGGGTTCAGCATGAAAATTCAAGGATTAAAGACCTTTGAGCTAACCTGTTTTCAGGATAATGATGACAGGAATGTGGGCATCAGCATTTGCTTACGCTTTGCTATGTGGTTTTAAGCAGGGACAGGACCAAAAGCCTGACTGATCTTCAGGGCCATTTAAGGTAAAACACACATCTTGGCTTTCCCAGTCGCTCCCAGAAATATCTGGAATGCACAAGATCATTTTGGGATCCGGCTGATAATGAGTGGTTTTCACAGCAGCCACGTGCTGGATTGATGGGAATTTCTCTGCAGCAGGACTGTTATACCAGGGAGCCTCCCAAGCGCCGGTCAGAGCTGGCCCTCCTTCCAGCTGCATATGCATGCTGACATTGAGCAAGAATGAATGTGCTAAAACCCACTGAAATTCAACTGGCAAACTCCTAACATCATTTTTTTTTCCCCGAAGTAGTGTGTTAAGAACAGCCCGTGCTGGATTTTTGCACTCAGGAAGCTGGGCAATGTGCTGCTCAGGATTTAGGAGTCAGCTGGGGGGCTTTGCACACCATGGTGTTGAAGGGTGCCAATATTCCTCCAGCTTTCTGTTGCCAAGCTGTAAGCCCTGAGCTGAAATATTTAGCACCACATAGTTGCACAGCCTGAAATATTAAATAGCAGCTGGCTAGGGGCTGTTATTTTTGTTGTTGTTTGTTTGTTTGTTTTGCTCTGTTTTCAGCTTCAGTCATTTCCAGGGGCTAAGCTAGGGAAGAAAACTTCATCCACCCACACAGGCAAGGAGAAGCCAGCCCTTCCATGCAGCAGCTCCAGTGCGTTCATCTCTGGGCAATTTGGGAGGGGAGGAATTTGACATTAAATCGTGAGTGTCAACAACGTACCGAGAGCTCTTTGACATTTCAATTCCATTCCCCAGATGGGTCTGGTTGTTAAATTCCCAGAAGATCGAGCACATTCCCATGTAACCGATACCCACAGACCACCTTGAAACTGGATGCAAGCTGAAGGGAGGGAGCGGACGTCCCCGGTGCCCAAAAGCCGTCAGTGGGAGGTTGGCTGCAGCTGCAGGAACGGGGCTACAGCAGACAATGAGTGGAAGAAAGGGAGATTAGCAACCAGGAAACAGGCAGGAGAAGCCAGGGCAGAAAGCTATGAGGCAGCAGAAAAGGGAGAGCTGCAAGGGGAAGAGGGAGACCAGCATCCAGCAGTGAACAGGAGGAAAGCCTGTATCGGGAAGGAAGCCCTCAGGAAACGCTGGATGGGATGGCTGAGCAAGGATACTGAAGGAAAGGCTGCATGAGGCCGGAAAAGGATGCTGGCAAGGGGGAGCAGAGGGACTAGCATCCTCTCTGTGAAGTCCACGGGGGGATGGAGACTGGAGTATGGGATGGAGGAGCCTGCTCATCCCGTGCCATGGTGACCAACGTCCACTTAGGGAGACTCAGTCTGGGGTGAAAAACCGGTGGTGCAGATTGCCCTATCTCAGCAGCACGAAGAGAGAGTCAAAACTGACACACTGCCTGGGACAGAAACAGGTCCATATGGGGACAAATAGGTTCAGTCTTCCCAATGGGCCATACGGGATCACGTGATCAAAATCTCTTCTGGTCACCTACTTCAAACCCTAGATACCTGCATACAAATCTTTGTTACAGGAAGGTCAGGTTTCCTCCATCAAGAATTCAACATTTAGAAAGTCCTAAAAGTAAAGCTGTTGATGACACTTGCATTCAGCCTGCCATTCACCTGCGATGGTGTGATGCTGCCCTTAGTTATACAGGAACTTTGTTTCATCCATGGGATCCTGATTTTTCTAACAACTTGGCACTCCCTTTACCTTCACCAGCAGCTCCTAAAGCTGCTGAGCAGCCACCAGCTGCACAGTGTTTCAGCGGTGGTTCTCACAAGTACTCACAGGAGTGAATGAAGTTGTCTTCCCTGAGAATCATCCTATTTCCTGTATCAGAACCGTAGAGAATTAAACAAAACAAAAATTAACCATTAAACACAAATTAACCATTAAACAAAATTCTACTGTTCCTAATGGCTGAAGTAATTCTGCATCTATATCCATTTCTTCAGCACGAGCCCCAAATTGAGGCTACTGCCCATCTGGAAAGCTTCATGCACGGCCCCTCCAGGTCAGGAGCATGGTCCTCACTTTCCAGTGGTGGGGAAGCCTGGGAAGAACCCAGCACAAATCACTACCAGAGCTCAGGGGAAAGGGGTGGAAGCCCCCAGGCAGCAGCTCAGTGGGGTGGACAAATACAATTCCCTCAAGAACCCTAAAGGGAACAAAGCATTTTTTTGCTTCTAAAAGACAGAAAGCAAGAATGTTTTGAGGAAGAGGGTGAAGTCAAAGCAGCTTTGCTGCATGTCACAGTGCTGGTGGTGCCTGATCAGTGACACTGTGGATGATGCAACCAGCTTTCCAGACACGCTGCTTTTTGGAGTTTTCCTTGTTAATACTGTGGTGCAGTGACCGTCCAGGAATGCCTCTGCTGCATCTGGCTCGCTTGTTTATCACCAGTAAAGGGCAACTGCATTTAAGGGATGTTGACATTTTGTTTTCCTCCCTCCATTCATTCATTTTACTGCAGGCTTGCAAGGAACTGGGAAGAAAACGTTAGCTGTGCCTCACATACAATACAGCAGTCGTCACTGGAACCTGCATCTCCCAGTGCTCCATCACCGATGTCCAAAGTGAATAATAACTGAATAACCTGGTTAACACCTTAAGGAGGGAATAAAAATCCCTTCTGCAAGGATCACAGAATGACTCCTATAGGATGGTGAGCTACTGTACTGCACTATAGGTGAAGCAAAGCACATTTGTTTGAAGTTAGCAGTGGTGCCAGAGAGCTGGGAGACAGCTTGGAGGTCCCAACTTTGTGCGCTCTGCAAACTGTTGGGATTGCACTGGGAATAGGATTTACCAGCTGGCATGGTTTTTGTCTTATTTCGTAAGAGTGAAGGGAACCAATGGTAGCCAGCACCTCTCCTGCACAGCTGGATTTAAGCATTCCCCAGCTGTATTACCTCCCCAGCACATAATGTTCATCTGTTCATTCATTCGTGCCGTCTCATCGACTTACCTGCCTAATCGGTACCGCAGCCCCTGTAGGGTTTTGATTTTGGCTGCTCGTTCAGCACAATTTGGTAAGCCGCTGATAGCCCCGGCAGCTCCCAGGCTGGCGTCCCTTGCGGTGAGCTGCTTCCTAGCCGGCCCCACGTTCACTCAGGGTTTAACTTGTTGTGGACATCTTTAATCCCATCATCGATATTACACTCTACCAATACTTTTTCCTCAGGCTTGAGGCACCAGAATCTTTAAACAAACAAAAACAAAAACAAACCAAACCTGATTCTAGTTGAGTCATATTATATAGTCTTACTCTTTGATACCTCACCCTCCCTTTAAAGACACTGACATTTTGCCTTCCACTTGACCTCCCCCCAGCACACACCTCAAGGATCCTGATTTGGCATTTTTCTCAGAACAAAGACTTTCCGAGAACAAGAGGCCTTTATTCTTCCTACTTCTGGCACTCTCTCTCCACAAAGCTGATAAAATGAACCGCGCTCTCATTCCCATTAACGTGAAAGTTGTTTTTACCATATAGACTCTGCTTACTCTTGGCTTTAATAGGAGGAATTACACATCAAAACAATCATACACAGACTGAAAGGAAGGTGTGTTATTTTCACGCTATTTCACGCTGCCCAGCACCTTCTGTGCAGATTTATTAACACCACGAGCGAACCCCTGCCAGAAACTACAGACATGGCTCAGGAATAGCAACTTTGGTGTTTATTCCTCCTTCCTTCTCATCTGCTGAGCTGTGATAGGAAAGGGTGCCTTCTGATAAGCAACATGTCAGGCTAATTATCCACAGAGATTTTAGGCTGCATATTTGCTCTCTGGAATAATATAACCCAGATGTGAGAAAGGCATGGTTTCAATCAATCCTTCTATACATCCCATGACACTTGGTCACATGTGCACGTGTAGGTATGTGCATCACCCAGTAAAATAACCGCATTGTACGCAATTAATAAGCTGGCTGACACAAATTTTTTTGTTTGCACTCCTTTTATACAAGTTTAGTGCTGCCTCCAAAAAATTTCTGAAGAAGACAGTCTTTGCATTTTCAAATGAAATAACTAAATGCTCATGGTCATTACAGAGCGCTCTTTCCATAGCTACATAGATTTTCACAATAGATTGATGACGGCCCTCAAGTGATTTCACCGCAGATAAAAGTGGAAGATTAAGAGATACAAACTGTCTCTCTATTGTTATAGAAGAGCTTGGGAAGAAGAGGGAAAAGAGCTTTCTCTCCAGCATCTGGATGGCCATTTAAAGGGACTCACCAGCAAAGCCCACGTTTGGTGCAGCCTATGGTGTGACTGCCATAATAGGTGGGAACAAGCCCCCCTTACCTCTCCAGCTGCTCTCCTAGCTGAGCAGGAGCGAGAGGTGACCAGCTGTCCTCCCCAGCATGCTGCAGAGAGCAACCACGCTCCTAGCACCTTGGCTCGCCTGCAGAGGATGTCGCCGTTCCCCGCTGTCCTCGCTGCACAACAGCAGAGGTTAACAGCATTAAAAACAGCTGCCCCACTTTCTGGTCATCACGTTGTTGATTGCACAAAGACTGGGCATGAGTTCAAGCCTAGCAAATAAAGAAAACATTAAAAACTTGAACCTGACCAGAAACCAGCCCTTCTCAATGACTGAAGTGGAGCTACTGCTTTTCTTCTCTTTGTCCCCAGAAAGCATTATTTTCCCTTTGACCCCAGCTAGGGTGATTAAAAGATGAAGAGAGAGTATCTTACTTCCAGAGACAAATGGAGCAGATGCTAGATGGGGCGGAGGACCTTTACAAACAATTTAATTGAGCTAAATGCTACCTGTGAGCAGATGCTGACTTTATTTGATTGAAGGACTGGAGTAATGATGAGGGGGGTAGCACTAGGCAGAGTGAGAGAGGGGAGAAAACAACAAAAAAAAATTCACTTGGCAGAATCTAAATTACATGAGAGATTAGTCTCTAATTGAGACTTAATTAAGCAGGGTGCAAGACTAGAAACTTACTTGCTTTCTTCAGAAAGCTCTGAGGAATGGAGATAGGAGCACAGCAGCAAACAGGATTACTCAGAAATTTGGTTTCCTTGGCATTTTGTGCAGCAAATCTTCCTTTTAATATGAACTGCCTACTATTCACTGCTTAAAAAAAAAAAAAATTTAAAGTCCAAAGCCCAATAAGTAAATATGATTGAAAACATTGGCAATGGGCCTCATTGGACTTGCTACTTACTCGGCCCTCGACTCCATTTGCTGCTGCAGTGATGACGTTCATCCTGATGTACCTGCCACAGCAAAGAGACCTGCTTGCTGACAGCATGGCTGCAAAAAACAGGAACCAAGCAACCGAGTAGACGAGAAAGAACTACGACGTCCAAAATACAACAGAGCAAGGTTTCCAGATGTTATTTTTTTGTTTAAATTCAGCTTCTCCTTTGAAAGCCCTTCCACAGCTTCTGATCCAGCCTGCGCAGTATCCTGAGCAAACACTGAACAAGCTGGAGGCTTAATATCCCACTGCAAACCTTCACAACCAGTCTCCTCCCTAAACTACCACTTTATTTTTCTTTAAAAACAAACAAAATACCACCACCGCCACCAAAACAAAAACAAACAAAACCCAACAGATTTAGAAATTTGCAGGAAACAGGTCTATGTTTCAACTCGCTTGATATCCAGCCTGATGGAAAACTTGCCCTGACACCTTTGGTTATTAACTGAAATCTTAAAATAACACTATATTATAAATATTCCCAAATATTTCTGGGTTTACTTGTTATCACCACATTTTCAACCTACCTAATAACTGCAACACCACTTTGTTAACAAGAGGCAGCCCAAATGCATTGAAGTGTGCTAGGGTGGACATGGAAAATATTCTCAAGCTGAAAACTCGACAGCCATTTGCATCTTGAGCGGTTTCCCCTCTGTATACTACAGTGGAGAGGACTGTTATTTTATTTAAATCATTTTAATTTCTTTTGAGCAAGACAGAATAGAAAAACAGAAGAACAGTGATAATTTCAAATATGTTGTTACTATCTGCAAAGAATTTTATAAAACCACAAAAACAAAGGGTTTTGGTTTTTATATTTTGAACAGCAATATAAAAATATGATGTTGGTTCAAAAGTCAGATAAGGTCCGTGTTGACAACTACAATTTTTTTTATTGGATGTATTTTACTGAGCATTGAACAGTTGCTTATGTAGGCAGAGACTGAAGAATAACACCACAAAATCAAAATGATAAAGTGCAGACCTGTACTGAGAAGCAGGCCTGGTAAGTCAGTCTACTCCTACAACTCAGCAGAGAGAAGAAAGAAGAGGGGGAAAAAAAAAAAAAAAAGAAGAAGAAACTGCCATTATAAGAGAAGTGTATGATAAATTAAGCCCTGGGGTGGCACAACTATATGAGGTTTCCTACAAGGTCCAGAGTATTCAATTTTTTTATTTTCTTCTCCATTATTTTTCCAGAAGTGCCATGTGATTTTAACCATGTGTATGTAAATGAATACATGTGTGGTCATTTTATTTCAGAATCAAAAATTATGCACTTAAATCAACAAGCTCCCCCCCCCAGCAAGGAGTTTCTGCAAACAACGACCAAGGCTGTGACGACCGACCCAAGGAAGCCGATGTAGGTCATGATTTAATGATGGGCTGTGCCAGATCTCCTGCTTGCACCAGTTCTCCCCCTAGGAAGATTCAGGAGATAAAATGGCAACTTCAGCATGTCCTGACCTCTCCCCACCTTATAAAGGCAGTTTTCTACAGTTCTTAGTAACAGAAAAATATATATATATTTCCAGAGCTTGCACACATCCAAAACCAAACCAAAACAAAAAGGCAGAAAACAAGAGGAAGAATAAAAACTAATATAAGCTAAAACATTATTTTGTAGTAAACAATAGAATATAACGTGCAATAGTGCAATTTCTCCTTTGCTGCTCCAACAGTGAAGTCTTGACAGATAGTCCACTGAATTTCGGCGTGGGGCATTTCACATCTAGCTGCGAGCTTGCCGGGGATTGCTGGGCTTGCCGGGCTTCGGCGCCGAATCACTTTGTCCTGGCTCTCCTTTCCCCTTGCCGAGGTGGCGGAGCTTTTGATCCCAGCGCTGCATATCGAAATGCAGAGGAATTGCAAAGAGTTAACAGAAGAAGGAGTAGTAAGTTTTTATAAATAATAAATATTTTTAAAATAAATAGGACAACTATGTACATTTACAAACAACACCGACCAAAAAAAAGCCCTCGCTGTTGCCATCACAATACCCTGCGTTGGGCCCAAATGGAGGAATGTGAGGTTATAAGTATTATTATTTCATACAGAGAGGAGCATCCATTTCCTGGCCTGGTTTTCTTGTATATTCTGTAAATGAAGAGACTGATGCAAGGTACAATGGCTTCAGCAGAAAAGTGTCTCGCCTTCTAAATAATAAATGTAGATGAAGCCACCTGTGTAGTCGCTGGGGGAAGCAGGATGAAAAAAGTCAAGTGTTTATTTTTTATTTTTATTTTTTACTTTTCCAGGCAATAGCAACTGCAGTACAAAAAGACATATTAAATATAGCTATCACAAATGATGATGCTTTAGGAAACGGAGACTGGATGAGAAGTGGAGGGACCTCATGAGGCTCCTCTGACTGTGGACAACCTTCTCATTGGCTTCTGCACCTCACTAATGTAACATGGTCTGAAGTTATCAAGCCATCAGTGCCACAAATTCCTAATCAGTAATTTCTTGCTCTTTATACTTTAATTTATAGAACTAGTTTCCTGATGCAAGCACCACTACTGTACCAGAAGTCATTTCATACAGTGACACAAAGACCTTCATAATCCTTATCCACAGCTGATACCTATCAATAGCTACAAGAACTGGAAGTATTACAAGAATGAACAAGTATCATGGGATTAGGAAAAAAAATAAACTAAAAATGGAGTTTAGGTATTGTTTTTTTATATCCATGAGCCTCCTCGCTGCTGAGGCTGTACAGCCACCACAAAAACACTCTGCATATTGAAACCCATGCTGGACAGGAAAACAACCGAACTGAACTGAAACCAATCCTTAATACAAGGCAATCCTGGCTGCACAATAAGTGAGAAAATAAGTGAGCTCCCAAGAAAGAAACCATAAATCACCCTGCCACCCCCGAACTGGGACTGAGCAGAGATCAGCCTGCAGCAGCAACGCAGTGTTAGCTCTGCGGCACTGGATTTTGGAAAGTTCTGCCAAATCAAACAGCAACTTGGAATAAGATCCCCATATCTTTTCACTCATGTAATCTCTGTTGATGTACCAAATCATGTATTTGTAATGAGAACAATATTTTCCTGCCAGTCACCATTAAAACTGTTGAAGAAAGCGGTCAGTGGAAGAGGAGACTGGTTTGCACAGGCACAACCATGATGTCAAGACAACAGCTAAGAAATTGTTTGAAAATAAGAATAATCTGTGTAAAATGACACTCCTAGCAATGTCAAAATCACTGATACTCTGCTGTGCATCAAAGCATAAAGGCAATAATTCCAGGACTTGGAATGCATGGGAATACATTAAAATTGGAAAACATTAGAGTATATTTTCATATATTGTTTGCATTTGTTGCTTCCAATTGGCTACTATGTATAAAATATGAGACTTCCTCATCATGCACCTCCCTCATCTAAGCCAGAGAGACAAATTTACAATAGTTGCTAACCCACACAATTCGTTAACTATATTTAAATCTGTTAACTATATTTAAAGAATATTAATATCTGAAAAGTATAATTCTGACTTAGTCTGGAAAACACTTGTAAAAGCCCTCTTTTTTTCATTAGCATTACAATCCCACTGAAGTGGGATGTGTTGAAGAAGGCGCAGTTTGCCTACAGAGTTCAAACACTCGCTCCTATAGTTTGCTTTGTTGAGATGGAGTTTGTGATTGCTGCTCCACTGGTGTACTTTGGGGTAATTCATTGTATCCCTTTACGTTATTTGGCATGAATTTCTGAGTAATATAACATGCCAAGTTAATTTCTGATACTTGATATTAATTAACTGGGGTCAGCATGAGCATTTTCTTTCTTAATTTTGAAAAGCTTCGGTAGCCGTTTCATGGTATCTGCAACATTTGACTTTTGGCGAACTGTTTTCTTACCTTGACTTTTTTACCGAGTCGCTCCTTCCATTTCTCGGCTATGGAGCCTTCCACCAAGAGTAACCTACGGGATACAATGCAGCATCAACAGGCATGCACAATGTATACAACCCAACACATGCAAGACTAAGGTCTCTGCGCCTGCAGAGCTTTGTGACCCTTGGCAGTCCCCCTGAGTAGAGAATCTGATTATGGTGCCATCCAAAGAGTGACACCAAGTTTCTCTTAGCTGGTGACTCCACGCAAGCTCTACAGGCAGGGGAACAAACAACAAATGATACCTCAAGGGTAGCGCTGCAAGAGTTACCTGGAGCGCTCCTCATCTTCATAGCCCATAATGATGTACTCTTCGTTGGCGCTGAGCGGTGGACACAGGCAGCCGGAGTTTGTGTAAAGGTTTACAGTGTCCTTTGGGATGTTCACAAGGGAAGATTTGAGAATCTCCTTTACTTCCACTACTGCGGTGACATCGTGACATTTAGTCTTCACCTCCTTCACTTTTGCCCGAATGACTGGGAAGAAATAACAAAAAGTATAGTTAACGGCAGTGGATAATGCAGGTCACCCCTGGGCCATTCTCAGTGACCTCTGGGATTAGTCTTTTGTATGGTCCATTATCAGAAGCTTAGCTGGACTCCAGCAACTCCCCTGCCCCCATCTCTTCACTACTTCACCCTCCACCAAGAGGCTGCAGGTAGCTCAGTATATCTCAAAAGAGTATGGGTCCCAAGCAGGAGTTATGTACCAGTTGGATTTGTGTCCTATTAAATTTGGGCTTTTTGAGCATCCCCTCCTCTTCGCTCTTTCCACTTCATGTATTTAATTAATTCCTTGTATGCTTTCCTTGTGCTGCAACTACTCCCTCTTTGACTACTTGCAATACACATGACTGAACTTAATTTGTCACTCTCAGCCTTTCACGAAACGTGAATATGCATTAAAACTTATTGTATCGCTATCTCTACTGGATGACAGGCCCTTACCTTTTTCACTCTCTCTCCAGTGACCCAGCACCAATCTGCTCTGTTCTTTATGAACTCCAAATGCTCCTGATCTTGACCTGCTGACCTGTTTAATTGTTTCTTCCCTTACCCTTTCTTTTTGCCTTAAGTTGCATAGGAGAGAAAGTTGCCTTTCAAAGACAACAGATTTTTGGGTCTCTTGCAGTGACCAGTGAACTGATGCCACATGCAAATGCAAAGCAAATCCAGAGGTCACGCTCTAGAGAATACCACATCTTTCACAGCTTGCAAACAAGAGATCCTTTCCATTACAGATATTAAACTCCCTGGATTCCTAATTTCTTCTAACCTATGAAACAAAGGTAATATGGAAGAGAGAAAACCATGGACTTGTACAACTCATCTCTTCACATGTATTGTCCATAAAGACAATCAGCCAGCATGTATTGCGGCCACATTAAAAACAACTGCCAACAATTAATAACTTATGCATTTACAATACACGATTTACCCAGTGATCCACATTCCTAAAACCTCTTAAGAGTTCCAAACAAAATCCTACTTTAGTTCGGAGTTCTTTCTAATACATTTTGAAACCTCTTTAATTCCACAAGTGAGAAACGAGGGATATAACGTGACAGAGAATATGAAGTGGTGCGGGATCACCTCCATCAGCTCCCGCACAGCCATCAGCAGCATGCTCAGTGCCTCTCTACCACGTGCCGGGGTGGTAAACCCACTGCAGAATAGTCAGTCCCAAACAAATCCACCAAAACAACGCAAAAACAACCAGTCACCACAAATATAACAACGTCTGACTGACTGCAATTACAATCTTTTAGCTTTCAACAGCATTTATTTTTAAAAAGAAGCTTATCTGGCAACAGTTGTATAAATGCATAATCTTCATAAATATTAAGCAATCACTACCATTTCAATGAATTGTTTAAGTTCAGTGAACCTAAGGCTGTTCACATGAGTAATAGGAGCAAGAACGGACCCAACTGTTCAATTCCCCTAAGTGATATATATCCATCGGCTTCCTCAGCTTAATTTGGTTAAAACAAGTGGTATGAACAGAAGTAGCAGAGTGGACCTGTGATACAGCAGAAGACCAGGGCAATCTGGACAGCAAAGGACATAACATTGACACCATGCACTTTTAAGGCATTACTGACAGCATAACACAGTCAGAAAGATGTTCATTGCTGGCTTCAATGCACAAGAAAGCAAAAGCCTAGTATGCCTGTAAGGTGCCACAGTGAGTTTGTAGGCATGAAAGTTAGGAAAAACATCCCTTCCCGTGCAAGCAGAACGCATCGGAGCTGTAAATCCAAGAGGAAGTTCAAGCATAGCAGCCCACAACACCATTTTTGCAAAATGACTTTTTGCACTAAAAAAGTGCATGAACCCCAAATGCCCATGCTGACACTGAAATAACTAACACTCAACATCAACAAAGACACTCTTGTACTACCATATTAAGCTAATCCCCTTCATCCTTCTACAAACACTCTCAGTTTTGAATTTGGAAATGTTTCAGGCCACATCTTCTGTAATAAGTACTACTGGATTAACCATCAGTAATTGGGTCCATAGGCTATTCTTGTGAAATTTTTCCCAGCCCTATTTAATTCTCTTACTGTAGCCTTAAAAACATTGATCTTCTCCTAAAAGCCTTGGGAGCTGGCCATGCAGCTGTCCTTACCGTAGTTGTAATTGTTGCGTAGATAGGTCTTCTGGGTAGCTTTTATAGGCTTGCATTTGCAGCGCTCTACAAAACAGAAAAATTGTTTAGAAAGGAAACAGCATATGTTCAGTGACAATCTCCCCCAAACCCCAAGGTCACACCTAACAAAAATTTCCCTGAATTTACTTATTTATTACAGAGAAGTTATATATTAGAAAACACAGGGTATTACTGGTCTGCTCTGCTGGAAGATGTTGTAAAACTGTCCATAAGATCGCAAAGGTTTCTAGGAGAAAAGTTGACAAGATAAAATTAAAAAATAAAAATAAAAACAATTGAACAAACAAAACAATAACAAAAAAACCCTAACCTTTACACCTGAAGATTTCTAAGAGGTACAATCAATAGCTAAAGCACATCACAGGGTGGTGGGACCAAGACGCACGTGGCTTTCTGCTCTGAATGCTTCAGGCATGGTCCTGAAAAAATGAAACTTCAACCACAATTCTTCAGCAGCATCTGGCGGGAGGTTTGGGAGAGCTGGAGTTTAAGAGGCTGAAGGGCTTCTTCACTTGACTACTGCAAGTGTTCTGTTTGCCTGTGATCCGGTTCTGGACTCTACCGCTATTAACAAAACCAGCCAGGAGAAAATGGCCTTACATGCTCTACAACGGACTGACCTAGATGGAAATTTTAAGGTACTACTCGGAGCACATTAACCACTGGCACACTTGCATTTCATCTTACTAATTCTATGACAAGACAGCACAGAGCTGTACCAGGGGAGGTTCAGACTGGACATTAGGGAAAATGTCTTTACCATGAGGGTGGTCAATCACTGGAACAGGCTTCCTAGCAAGGTGGTTGATGCCTCATGCCTGTCGGTGCTCAAGAGGCATTTGGACAATGCCCTCATGAATATGCTGTAACTTTTGGTTAGCCCTGAAGCCGTCAGGCAGTTGTACTTGATGATCTTTGTAGGTCCTATTCCAACTGAACTATTCTATTCTAAAAAAAGGCACCTCACATGTGCTTTGTTTCTGAAGTAAAATGCATCTAAAATGTAGACAATGTTTTTTTTCACCAATACAATGACAAGATGAGGCAAAGACGGCAATCTAGCAAGTATTGGTCAAATGCGTCACAGTGCAGCATTTTTCATACATGTCCTATCGACAGTGCTTCATCTAAAATACAGATCCAACTGAGACATTAAGGGCTACATCCAACACGGGACTTTGATACATTGCAGTGCTTAACTTTCAGGTCTCAGGTCAGTAGTGGAGGGTCCATGGACAAGAGACAGCACCAAGAGATGGTCAGGCAGGGTGCTCATTCAGGACTTGCAAGAAACCCAGCTGGCACTGGGACTATATTTCATTCTTATGGTAAAAGCCACATAGCAGCAAAGGATAAAGGCAAGAAACCAGGCTCCTTCACCACAGGGACATTGCTTCCTCAGTTCCCAACTAATTTTGCTTGAAACAACTTGAGGAGGGGCAGTGCTCAAGTGCTGAATTCTCCCTTAAGAAATTATGAGGACTAAAAATTCCTTGAGTAACAAATGACTGCGTAGGTGTAACTAAAACAAGGAGCTAGTCATGAGCCCATATTATGGAGTGTGGGACTGAAAGCTGGGAGAGCCAGAGGAGGGAATGGAGGTATTGACTAGCACATAGCAGGGCCAGCAGCTGAAAACCTCTGATTCAGGGCAACAACCACCTCATTGAGCACGAAACTCAGCAGATGCTTGCAGCTTGCACTTTCCAAGGAGGAAGGATCAGCAGTTTCTTGGCAACATCCCCTAGAACCTACTGTGGTTCTACCAGCATGCTCGCTCTGTAATTTGGAAAGAGTAACACGGAGAGGCTGCCATCAGCCCTCTGATAAATCTACACCGTGGGTCATCAGCCCTGAGTATAATGGAAGCTTGTGCCACACGTGTGGGATTTGGACACACCTAACAACAAATACGGGCCACCCTCTTGCTTGGGTTTGCTGTATAAGATTGTGATCCAGAACCTCAGGTTTCATTAAAATAGGGAAATTATTAGCCCTTCCGGCAGGAAGGACGACCTTCAAAACACACCCCAAACGAGCGCTGTCAGAGCAGCACACCCAATGGTGTGGTTTCCAGACAGCTGGAAACAATACTGAAGATAAAAACACTTTCATTAGTACCCAGGGAGCGCTAATGCTGAAGCTCCAGGCCCATACTTTCACCAACTTTCAGTATTTCACTGCTGGTCATTCTAATGCACATAGCCACTTCTTTCAAGCTAGCATGCAAGTGGACTCTCACCGTCAGACCCAGTGAACTGTCATCTCTCCTCCAAGCCACCGCTTCACCCATTTCCAACCACAGGTTGGACCACGTATATGTGGTCATCTAGTTTGATGTATCAGTGGAAGCAAAATCTACTTCAGAGAAGAGCAGGTGAGCTGCGAGTACAACTCAGACATCCTCACTCATACTCGGTGTCCTAAATATCTACCCCTGCTTGCTGGCTGCATTTCACTCAGCGTTGAAGGGAAAGAAGGCTTAATGCAGCCTTTTTCTATACATCACTGTTCTAAAATAATGATGCCAGTGATTTAGTTAAATCCACCATGAAGAGTTTGGGAAAGAACTTTTATTTTCTTTTTCAGGTTTCTGCATTAAATAAAAAAGATGGTATCTTGTGGTTGTGGACTTCTCAAATTATTATTTATTTTGGATGGCAAGGATTTTTGTAGTTGAAAGCACAAAAAATACAGGAAAGAGAAGAACATCTCAGAAGAAGAGGATATTGTTTCCTTGAATTTCAAATGTCCTCAGGAATCTATATATAGGATCCTACAGACTTCAGCTTTTGTATGGGACTGTGTTAAAATAATAATGGCTGAGAAGGGAAGTGATTTTTGGCTTCCCTTCTGCCTGTGGGAGCTCATGCATACTTTAGGCCAAATTATGGCCCATTTTATAAGCTGCCTCGAAACAGGCCATAAAAGACATGCTCCTATGACCCACACTCATGCAGGCATTTCAGTGTTCACATCCAGTAATTTTTACACTCTAACATTCTCCTGCTCTATGATACTTTGCTCTGTGGCACAGGTAGAAAAAAATAGTCTAAATTACAGGACAAGAATATATAGCCTCACATGTCCCTCATTTTAAGATAATCGTGGATCGCCTTTTTTTTTTTTTTTTTTTAATATTTGAGGAATATCTTTTATCACTCTTGGTCTAGAACCCAATGGATAGACCTGCCCATGTTCTTCATGAAGGATACCTTCTAGTTGTCTTCATGCTTTTTGAATTTATATTTCCAAGAACTTTGCAAAATTATGCATTATTTCTAATTACTACTTTGAAATACAGAAACTGGCACAGGGGCACTTGCTGAGGTCAGCTATAAAGCCAGCCACAGGGCGAGAAGCAACTCATCTCTCCCACTGTTACAGTGTCTTTCAAAGGGCACACAACGAGAGTACTGGAAAACACAATTTTGATTGATGCATATTTCTTGCAAAGCTGAGCCTTCCCCAGGGAGAGGGAACATCCACAAATGGTGGCTGCATAAGAATTGTGTTATAAAAACGCACTGTGTCTCTTGATGCTAAGGGCAATCCCATTTGACTTGATCCTCTCCTCCAAAGCTGCCAGAAGAGCTCTGGGACCACAACCCCATTAAAGCCCAAGCACCGAGACAGCCAGCAGAGGCTCACATCAGTTTGGACTGAGATTTCAGCTGACTTTGCAATTAAATATTCTTTTTTAATACAAGTCAACATAGTACTAACATACATTCAACATCTATACCATGGGAAATGATTTTCTGCTATAATTGCTACCTACAAACGTGCCATCTTAAATATATGTGTGTGCACAACCTAAACAAGTGCTCAAACCTGGCAAATGCTTCCCTGATAAGTTATGGATAAAAAAGCCTGGAAAAATATCTAAGTGACCTGCAAAGCATCTCATGAAGCAGACAAAAATCTAGTTTACTTCCAAGAGGCAAAAAAAAGCCAGCTGAAATGGGTGTAGTGCATTGAACCACATCTGTGTTCCTACAGTAAAAACTCATGATAAAAATGTCATCCTTCCTTCCTAAAACTGTTATCCTTCATCAGCTCTGTGCATCTTCACCCTCTCTTTTGGATGTGATTTGTCAAGTCTGCACCCCTGAGAGCAAGCGGTTCTGAAGATATGTTTAATATCTTTGATAGAAGGTGGCAGGAGAGCAATGCTGAAGTTGGCAAAACTTGGTATGTAATTCTACATTACACAACCATGGTTAGGTGCTTATATTAATAAACTGGGCATCAGCACGTACTGTAGCTGGTCAACACCTCTGGAGAGGAAAGCTTCCAGAGGAATGGTAATAAAATTTAAGAAAACCTGTAGTCATTGGCTTGCTTGAGCAACAAATTCACCTTTCTATAATCTGCTCGCTACCGAACTGGGCTTTGCTTTTCTTTGCATTGCCCATGAATAGTGGCAGCACTCAAGGGATTTTCTCAGTTCCAGCAAAAACAAAACGGAACAACAACAACAAAAAAAGCAACAGGGGACCTGTTGGAATACAAACAGCCTCAGAAGGTCTCATTCTCCACCTCCTCAGGTTAACAGGAGTTTTGCCATTATCTACAAAGAGGTCAGAATTTAATTTGCAAACTTTAAAGTCAGAGTGATCTGCGACCTTCACTGTTTGTACCCTCAATGACTGAGAGAGCTGCTGTACTCACCAGTGTGCTACAAAGTGAAATAAAGTTAAGCAAAATAGGGCAGAAAACCAAATCTTTTTCCTTTTCCACTGAATCTCAAACAGCCTGCTTAAATCTAGCCTCCTTTGGCTAAAACGAAAAAATAACACAAAGAACATTAAATCTCTAACCTTTTTTTCACTTCACTTCTGCAGCACATTACTGGGAACATCTGCAACTTCACTTCTTCTTTCCTTACAACTTACAGCAATGGTATTCATAGGTGTAAAGAAATTTCTTTTGGTACATACAATCCCAACATCCTACTGTGTCGCTTTGCAGTTTAAAGACTTGGGATTTCTTTTTCATCGTTTCAGTAAGCATTTCTCAGTTAAATCAAAACTCATACTGGTATGCTAGTAAAAGCCTGCCAAGGACTACAGCATTATTTTCCTCCCTGGATTTTCAGTTAGGCATGGAAAAACAACTGGAAGAGCTGAAGAAATAATGACATTTTTGATAGAAGGGAGGAAAATTCATGTCATGATCCTTCTCACTGTTCAAGACAAAACCCGTAACAAAATCACACAGCCACCTTGACTTCATGGGAATTTTGCCCTGGCAAAAGCAGAAGAAACAAGAGCTGGAGAATTGATTTGGTCAGAAGTACAGAGGCTTACCTGCCCCAAATCCCACCTTCCCGTGACAGACACAGGCACAAGTCAAAAGCACAATCTACAAGATCTCAAGACAAGGCAGAGTATCTATGCATCATTAAAAGGATGTGCTTATGCAGCTTATTATACAGTTTTATAAAAATGTACTCACCAATGCCAGGGCCTCTACAGTTGCCATTATTAGAATCCATTGGGAAATCTGGCATAGATTTGTAAAATACGTAAAGAAATGTTAGCATTTTTAATATTGGATTATTTCAACACACCCACATTACAATGCTTTCTCTTTCTCTGATACTTAGTATATTAAAGCTTAATGAATAATCAGATTGTAACATTCCAGAGGCCAGCCTGTTCCTGCTGGAGTTGACATCAATTCTTATCTGCGCTTCTTCCGAATACGGCACATAACGTTACATGCTGAAGCAGATTAAATAGCCCATTTCTAGTGGTGCACACACTGGCAGGTTTAGGACAAGGATGGAAATTTATGGCATGAATTTGCAGCATCTATAAAAAGCACACGTAGTGTTTGTACTTAATTAGATGATGAAGGAGAAATTACTTTTGGTTTGTTTTTTCGGTTACTGAGGAAATCAAACCAACCACAATCGTATCATTGAAGCAAGTGCCAAAACAAATGTTTCAGACCTTCCCCTTCCCCTCAATTTAAAAACATGCTGATTATTTTGAAGGACAAATAAAGAACAGGAGGAAAAAAAAAAAGGCACTTTGCCAAGCCTCCAAAGAACCGCTTTTAGACGCATTTGTACATGGAATGTGCCTCGCATTAGTAAAATGCATAATTTCAAATCTACTGTTTATTAAATCATGCAGTTTAATGGAATTATACATATACTTGGTAATGAAAAATGAGTACGTTAATGCATATAATCTTGTTCAAGAAAAAAAGAAAATGCACGAGAAACAAGACTGGGGAGAGAGGTAGCAAATAAAATGGGAAAACAAATGAGCTTTCAAATCAAACCCCCTTCTGTAAGTGTGCACGCCCAAAAGTTTCCGCAGCTTTTTCAGCTGTCAAAGCTGGTATCATACAAGCATCGACTTTCTTATGCGCATACTTTATCTTGCATACAACAACCCTGCTATTACAACACAGAACAAATGAACACACAACCATGTAACAGCAGCTCCTCTCTTGCAGCTGGAGCTGTAAGGATTTGGCTGCAATACAGCCTAGGATGAGACTTGGCATAGGTGAAGGATTTAGACGTATGGACTAAATTTTAAGGGCAGGTACTGTTATTTAGTCACAGATTCTGTAAATATGTATTTAAAATACCTGTTTACAAGAGATCTAGTATTAGTTATTTGATCTTCCCCTGTGGCCATACATTTCAAAAAAACATTATCTCCATCTCAGTGCATATTTATGCTTTTCATAGCAACATGAAACTTCCCTTACATAAATGGGGATAGGCTAAGGACAAGCAGGACGAGAGGAAATCTGAAAAACAAGTAATTCACTTACTAACATAACAATTAACTTCACAAAATTGGGACTTCAGAAGTATTCCTACCAATGTAATGTGCAAAAGATATAGCAAATAGTATTGAATGATTGCATAGAAGCTCCTTTATGTCCAATATCCTGTTGCTAGCTCAAATCAAACGCACTTTCTTCCAAGAAAGCTTCAAACTGCTACGGTATCTTAGTTTAGAGAAGAAAACCGACATTTTAATGTGCCAACTTGGTCTTCAGTTATGTACTTCGTGGTAGCTGCAAGGCTTTTCCATGCTGCCTTCTAACAAGTCAAGTTACACACACTAATTCTTACTCATGCATTTCATTTTGATTAATCACCTGGGCTATTCTTGAATTTTAAAAAAGCTGTTCTTATCAGGTGGTGATGGAAGATTACTTCTGGCATGGTAACAGCATGAAGAGTGCTTGAGCGTACACTCCTCGGGCTGCTCCCACGGCAGACACGAGTCTGCAAGACCTCCCAGCAGCAGCTCTGCCTTGTGTTGGGTTGCCTTGGCCAACTTCCCAGTTTGCCTTTAGGGCTGGCTGGCTTTGCAAATGCCCAAGACGACTCTTTCTGGTGCTTCATGTAGCCCAACAAACTCCAAATCTTGCCAAAATTTCAATAATAACCATCTGCATGTGATAATAAATCAGTATGTTAGAGTCCAATGCCTGAATTGCAACCACAACTTTTTGAATTTGAAATTGAACCTACAACTGGATCCCGTTTGGTACCATTCCAGCATCAGCTGAAGGTCCAGTTCACTCTGGAATTACACCTAAACAGAAACCAGAGCCCCAGCTGCGCTCGCCAGTACGACACTCATTTGTATTGGCTGAGGAACTCTCCTCGAAACTAACACTGATGCAACGAGGGTGGTGAACACTCAACGTGCCTGATATAAACCTGCTACCACAAACAAACACCGAACTCAGCTGCTTTCCACCAGATATTCTCTTCCACTTCTAGGTACACAACTTAATTGTATTATTTTATTTTTTTTTACAAAACCAAATTCCAGCGCACCGCAACCTCAACCCACTTCCTAATTCTGCACACATTTATTTGCCAGGTCACTCATCCTACTCCCTGGCCAGTGGTTATGGGCATGTGACGAAACAGTGACTGTGCAACAGGAGAGTAATTCACAAGCTGCATGCAGAGCAGCTATTCATGGAAACGGGTGCAATTGCTGTGCCTGAGTTCAGGCTGCGGTGCGCAGCATATTATGCTCTGCAATTGTGGTCAGCACGTGGCATTTGTCAATGAATGATGGAGGAGTAAACAGGTACCTTTGTGTCACTTCATGAGTCATCTCCTTACTTTTGAGGGCTTGGGACAGGCAAGTATTGACCTTAAGGTGATGCTAATCTTTCTCAGGGCACTTGTGCGTGTCGAGGGACGAGCAGTTTCCGCTAAGGGAGAGGAGCGTAGGCTTGTGGAGACCTTCACCACTGTGTGACACATCTTGGGAAAGGCTTCACGTCTCCCCGATCCTTCCTCCATGGCCATGAATGGGGTCAGGCTCACTCCACCCGGTCCCTTCCCATCTACCAGGGCAGGGACAAGGAAGCTCTGGGGCCAGCCCTAGCAGCAGCCACTAGCTCCCAGGCAGGTGTGAGCAACCACAACACCCCAGCCCCTGACCCCAGCCATCTGACAGGCAGGGACCTCTCCATCAGGCTTGTCCACACGCTGCTTAGACCTCCAGTTGTAATGCAGGCAGAAGAAATTTTAAAAAGCTGCTTTTAAAAATAAACAGCTGACTTCCTATTGTTCCACTTCCTCTTTGCCAAGTTTTGTCTATGCAAAACAATCTTTTGAAAGAAATATCTGTCAGCAATGAGTAGCAGGATTGTCAAAGAGGAAATATTCTCCAGAGCTCCTATTCAAAGGCTTCCTATTAAACTTTGGTTAAGAGCGGGGAAAAAAATCCAAACTGATTTTTCCAATAAGCTGTTGTAACTAATCATTTTTCAGAGGGATGCTATAAAGAAAAACACTAACAAAGAGAGAGAATAAAAGCCACTTGCATAGTAAATGCACAAAATAGCAGTTGTTGGACCACAGGTTTGGATGAGAGCTTTGGGAAAAGGGAGCAATTTGGTAAAACTTAGTTTTGAGCATACATTTTAGGTATCTTATCTGATCACAGAACAAAAAAAAGCACAAACAACAAAAGTAATATGAAAATCGATCCCCGTTAAAACTGAATGGAGATCACATGAACACCAAGACCACACGGCTGCTCCACAGTCACACAACGATCCTGAATCCCTCCTCTTCCACTTCCACCAACAGCAGTATTCTGCGGGTAGGCTCACAGCCATCACTGAGTCGAGGAGCAGGATTTTTCCTATTTTTTATACAGAAAACAAGTCTCTCTCACTTCCATCCCCAGAACTGTCGGGTTTTGATGACATTTAACGGCACAGATCCTGACTTTACGCTGAGATCGCAAAAGCCATCCTGGGGAATTCAGTCTCCAAAGGCAGACAAACTGAAGTCACGGTACAATGCCACCAGTGGTATCATCATTAACAAGGTCTTCTTCAAGGCTCAAAGCTTGCAGTATTTTGTTCTTTAACTAAGAAATGAGACTGCCTGCAAGTTGTGAGCAAATGACTAAAACAAATCTCAACTTTAAGATGACAACCTGGGAAAAACTGCTGGGCCTTGGCACAGTCTCAAATACTCCCCTAACACTCTTGTGCATTTTGACTGCTGTAAGTAGAGCTACGCAAAGCATGAGTTGGAGCAAATTTGATCTGGAGTTTGGAAACCACCGCTTTGGAAACGAAGCTAACAACATGTGAAAAACAAGCATGGGAAATGATTCTTTCGCTTTTGTTTTAAGCATACAGTGCCAAATTCAGATACTGGGTTACTACAATTTCATCTAGGCGCACAGGCAGATGTGGAGGACTTGAGACTACGTGGAGAAACCATGGCTTCATTTAAGATCTTAGAACACGTCTCCGTCAATTAAATAATCTTTCATTTTCATTAACGTTTAAGAGGTTGTATTTCTAAAGGGATGCGGAATTCTAATCCACCATTTTATGATAATCACACAAAATGGTTCTGACACTTATTATACGTGGTTATGATGTCTTCCTTTTCTCCAACATCTCACTAACAGCCTGACGTGCCTTCAAGCCATTTTTACGTCTATTTTTAATATGGGCTGCTCCTCTTCCAGGCCAAAGGGACGAGGTATGTGCAGTGATGAGCAGATAGCTTGGAGCAGCGGAGAGGCTGCTAATACAGAAATCCACAAGCACTTAAACCGGTCACGGATCTCCCCGTGACAGGAGCAGGAGGACTCCTACCAGCTCCTAGGGCAGCAGGGTGTGTGAGCCCTGAGCTCCACAAACGTGCAACCAGGTAACCTGATGGATCTGGATTATCTACAGAGGGCACAAATTAAATCAGAGATTAAATATTGCTTCTTAGAAGTAACAAATCATTTAGGAAAATAAGATACGGTGAGATGCAACTGCCCTTACCAAGGCACCACTCAAAATTCCCCAAGGGAAACATCAAGGACTGCAGTCACTCCTGCACCTACTGGGCAAGCAACAAGCTGGAGTTTTCCCTATTTTTTTCAAGTATGGCCCACCTATATCATGACCTTATCATTTGCAGAGCCAGAAATTCAACCGATGGGTCTGTCCCCCGGTACAGGCAGCACCCAGTTCCCTCTTCAAACCAGTGAGGAACACATCACTAGAAACAAAAGCAGCGCGAGAGGCAGCTGCAGACGAGCCCACAGGCTGAAGTGCGCATGCATCCGAGCAGCAGCAATGTTTTGGAGACCAGCACAAGCCCAGAGGGTCCCCCAGCCCCTCTTAACTCTGGCTGCACAGCTTTCCTCCAGCTGAGCCCTAAACAAAGCACTTCCACTATCCTTAGCTGCCTTCTTCATCACGGCCATAGCAGTGGCTACTTCATCCCTTCAACATGTAAGCAACCCTGAAGAAGCATCAGGAGAAACACACAAATACCTCCCTCTTTCTTGCAAAGAGGAAGCCCCTAAAGCGTCCTTCCAGCCTGGGCTGCAGGTGGAAAGAGGTCCCAGGAGATGCTCATGGAGGATGCGTAGCCTGCAGCTCAGTAACTGAAAGTGAACTTTTCTCTGGGATTTGCCACCGCTTCTGCCAACCACAGCTTTTCCTCATTTTGCAACAGCCCCAGGCCGGCGGGCACAGGGAGCACACCCGATGAGGAATCTTTCATCCTTTGCTGCGATGTCAACCAAAAAAAGCCAAGTGAACTTCAATGGATCTTCAACTTAGCATTGTTGACACGAGAGCCAAGACCAAGTGCTTTAATGGTGAGAGGGAATTTTAGCAAGGAGTGTCCTGAAGGTCAGAGGAGCCCTTTCACCTTGCACATTGAAGACCCACAGTCTGATACTGGAAAAGGAATGGCAAGGGGGCTTCCTGACCTCTGTCCCTGCTCTGATCATGACAACCATCTGATCACGCTGTCCTTCAGGCTGCCACCTTACCGAAGGGACCAGGCAAACACGTTAATCCTCACCAGTACTAACGCAGACACCTTGGGAGGACAGAAAAACAGGCAAACACTCTTACTCTGCAGGTAGCACATTCCTTTGTAAAAATGAAAAATCAAGATTTCACTTAGGAAGAATAAGAACACGCTCTTCCACAAGAAAAGCCCGTTAAAAATGGATTTATATTTCTGTCTGCACTATTAGATCTGGTTTACAAACAGCACGAGGTCCAGGAGTGCCGAGGAGATAAAGAGAGAGCAGGGATTCTGCATGCCAGCCGTCAAGCAGCTTGCCCTCCGTGTCTTCTACTTGGCTGCAATCCTTTATTTGGAGAATTGAACTTGGAAGCGTACACCTTACCTCTTCCTCGAACAGGAATCCTTCCTTCTGCTCTCTAAAGGAGCATTTTTATTCCCTCAAGAAGGATTCTTTCAGTCTGGTACATAATGCATCAGTTCAACGTTTTCAGCCCAGAAATGAGAATGTCATCAGGTCCTCATTCACTGAAAGAGAGCTTTCAAGGATCTGGCACTGGAATCCCTCAAAGAGGTCATTGTGCTACTGAGGTCCTCAGAAATAGGTAACTCGGGGGCAATTTTAGCAAAACTTCCTCCCTCCAGGTTTGAATGCGATTGCTTTCAAATTGCTGCAGGCTTGCCAAGCCTCACTCGCTCTGGGTCCATTTTAAGGCGGTTTTGAAAGCACCTCGAGGCTGCCGAGGTGCTGGAGACCGCCCTTCTGAAACGCCCGGCAGGGCTGCAGCCCTCAGAGAGCAGCGCAGGGGCTCCGCCGACGCAAACGGAGGGTGCAGGGGGGAAAGAGGACAGGGGGAAGAGCTGGAGAGAAATGCCGGCAGCGGCTGGGGGTGCCGGGGCAGGGTCACCGAGGGGTGCGGGAGCCTCCAGGACGGAGCCACACGGGGAGCTTTGCCACTCCGGCTGCTCCCGGCTCCCTCGAGTTCCCGTTCCCGCGGGGCTCCCCTTGCCGCGCCGGGCCCGAGCTTCCCCCCTCGCGGCTCTGCCTCCTCGCAGGGCAGCCCCGTCCCGGCGCGGGGGGAGGAAGAGGAGGAAGAGGAGGAAGGAGCGGGGAAAGGGCGAGGAGGCCGCGAGGGGAGGCCGCGGCCCCGGCCCCATCCCCGCAGCCCGGCGGCGCCGGCTTTGTCCGCTAAGGGGCGGCGCGGCCCCGACGGCGCGCACTCACCGGCGCCCTCGGCGGTGACGATGGCCTCGGGGGAGATGCAGACGCCGCGGTCGTAGAGCGGCAGCTCGTCGCAGGCCAGGCTCTCGGGCCAGGCGTGCCGGTAGCGGATGAGGACGGGCTCGCAGCCGGCGCGGGCGCGCTCGCAGACGGACTTGCAGGGCTTGATGGGCTCGTGCTGGAAGTCGATGGTGCAGATGGGCGCGTACATGGCGCAGAGGAAGAAGAGCAGGTCGGGGCTGCAGTTGGTGCCCAGCAGCCCCTCGAACTGCTCCATGGCCAGCACGGCGTTGGCCTGCGTGCTGTGGTGCAGGTGGTTCGGCATCTTGGTCATGTTCCAGGGCAGCGGCTTGCACAGCGGGATGCGCACCGGCTCGCAGG
>VXAA01007175.1:197399-215179 GCA_013399115.1 Anseranas semipalmata | reverse complement strand
CGGCGGGGAGCCCCACGCGGGACCCCGGCCCCCGTCACCCCCCGTCGGCGTGCCCTTCGCGCGGGGCTGCCGGTGCTGGCCGGGAATAAACTTCCCGAGCACCTGCTTTAGAGCGGTTAGTGACACGGAACGGCTTTGAAAACCTTTGCTGGGCTTTGCGGGGAAAAATAGGTACTCCTTTTTCTTCAACGAGGAGTTTTAATAGAATGCTTCATTAAGGTTTCAGAAAACAAAACACGCCCAACTTTTAGCAATGTTGTCCCTATTTGTGTTCAAGGCTCAAAATAGGTACACCACGCTATGGGGAAGCCGCAGCCCCAAAGGCAACTATCTAGAATACACAAGCAGCAGGACCAAGCCACCAAGAGCATCCTCACCCCTGCAGCACGGGGTATGTGCACCCACCCTGATACTCAGGACCTGTAACTGAGTCTCCACATCCCAAATAACCCCCTCCCTGCTGTCTTGCTCTCTGTTAAAAGCAGCTGACTACAACATCTGCCAGTGAAGCTGATGGGCGCTGAGCACTTTGACAACACCAACAAGAAGGCAGGAAAGGGGCTTTAGTTTTGGTGCTGCAGCTCTGCTGTTGGGATTTTCATCCTCTTCTCTCCTTAAGATTTAAGAAGGAAAAAGAATTCCTTCTGTAATGTGCAACATCAAACCACCAAAACAATCAGCTTCTTCATCTTGTATAGCAGAGATCCATCCCCAAAATGGATCAGTCTAACGCCAGCAACTAACTAACGCCAGTAATAGCATTGTACCAGCTTGAGGTAGTATATGACCAGCACTAACTCCTTGCTAAAAGAAGGTCCAGAGTTTCCTGATGGGCTGCGAGGGTTTGGTGCAGACCCATAAATTTAAAGCAGCAGCAGCAGAATACAGCAATAGTATCACACAGTCATTTCCTAAAATAAACCAGTCCTCAGCAGGTCTGAGTCCTCAGGCGAGGATTTGCCCCTGGAGTAGCTCATACGAAAAATGAAGACAAAGCTTGTTTTGTTACTGCATCGCGCAAGAACCACTCTAATCCACAACAGCGCAAAACATAGCTCATGGCCAAATTGCCCTCATTGCTCTTGTATAACTCCATTTTAAAAGTTTTTAAGAAATCAGTGGAATTGCCATGCCAGGAGGACGAATTTCAGCAAGCAGCGGTTTGCTAATACAGACATGGGGATGCCAGCCTAACTTTATTTGGGTACATATATGTAACGGCACGGGGAGGGTTGCAGAGGACATGAACAGGGACTGACGTCTTTGTTCTTCTTGCACCAGAAGGAAGCTGAGTGAGGAGCTGTTTCCAGACGGCTGGGACTAATTTATTCCTTTGTTGTTTTTTCTTCCCCCTTTCGCAGTGTCTATTTTCCCCCCCTGAGCTTGTTTTTCTCTCTCCGGAGTCAGATAAACAGCAACTGGCTTAAGAAGCCAGAGCCAGCTGCCTGAGAAAGGGAGATGTCCGGCTGGGTTCTTAGGAGCATACATTAGCACAACCGTGTGGTTTACGGCATATGAATGTATATATTTTAAGGTGGAAGAAATCCATCACTGAACGCAGCACATGAACAGAAATATTACGCTATTAAAAACAAAACTGGCATTCCAAGCCTTCTCTGTGACAGGAAGGGATGCCGAATTGCACCGACTCGTGCTGCGACGTGGCTGGTTACAGCGCTGCGAAGGGACGGCACCGGCGCACTCCCGAGAGCGTTTAACAGAGCTGTGGCCCCCGCGCCGCAGCCTCCCTGTACCAGCACACGCAGCATCCTGGCAGCCCACCGCTAAGACGCAGGCGCCGCTTACAGACAGGTGCACCTTTATCTTTTCCCTGGTGTAACACCAACCCGCAGGGAGAGCTGAAGTGCCTTCGTCGTGGGGTTCCTTCACATTTCAGGTTGGAGGTGGCACGGGACTGCTGAGCGCTCCCAGCTACTGTTGGTACACCGGACGCTGTGCCTTACCCTATGCTCCTGCCCATTCTAGCTAAAAAATGCGCAGGCGTGCCCAAATCTCTATCTGTTCAGAAAAACAGCTGAGATAAAAAATAATAATACTTATTCAGAACAGGTTTTCACTTTCCTAAGCCTTTCTACAGCAATCTCAGGATTACCTATATTTTAATTTCCTTGCATAGGCTTCCTTGGAAAATAAAAACACAGAAACCCACCAAACCTCAAAACCTACAATACTTCTTACATGGCTGTTACTAAAACCATAAAGTCATTGACTTACAGAGTCATAAAAATGGGATTTATTGTACATTTCCTGCTCCAGCTGGGGTCTTGTTACAACTCCCTCAGGTAGACAAAACACAGGGGACTATTAACTTATTTTAATAATCCCCCAAGCTTCTGCAGAGATGACTTGGAAACAGAAAGGAAGAAGAAAAGGTTCTTTTAATGCAGTCTCTTTCAGACTTGTAATTTTTCAGGCTGTTTTTATGAGACAGCTCATTATTAACTATCCTGTGCCCTCGGGGTCTGCATGTGTCCTAGGGACAAATTTTTCATGTTCGTATTCGCTCACATTACCTGTCTTCTTGAAACCTCAGCAAAAAGCTATTTGCCCAGCGCTTTGCATCCTATTCTACCGATAAAATTAATAGTATGTGTAGGAAAATATTCTGCTTTATCTGTAAACACCAAGAAATCCAGCTGACATGCACATCAAAGACAAAATGATCCCAATCACAGTTCTATTTAATACTGTCAAAGCCACAGCCTACAGAAACAAACACATTAAGTATAAATATATAGATGTGTGTATCTACCACAGAAGTCTCATTTCGCAGGGTGAATTTGTTTGCTGCTTATGACTTTCCCAGCTCTTGTGGCCATGTAGAGGCTTACAGCTCCTTGCTAATGAAGTTTCCTACCTGCAATGCCTATTTCCCATCCGGATGCTGGAAACTGCACTAGTTTTGCTGCAGACAACCACAGCCAGCTTTACTGCAAGCGGTGCGGGCGTGACAAAGCGTTCAGCCGCGCTGAAGACTTACAGCAGAAGACAAAGCTGAGCCTCATGACACATCTTTCAAGGAGTCCTCCCGTCTCATTTTAAGTGCAATAGTCTTTCAGGGGACAGACTGTGCAAATTTAAGCACAGTAGATCCCAGTTGAAAGAGAAATGCTGTTTGCTGCTTAGCTGGAATTGTGTCCACAACCTGCCTCATCCCCGGGTCTGGCACGCAAGAAGCACGCGCGCTTGAGGAAAGCAGAGGCTGGGACTTCCAGCTTTTCTCTTGGGAGAGCACATCTTAAATTCAGAGCAATAAATGCTTTCCATCCCTAATCTAAAGCCACTCAAATCTGTGACCATTACACAGAGTCAAAATTAATGCCAGAGAGCATTTCATGGTTCCAAATTTTTTAAAGTAACTGAAATACCATGTCCACTGTAATTCTCTTTGTAAATAAATCACTAAAGCCTGTGATAGCATTCAGAACAAATGGAGAAAACATTTCAAACTGCAGAAGTGCTTTTTCTGATGTATCACCACGTACACAGATCTCTTTCCATTTAAGAATTCATATGAAGTTATCTGAATGTTTTTGCAGTCACACAAATTTATGACTAAAAGTGCAGGAAAATAAGCCAAAAGCGTCAGACAGGTACTGAAAACTAAGAAACATCAGAAAAGCTGATTTTTCAGTGGCATCAAAAACTGAAGCTAACAGAAACTTTGTCCCCAGTTCCACAAACGTGCCCCTTCAGATAACAGCACCGCGTGCGCTGTGGACTACCTGTTTGCCTAAATATTTGCAGAATCAATTTACATTGCAGAAAATATTAAGAACACAGCAAGAGGGGGCTGAGCTGAACACACACCCAAAGCACAGTTGTTGGGCAGCACTTGGGCTTGTAGATTTGAGATTAGCAAAGTTGTTTGTTTGTTTTAAAACTGCTGCTGAAGTATTTCAGCATATGAGATAGCCTCCATGGTAGCATTAGGTACAGATGTTCAATTGAGATGTGCATTTAGCTCGTTATTCTAACGCAACAAATTGCTGTATGCTGTTATAATGAAGATGCTGATAACGAAAAATACATCCTTCCCTCCCACTGTGGCCATACTAAAGACACAACAGAATCCACTTAACCCTCTCAGAGTTATAATCACCTCCAGATGGAGCATTTAAGGTAAAAATTGCAGAGCTCTATAATATTGCATCCATTATGAAGCATTTCTATTCTGGCCTCTGTAGAAACAATTTGAGCTGCCTAGCTTCAACGCCATAACCACTCCAAATTTAATTTTGTTAAACCATAAATTTACTGTTCGAGATTTATAGCCTCTCCGGTTGCACTGCCTAAGTCTGCCTCTGCTCCTGCTTACACAGATTTATTAGCAGCACGCAGCAGCATTAAGTACCAAATCACACCCACGCCTAAAAATAAAACCTGCAAAAACAGTTTAGTTTTACAGCAACGGCCCAATATTGCCAGGTGCTGAAACGCAGACTTACCACTGATTTGAATGAGAGCTGATGGGGTTTGACAAGTCCTAGGATCAAGTATTTCCTATAAATAGAAGCCCAAACACTTTCTGTGTATTTTACTCCTGTTTCCAGCAACTACGAGTGGGATCACAAGGGGTCTGTACTGGAGCCTCGGCAATTTCAGGAAAAGAAACCTTGCCTTTCCTGAAAGCTTTCACTAACACACCTGTGAGACGCACAAACAGCAGATGACCTAGAAAACAGAAAACTACGAAATCTAATCCTGTAAAAACAACTGCATTTTAAGTCAACCGCACTCACAGAAATTTTTAACTCTTCCAAGCTACGATTCCCCGGTTCCCTGATGCCTATTTGTTATGCTCCAAGCCTTGACTGCAGGCTTTCCCCGCCAACCCCCTCACAACAGTTAGCGGTGTGCACGGCAGAGGATGCTCTGCAGACGAGCAGCTGCCTGGTGCTTACTTTCAGCTTCACAACTGAAGTTTACTGGCACATTTCTGATTTACAGAAAGTCTAAAAATTGTGCAAGTTGTCAAGGCTGCCTTCACCGCTGTCACTCGGTGGGGCATCTACATTTTTCTGCTTTATTTTTATTTCTATTAAAGCAACAAAGGTAGAAAATAGTTATAGACTCGCAAAAATTAAGGAAGAGCTGGTGGTCTATGAGCTGGGGCTGAATGCAAATACAATGCAACCTTAATGAGGCCATTACACAGGAACATTTGGGGAACTTTGTGACTTTCAGATCATCATTCTTAATCCCACAAACACTTTGGTGCTGCCAGAGTAAGAATCATGCCTGGGGAGTTACTGAAATGTTTATCTTCTTCCAGTTCCCTGACGATATTTTTTAACCAAACATTAAAAAAAAAAAGTGAAACAATGGGATGACAGTGTTGATAACTAAAATGTTTTCAAGTTGCTTTACTTCTCCACTCAATGAATTTCCACAGCTCAACTAATACTAAGGGAAAGAGTTAGTGGCATTTTTCCAGCTAATATTTACAGTTTTAAAATGCAAGCCATTTTGCTGTCTTCCCCTAATACTTCTTTTGCGAGGTCCATAAAACAAACCTCCCAACAAGCTTTTTTTCAGGCTAGCTTTTCACACATTTCTAGACTGTTCCTACAAGAATGCTGCTTTCTCCCTCCCTGAAGCCACAGGCTTGATTACTAAATTTGGAAACACAAATCCTTTTTTAGCAGTATAACTCACGAGCATACATACAGACTATTTAAATGGATAGGAATAGATTTGATTAAGGCTTTGTGACTTATGACTTAAGTGGTAGCTTTCCTTCAGGAGAAGACAGCGGTGATTTTGTCTGCTTTGCATCTCAGCTCCAGTGCTGCTGGAGGCTACCCAGCCTCTCACTGCCCCGTCCCACTTGTCTCAAACAGCCAGCACGGTGGTTTTACAATGCTCCTAGGTGGTTATCACTGCCTTTAATTTCATTTCCCCCCCTTCTAGGGGCTCACGGAATGCTCAACAGCACGCAGACCTAAAAGCTGAGGGCCAGGCACCTTGATGTTATGCCAGAAGCTATATATCCTTACTCACTCTTCCCTGTCCCCACCACCTACCTGCAAAATAACAAGACCGATGTGCAACTTCTTTTTTGCTGCTTGAATCTTCTGCAGTCACTGGGATTTCGAGAGGCTCCAAGGTGGTGTTGATTGGAAAAGATTCTTCTTGAAAGGCATCAGAGGCCTTGGGCAACTGTGCCTGTGCTAAGTGTCAGCCTGGCCACCACAATCCACAGGACCATGTCCATCTCCACCAGCTGAAGAGACATTTAACAACAGGTGAACTCTGACTCCATACACTCCTCTGGAAATGACTGTGACCAGTTTCAACCGGCTCCTGTGTTGTCATTTATTAGCCAGCAAGCTAGCATTACAGAATAAAATTCAAACACATATTCCAGTGCAATCATGGTTTTCCTCTGAACTTTCATTAGATAACAGTTCACAAATATTTTCTTAGCATTCAAACCCCCCTATGAAAATAGTAGTGCAATTACTTCCCTACTGAAGTTATTTTTAAAACAAGTGTCACGGGCTCAGACAATTCTAAAAAATTCTTCTTAGCCTTTTGAAGGGCTTTGTTATCCAAGATAACAAACCACTGAGATAAACCCTTTCGCTTACCTGATCTCACTGTAGTACTACCGCTAACCATCACTCCTGCTACCTTCCTCTTTAAAGACATAAATGGAACTAAATCCAGACAGCACAGACAGGCTTTATGGTTTCACTGTAACAGAAATGGGAGAGACGTTCCTATGCAGTTTTGCTGGCTTGGTCTTTACAAATACACGTTCACACCAAGATGCTCAAAACTTCACACTTTCAAGCATCCTTTATTTACAAATGATCCAATACTTGGACAAATTTGCTGCTTCGCTTGTGGAGTGGAAAACAGATGTCATCTCTGTTGAGGCTTTAAATGCAATTGTGGAGTCTGTGAGATACAATCTGGATTTAATCCTCACAAAGTGTCAAAATGAAGGACTCCAGTTGGGAAATGGACTGAGTTCTTGAGCAACATTGTCTCTGATTTCTCCAAGCACTCTGATCACAGCTTTCAGCTCCCCTCTCGCCTCCCTTTTCTTTTTACTCCTCTTTCACATATCATAAGATATATTTACAGTGCATTCTAAGTTTCATTCGTCTTTCCTCTGTGTGGCTATGCAAGGAATGGATTTTGTTTTTGTTGCTGTTGTGTCCTTGCTATTAAAGAGATTATCATTTAGTTTAAATTTAGAAATAATACTGCTTTCACTAAACACGAGTCTTCTGCTCTCTGCATTGGCTCCCCATTTGGGTTTACTTCTAATTTAGACAAACTCAAAGTCCATAGAATGACTACATTAGAAGGGAGGGCAGGGAGGGAAAAGCAGAAAAGTTGACTGATAGCCTGTGATAATGCCTTCCTCATCTTCTGGTGGCAACTTCAAGTGACTACTGAAAAGATATGAAATTATGTTGTTAATGGACAAGGAACAAGATTTACTAGCATCAGCCTTTCAAGCATTCAGCTGTAATAGCTTTGCGACTCTCATCTGTACTCACAGGTGTCTTTTTTTTATTTTATTTAAATGCCTTTATTATTTGTGAGAAAACTTCTTTAAAGATTACTACAATCGTGAACAAGGTAAATAGGCTGCAAGTCAGCACAAGAAACTGTTGAAATCCCCTCGCTGTAACGCTAGGCTCGACATATGCTTTTGATTCAGAATTTAATACAAACATTTTCAATTAATGAATTGTGTAAGACACACTGACACTATATCCAGTCAGCAGGTCATTTTAACCTAATAGTACTAGAAACAGCATGACCAATAGCTAATTAAATACAGTTTTGGACATAGGCCTGGGGGGTGGTGGTGGTACATTTTGTTGTGTTAGTACAAATGTTTACAGACTTTATAACATGACAAACAGCAAGAGCACACAAGAAGTGTTCATTTGCTAACATTGTCATTTCAGGGGAAGATTTAATTATCACAAAAATGATTCAAAATATGTACTTAAAGAAAAAAATAGGCAGAACTTGAGCATTTTTGAAAATTAGTTATCTGACAATCCTGAAAATAGTGGCTCTCATTCACAAAACCAATCTAATGTGGGTAGCTGTCATTTAAACTACCTTGCTTTGCACAGCTAGCCATGTTAGTGTTTTAGGATTAGCCAGAAGTATTGAAGTGAAAGCAGCTTCCCTGTATTCATTCAATCCTTAATATATCAGCCCTGTTTAGTAACAAATACAACTACAGTAAATTTCTACAGTATCCAACACACTACTGAGTTAAAAGATGCTTGAATTTCAATGTTAAAACAATTTGAAGAAAAAAATTAATTGATTCAACAGAATAATTTGCTACACCTATAAACCTAGCTTTGAGTTTGGTTCAGCTCAACAGAGCAATTCACCTAAAAACAATGTTACAGTATTAGTTCAGACATAACTGTACTTACAGAACTCGTAATGGTTACTGGTAAGTCACCAAGCTTTCACCCTTCAGTAGGAATCAGTGCTGAATCCCAGGAACTGGGGAAACTTTTGGCAAAAATACAGTTTAGCAGCAAGGGATGTTTATTGACTTGTGGTCGAGAATTCTTGAATCTGGAATAAATGAGCTATGAAGTCCTACAACAAGCCCACGATGACCAGCTGAAGAAGGCTCCTATCTTTCCTCAAATCACCAACCTCATTTCAACATTTTTCTGGGGAGAATGCCATTCTCCAGTGCATCAAAAGAAGCACAGTCAGTCGGACTACCAATTCCTTTTCCTTTCTAGAAAAGGAACTGCTATAGACAAAAAGGTTTACCAGTAGCCATTATTTTTGATGGTAATCTTTTACCCGGATGGCCACTTTTTTAACCAAAAAATAAGTTTTATGGGCAGCAACAGGACATTCTTCTTCCATGCTTTCTTGCATGAGGCAGAGCCCTCCCCCACGAGTTACATATCTGATCCAAACTGACTCCATATGGGACCAGCTCAGCCACCTGTGCTTCATATGCTCCAGCAACTACAAGCACTTGTGCAACTCCAAAAGTTGAGATGACTCGATATACAACAGCCAACAGTTGAGCTTACAACGTTGTGGACATGGTGTTGCTGGTTCCAGAGGAAGTATTCCTTCTCTAACTTCTCCAATGATCTCAGTTCAACAGACTTACTACTGTTTACGTAGCGCATGGACACAGGCTGCCTTGAGGGCTGTGCTTGATGTGCTCTGCCTTCAACAAGCAGGCTTTGTGGCAGCTCAGCTGAAACCAGAAATAAGAGCAATACAGCAAGAACAAAGCAAGAACAACCCCTGCCCCTAAAAGAAACAAACCACTCCAAAACCCAAACCGCTCATGGCTGAGTCCAAATCTCTCTTCCCAGATTTCCCCATTCTTTGGTTCGGTTCTGAGCTTGCTCCGAGTCCTTGCAGGAAGGATAGCCAAGAAGACATCTCAGACATTTGTGTGCCAGAGAGTATAGCACAATCATAGAAGGGCTCCTACAGAAACTACTGAGTCTAAGCAGTTCCTGACAATCTCATCTGACTGCTTCAGAAGTAGCTTATTGCAGAGATACTGCACTCGTTATCTGTGCATCAGAGATCAGCTGTTTTCTAGGATTAGTTCAGTAACACCTTGGGATGGTGGAAAGCTGATAAGGATCAGAGTTAAACGACTAAATACAATTCCTTTGAACTTAAAAAGATGAAAGACAAAAACGGTTATTTCTTAAACCACAAATAACTCAAGTTTTTCATGAGTCAGTCTTGAAAATAGGCAGTATTTTTTCTACAAAGGCTTACATTACAATCAAAATCTTAAGACATCCGAATGTATTAGATTTTAAATAATACAGAATAAAACTCTCAAGTCTCACATGACCTATTTTTTATTTATGAACAAACTTATTTGTTATGTTACTAAATTATCAATTTAAAAACTGTTCTGTAGTTCTAACATAAAAAGCATAATTAGGAAAAATACAGATGTACTGTCTTACTTCCTTAGGACAATTTTATTCCAGTACTTTTTTCCTCTGGACAGAGGAAGCTATTGTAACTGAGCTCACAACAGCTCTTTCATAATAGCAAGTCACCAGCGTGCACCTAAGCTGCATCAAGAACAGGGCTCTATACAACGTCCAGAGCCCGTGCCAATGAGAATCACACAGCTATTACATGCCGTGGATTAAAGAGCACAGCCAGCTGGTCAGCTTTCGGGCCACACGAGCTCATGCTAGCCCGCACGGCAATTTGCATGACTGACAAAACCAGGCCTATCCTATCTGTCTCGGTGATGGCTGATGTTATGGTTTTAGCAACACTCTCCTGTTTTACGGTTATCTCAGGTTCTATACTTCAACAATACACTTATTTCTACGGGTATGACTGGCACCACTATATAAATGCTTTTCTTGTTTTATTATGTAAGATTTAAAGGATAATGGCACTAAACTGACACTTTTTACACTGGTTTTAATTTCTTCTTCCACTTTTTACAAGATTCACTATCACAGAAGCCAAAAGGTGAAGGATTAAAAGAAATCTTCACATAAAAGCTCTAAGGATTGATATTTAATGAACTGTGAGATGTAAATCAATGCACAACAGCACAATTTAAGCTTAAAATACTAGGATAACATTTATATTAAAAATAATTCACCTACAGATAATACAGTCTAGTGTTTATTGTATGTTATGGAAGGTACACTTGAATTTCAAAAATTTAAAACATATAAAAAGTGGTTAAGGGCTAACATTTTATCAACATGTGATAAATGTGTAAGAATGTTTATTATACAGCAGGGTACAATGGTAGTGTTAATGCCAACAGGGCACCACAGAAGTTAGTTTAAAAAGAAATTTCCACTATGCTTTATACAAACAACACCACTTGCTGTTGTTTAAGAGTATCGGGAGAGGACTGCTGTCCCAAGGATAAGCAGTCCTATAACATGTTTAATGTTAGATAGCGTCATAGTACATAGATTGGTGAATGTTTCAAAATAAAGCTAGAAATGCTGTAATTACTTCACAGAAATGCACATCCAATATTTGTTTTCAATAAGAACAATAGGTACAAGATTATAACTCTCCCTATATGAAATAATTTACACACAGATGAAAGCTACTATCTAAAATAATCACTAAATACATTTTTCTTCTGGGAAATAAACAAGCAATTTTTTTTTTGCATGATCAATATCAAAAACATATAGCAGAAGTAGTGTTTTTTAAACATAACTGATGCTCTAAAATAAAAAAAAAAAAGGAAGAAATGAGAAAAAAAGATTTTCCATGAATGTGCAACCTAAAAATCAACCAAGCTTATATTGTAGTACAACCATATTAAGAAACCACTGATCAGAAATACAACTTTATGGAAAAAGTTTATAATCCACAAAACTGTTCATCAGGCCATAAAGTAAAATAGCTCCACAGTTTACAGATAAAACTGAGGCCACATAGATGCGTGCTATGTCTTATCTCCAGTAAGTAGATACTTAGGCAGAGGATGTGACACTTTGTTTGTAGACAGCATGGTATGCATTTCTCAGCAAGACATAAGGGAAACAGGACTCCAAGAGATCCATTGTCAGGAATGGAGACTCCTGCACAATCTGAAAAATACCAGAAACACAAGGTTTTGCAAAACACCTTCTGCTGGTTGCTGATGATAATCTGTTCCATGTAGGTACTTCCGGTCCGCACCACACCACCACTGGCATTTTTCATAGCAAAAAGAAATAATACAAAGTTTGGGGACAGATGGGAGAGAAACACACTGCTATAAATTCACTGCTTCTCAAAGCTAGTCATATAGCTTTCATATGTATCTAAAAAATCATATCATTCCTTCAATTTCCAAAATATACAGAATACTAAAAGGAAAACCCCTCAGTAAAGAGGCTCTTACCCCCCCATGCTCTGAACAGCACTACTTTAATGTGAAATTTTATTTTAATGTTGTATATACTAAATCAGCAATGCAAACCATCTGAACAACGTGAAACAATGTTCTAGGCAACAAAAGACAATGGTAAAAATGTGTTGGTGCTGGGGGAATGAAAAGAATTAATTCCTGACATTAGAACGTCAGCAAGAACGACATCAAAAATTATTTCCACTGGTTGACGAACTACAACAAAGGTGACTGTCAAAACCGCTTGTTGAACAATGTGATGTGGAGCCTATTCCTTAAGTTAGTAACACAAATAAAACAGACAAAAGCTTACCATGTCTAGTAGTAGGTAAACAGACTCTCTGTTCCTTGTAGTAGTTTTGTCCGTCTCCTGGCCAATCTTCAGTAGACTAGACGATGCCAGCTACATAAAATGAGCATTTCAAAGCAATAGAAAAAAAAATTGATCAGCTTCTGCTATTTCACTATACACACACACACCCTTCCTGAATACATCAATAACCTATCCAACAGAGGCTGCATCTTACTAGCAACAACAAAGGAAAGTAATCCTGAGGGCACTAACCATCACTGGGCTTTACCCTCAGGGAGACATTTTTGTTTAGCTTCTAGTAGTGTTTAATAAGCAGTATGTGCCATTTTAATACAACAAAGCTGATTCATTTATTGCAAAGAACTTGTGGTTGGGATCAAAGTAGATAAGCTGACTGTAATCAAGTTTACTGAAGTGAATAAGTCCCTTGCAACAAGATCTCACTTCCTTGGCCTTTCCCAATATGCATTTAAACTTATTGCATTAAAATTTAAAAAGTAGAGTTTCCACTGTTTGAAGTTAAACACTTTTGTTGTAGATGGAAAAGTTGTTTCACTTCCAAAACTACATATTTAACTGAAGAAATGTCACCCTAACTGTAAATGAATCATGTTTTATTAGACCATGAGTGACCTCATTTTACTAGTTTTAAAATATATCCTAGAAAACTAGATATCCTAGAAACTTATCCATATACTTAAGTATATACAAGCTCAGGATGACAGAATACAATAAAATACAATCTGCATGCGAGTTTGTAACCCACGTTTGCAGGCCTTACAGAAATACGGAAAAACAAACCACACTTCTTTTCAACTTTGAGATGTACAATCATTTATGCACTTACACCGAGCAATAGCAATATGCCTAAACCACGTTTACCAGAAATGGATTTTAATTTAAAATATTAACTTTAAAATCTAACTCAATATTCCTCTTGAACAAATTTTCACAAATTGATTTGTAGCACAAAGTGAACACGCGTACTTCAGAAGAATCTTACCACATACTCATCAGTACTAAATAACCTAGTAAGTTTTTTCTATATTTAGCTAACTTTGACAGGAAAGCAGATCATCGCCAGCAGCACATTTTCTTCTAGAGAGATGTTTTCCTTTCAGACTAACAGTAAGTGATACATAAAAGGTGTCATAAAAGATAGATTAAGAAAATATCTGAACCATCAAGTCATGGTCTGTGCAGTAAAAGCAGTGGTCTGAAACCAGTTCATAAACACTGAAAAAATGCAAACCTCATACCAAAAGTGTTTTTATCACATGAAACTATACTGGTTTCCTTCACTTGTCAAATGTATGCAACTTGACACAACCATCTCTCTTTCATCTTTTACAGCCAGTGGTTGCATTAGACAAGGTCAACGGCTAAAGGTTTTTTCAGTTTAACAAAATGCAATGAACTTCCAGAAGAGAAAGATCCTTTGAAGAAAAAAAACAAAAAACAACAACAATAAAAAAACCAACAACAAAAAACTGCTTCTATGGACTTCTTGTTACAGAAAGTTACCATTACCCAAACCTTGTAACTGTGTAAGGAAGCTAAAATAAGAGGTGGGAGGGGAACACTGTCTCATTTCAAGGACAAACATCAAAAAGCAAGAATCACTGAAAATCAGTTGATTTTTAGAAAAATTGAAGTGAAGCTTCCATTTTAGCCTTTAGTTTCCCTTCAAGTAGTGGGTAATTAAGAACCACTTTAAAAATTCTATTTCTACTTAGGAAGCACACCAAAATGAATTTAAAACACATCTCCAGCACCTAAGAGCTTCTGGCTTTTTTCTAAGCATCACTAAGGATTTCAGCAGCTTTGATCTTCAACCTACTCTAAAGCATAACAAATTCCTCTTCCCAAATATCCTTGTAACATGCAGCTATCAGACAGCTACTGTGTAAGGAGGGCAGACATGTCAAAAGGTACAACTCAAAGAGCCACTCCGGAGTTACCTTCCATGAGAAGGTAAAATAAACTAAGGAGTCCAATACATCATGGGAAAAGTCTGCTAGACAGAACTGTGACTTTACGTGCATTGCTCATGTCTTTTTCCAGTCACAGACCACACAATGCAAGAGATGGTATGTGCTAAAATACTAATAAACAAAGGATTACATTGACAAACATTATGACACTTGTACTCATTTGCTACTGTTACTTTCTAAGGTCAGACACAACTGCCTACTGCTAAAGGGCTCTCACTAGATTTAATCCATGTATACACTTATACAACTATACACTTCTATTAACAATATGCTTTTTTTTTTAATCTTGTGCACCAAAACCAGACTTTTATGAAATCAGTTTCATTACAACCCAAATTAAAGTTTCAACTTTTACCTGAATTTGGAAATGCTTCCTGAAGTCAATGGGTATTTGTCTTGTTAAGATATGAATTTAAACCTATCGCTACACTTCAAAAAGTAACTTGCTCGCATCTGATTTCCTCCTAATAAAAATCAAGACTGCATTATGCAGTAATCTTAATTTCTCTGCAATCTTTAACTATACAAAAACAGGTAACATGGCAGTATGAAACAGTATTATTACTGCAATAATCGTATGTGTATCAATATTCATCCATATTAATCTAAATCTTTATAGTATGTCCTTGTGATCAAGATCACTCATGGTTGATTACTGCAGTAAAGATAACACTTGCAATCAAAAACACCTCAACACTTCAATGACAGCACTATGTAAGCTAAACTATGTATCAAATGGATTGAGGGGCACTGGGGAGTGAGTTCCCCTCTTTTTAGAGAAGTAAGCTTTAGAAATTGAATTATACATACAGCCAAAAATTCTTTTAGACGGTCCTCGATGCTTCCCTTGTGGATGGTAAATAAAGCTGCAGCAATCTGGTTGATAGCTTTCGCCAAGCAATGAATGTTGTTGCAATGCCCTAAACAAAAACATATACAAATTACCTTGGCATTGTGTTTGAAAATGACAGTGTTTTGGAAAATACTACCAAAGAGTAAACAGACTTGTCATTGTCACAATGAAAGATCAACTTTTAGCATCTTACATGACAGCAGCAAAGTACTCATTTGCACTGAACTTGGTATCAGGAGAGCAACCAGAAGTACAGACACCTAGACAAATACCTTGGGAAAGTCCTAGACTATGAAAAGGAAAAGGTCTTCGAAGGAGTTAAAAAGCATGGATGCATGCAAATAATGCTGACAGGTTACTCTTACCAACCCATTTTTTGACAATTGCTGAGGACCGAGCTCATTTTTTCCTTCAGCCATTTATCATAACTCCAAGATCATGCTCAAATACCGAGGTCAGCTAGACTGCATCACTTCATGTGAGAAAAACTGTTTTTTTTTCCCCCATGCATATTACTGTATTCATTTACAATGAGTTTCGCTTGGCATTTTATTGTCCAATTTACTTTTATTGTCCAGTATTATCTATCTGCAGCTCTTCACTGCTCTAACATCCTCCAGAACTCCATCGATACAAAAGCTCTCAGCTCACCCTTCACCCCACTTTCCACTCTGTGAACATGCTCCCAGCAGGCCCTCTTACCCCATCTGGGCAAGAGCCGATACTCCTACTCTGTGTCCTATTTTTTAATTAATTATTGCTGCAGAAACATGCTAATCCAAAAAAAGGATGGCCGCCTTCCCTCAACAGCAGTCAAGAACACGTGTTCTGCTTAATTCTGCTGATTTGAATTTATATTCGTTTCTCAAGTGGCTTGATTTCTTCAAAGTGACTTGACTTCTGTGTTGAAGAGATTGTACAAGAAGTATCAGCAAGGGGAATTCAACCGAGAAATTGTGGTCTTGCAATCTGTGGCAGGTTCCATGCATTCAGAAAAGGCTATGTCTTTTAATCAAAGAATCCTTTAGGTTGGAAAAGACCTCCAAGATCACCAAGTCCAACCTTGCAGACCAGTATTCTAGTTAGCCTCTGGACAACAAACTAGTACTCTAGTCTGGTATTTGAGTAAATTCAGGTTTCTTACTGGGAACAGAAACAAAGGTTTGTTAGAGCCCGAGCCTTTATCTGGAGCTAGTGGAGGAAACAGCCCTGATCTTGAAGAAGGCAGAGAGAACACAGACATTGCTAAAGCTGTCCAAGAACTGCCTGTATTTAGGAGGCATTTCTTGCCAGATTAGAAAGCTGAAACTCCTTCAAATCTGCGGCCTGTTGATGGTAAAAAACTGAGGATTTGGCCAGAGAATTTGCTTCATAAAAAGAAGCATTTATTAAGTTCTCATTCTGGAAATAGTATCTATATTTAAAGTGTCTAAAGCCAGATGTTCTACAATAAGGGGCAGAACAGGAAAATAATATTATGCGAGGAAGGCAGGACTGACAAGGTCTATTCTGTTTGTTCAGTTATTTTCGTAGAGTGAACACATTTTATATAGTCCTTTTGCCAGACTATTTTTCTCTTAATAAAAGAGTCTACTCAGTAAAGAATTATATAATATAGAGACCACATCTCATAAAATCAGTGGCAACTCCTAATACAGGCTTATTTGAGTTCTAGATGTAATTTCTCTCCAGTCACAGTTTTATGAGATCTATTAACTTAAGAAACCATTTATGAAACAGGCTTTGCCTGACTTTGCGTTAAGAGTTACCAAATATAAACTAAATTATAGAAACTGGAATATTTAAGCTACATCATATAAAACAGACATAAGATAATCCTTATCTATTGTTTCAGCCTGCCAGCAACCTATGGACTAAGACGGTTCTTGGAAGAGAGGACAATTTGAAGAAAGCAAACCTGCACAAGCTCCAACCGGCTGGAGAAAGGAGGTGGGCAGTTACACCTAGCTGGCCTGACTTGGGTTCGTAGAAATAGATTTTCAGATGGGTGGGTGTTTCTCACAGACTTCTCTTATAAATCAATATTAAGAAAATATAATCATTACTAAAAACTTTCAGTACTGTCCCTCTGGCAAGTAGTATAAGTTTTGTGACTACGGAAGGTAAGAGGCTCTTGAAGGAAAATCTGGTATCAGAAAGTGCTTCCAGCTGATTGCTTTTACAAAGCTACAAGCAAGAAATATTTAAGTGATGTGGTCTTAAACATGCATAAGCCAGTTCATTTGGATGAAGTTAAGAAAACCAACCTAACTGTCCTTTAACAAGCAAGTTTCTCCCCCTGTCCCCACCAATTAATCCATAGTCCCTCTTGCCTGTATTTTGAGTTTTTCATTCAGCCATCATGACTTTGAAAACACATACAGAGTGGCAGAAATGCTAAGAGAGTGTAGATAACATGAAACAACTCTACAGGACACAAATTGTTCTCCCTGTTCATCAGAACAAGCTGTTAACTTCAAAATTCTTGACCTTTCAAAAATCAATGTTCAAGTTCTACTCAGCACAACTTTTTCATAACAGGCAAAAGGCTACACTATTTGGTTAAAATGAAACTAGAGTTAACAAAACCCTGATCTCTCAAAATTGAAGAAAATGTTTCGCTATCAAGAAAGATAATTTACACATATAATTACAAAATCATTAACCCCATTTGAAACGCCAATCTTGGGTGGGGGGTGATATTTCCCCCCCCCC
>VXAA01007175.1:143050-197383 GCA_013399115.1 Anseranas semipalmata | reverse complement strand
CCCCCCCCCAAAAAAAAAAAAGTGATTTGCAAACCAGAGAGATATAGAAGGCTTCCAGAATTCTTGGTCTTTTCCTGGTATATTTTGATTCAGTGTGAGGGTTAAATTTTGACCTGATTAAAAGCAAAGCAATTTAGAAAATAGGAAAAAAAAAAAAAACAACAACTCCCACTGTATCCGGTAAATGGCTGCAGAATAAATACAGTCTTTTATGTAAGCCATGCTACACATCACAATGGGAATAGCTTGAACAACTAAAAGGTGACTTTTGTATGTATTGGAACAGTTTTGTCAGTCACTCTTTTTCAACTTAATTTTGTCTGAAAGAACCTTTTTTTGGTGGATTACATGCAAAGAATTTCCTTGAGGCAAAGCTTTGTCTCTCTTCAAGTTGAACTATTCTGTAGGACACAATCCTGTTCATAGCTCATACCTTACCGATTCAGTCTTCAAAATTTTATGCTTAGTAATATGAACTGTACATTAAATACAGAAAAGATACCTTGTATGAGTAGCACAAAGCCAATAAAACTATTGCTAAAACATCTATACTATTGCACTAATTAACACTAATATATGCTCTACCAATTCCACATATTAGTACAAGATTGCCCCCTACAGTATCTGAGTGCTCTTGAAATCTCAAGTAAAAGACTCACTTCTCATAGCAAGTTACCTCAAACAAGAGTTAAGTAAATGCTTTTCAAACTAACTTTCAGAAGACCTTTTCTGGACTGGGGACAACTGATTTTTAAATTTTCTTCACTACAAATTGTAAGTAAATATTTACAGCAAAAGTATTCAAGAGACTAACAGGACTATTACGAAGAAAGCATTCACAGCAAACGTTATCTGACTCTACATTACCTTCAATGGCAGGGCTATACTGAGACATCACGTTACTAGCCAGCGTTGGCAAGGAGACTGCCACAAAGACCATGAGAAGGCAAGCAATTTTGTATTCTTCTTCTGGACTAATGTTTTCTGAAAACAAAAGTGATAAAAGCTCTTTAATTCAGAAATCATCTCAAAATGTGTATTGTCAATTGAAGGCTGTTTAGAGTATAAAATGTTTGACCAAATTGAAATTTAAACCCCAATACAACAAAATCAATGTTTGTATTGTGAAAGAAGGACTACCATCTCAGTTGTGCCAGAAGATACAGGGTGGAGCTTCAAAATGTACAGTTTGTTATCTAAAAGAATGAAGACAAGCTGCTGCCATCCTATTATTGCTAACCATTTAGTTAATAAGATTTTAACATGCTCAGTAGTAACAGTATTTTTCACGCTGGTGTAAATCCAGTTATTGCTCTGAGTTGAGGAGAGCTTCTCCAGCACTCCTCTATTAGTAAGTGAGCAGAAGGTAAGTATACTCACTAAAGGCTGTCCTTTCAAAAATATCATCACCACACTTCAGTGTAAGTTTAGTATAAAAAAAGTCAACAGTTGGTGAAATATAGAACTTAAATCTCTACAAACTGAATTAGTAAAATACTTCAAAACTACAAAGAAGGTTAGAATCAAAATACAAGATCCTAACCAATCATGAGAACATACACAAATTCCCTGTCCTGTTCACACAGCTTGAACATTTCACAGCAGCACAATTAAAACAATTTAAAATGCCATTTCAGATCCTACGTCTTCCAAAGATATACCTATATATTTTACACATACATCGCATATAAACAAATATTATTTATATTTTAAGATATACAAATATATTGTGCTTGACACATTTAAGTTTTAATACTAAACTACCCCTTGTGAGTTATTTTATCTTCTCCTCCCAAATAGCTATTAAAGGAAGAAAAAAATCAGGTTAACATTTGAAATAGTCACAATCTGATTATAACATTAACTATCCATTACACACAGGGAACAACAGCAATAAAGTGCTCAGTAAGGAAGACAGGGAACAAAGATGAAGACTGCCAAAAAGCACTTAAGAATCTCAATTTATGTCTTCAAAACTGCCAGAGTAAACGAAACTGAAAAGCTTCAACAGCGGTGCTTTAAAGTGAGAGGAAGCACTATACATGAGGACATCAGTATGTTTGTTTTACATGTTTCCCCTTGTAAGCTGCATGTTAGCACTTGTATAACAAACCAGTACTAATGTTGTGAAATTCATGAATTCAGCTGGCATTTTAGCTCCTAGTGCCTACTTACATGACACAGATTTGTTACATATCTATATAACGGAACTGATCATGTCCGTAGCTGTTCACAATCCTACTTTCATTGTCCTTAAATTACAGAAGTTCTTAACCATTAGCCATTAAACTCCTTCAACACCTACCCATTACCCTTTGTAAGTTAAGAAGATAATTTCTTTGTGGTTGAAAAGATTCTCAGCTAACACATCAGTGCATTCTAAACAGTATGCACAAAATATTAATGTTCTTATGTCATTTATGAAGTTCATCGAAGGAATACAAAGGATCCAAGATATAAAAGTCTCCCAGTACTTTAAACACTTCCATGCCTTGGGGCACTTTTTTTGCTCCTCCTCCGATTTTTTTTTCCACTTATATTTTTTAAATTGTAACCTCTTACCTGATTTTTGGGAAGACAGTGCTACGACCAAGGCAGGATCAATCTCACAAGGCAAGCCAGCAGCTGATGACAGTTCATATACATTCATTGCCACCTGAGGACCAGAAGAAAGATAATTACAAGGAAAACAACACTGAATGCTTTTGTGTAAACACAATGAAGCAGTTATGCTGACATGCTTAAAATGTTTATATTAGTTTAAGGCATTAAGGAATTTCAGAGACTTGGCTAAAACAAGATAAAGAGCCTCTACATTTTTTTTTTTTCTTCCCCCTCTAACCTACACTGAACAGCTTGGTCAGTACTTTGTGTGCTAGATTATCATTTCTTTTTGTCAAGCCAAACAAAGCTTGTATACTTTCCTACATTACCTCCAAAGCAAACATTCCAATTAGCTGTTTTCTACCTCTTTCCTGCTCAAAAACCTAGCAGATTTTCTCTATCAGATCTGAAGTATCAACATCTACAAATACAGCTTTAGACAAAAGCCAAAACTCATGATTTGATGAAATATTAAGAGTAAGGCAGAAAAGAAATCTTACAACATTCGAATCTGATACAGATTCAGTGTCCAGAGATTCCAAGTGCCAAGAATTAGACTAAGTGATCCTAACACTCGGAGGAACTAAGAACACCATGAAATGTAGTCCATTTTCAAGCATGCCCCAGGCTGTATTTTATATTGTCACTTGCAACTCCGTATTTCTTTCTTTCCCTAATTTACACTTTGAATTAAGTATCTGAAGCTGTAGTTCAGATGGAATCTCTCCAAAAGCAGGTTTCTACCACATACAAAGGACCATGAGAAATGCTGGTGATGTGTCTTACTGCCATTAACATTTGAGAAGTTTTACACATCTGCCATAAATTCTCATATAGAGTTAGTCAGCTGCAGGTAGGGGATATTGTGCAGACTATGCTCACTCATGTGGCCCAGCTTGGCCACCTGAGGGCTAGTTCCGATATAACAAACACACAACTTTGTTTGCATAGTGCTCTGCTGTCAGCAGGACATATGCTAGCTCGAGTACAGAGCTGCATTAAAAGAATTACCAACATCCAGATGGGAGCTAGTTCACAGCAAAGCAGTTAAGGAGTAACAGTGGATCAAGACTAAGCCCGTCTCTAAAAGCCTGTATAGACATCCCAATAACTTAACATTAAAAATAACCAAATAAAGGCAGAAAAAAATCCTCATTTTACCAGTCACCCCAAATCATAAGTTTAAGCTATACCGAAAGAAAAGTAACATTTCACATCAAGTATGTATTTCATTAACAGATTTAAAGCTATTTATGCTTTATAGAAAATTCTCTATGTAGGATACTATGGTGTTACTACATCCTAAAAAATGAGATTGTTCTAGATTGTACAAAGACTTGTAACATCTGTATATGACAAGACCAGGGAGAAAGTTCAAACAAGGAACTGTTGATTTTCTGCAAGGCTTAATTGTTAGCAGGCTCATAGCTCTGGCCACACCAACAAGCTGTTTTCAAGACAAAGCTCTGGCAGAGTTACGGGGTAGCACAAGCCAGAGTTCCCAATATTCCCAGTAGGCACTATGGACAAGACTACACAGGTTTGGCTCCTTCTCCATGCACAGTCCTCCAACATTATCCCTGCAAGCTTGTACTCTCAAACAAGACTACATGGCATCATGCCACAACACAAGATGCGACATCTAATCTTGATATCATACAAACACCATACTGGTGGACTGTACCATAGCCCTTATATTATTACAGACACTGCGAACTAGGAAAAACGCATGCAAAATAGGTATATCTAAGAATCACAGGGGAAATAGAGATGGTCCAGAAAAGGCCAGCAGCCAAATATCATATAAAGCAGGGGCAAGTAGGCGGTGCTACGTGGCGTATGAGCCAGAGAACAGTCTTCAGCATTCAGGTTTCATTTAGCAGTAGACATCCTTTTTGCCATCCAATTATTCCAGTGACTGCAAATCAGTCCAGTGACTTCCAGAACAGAAGAAGCAAGTACTATGCTTCACTGTATCTGCTGACACAAACGAGTTCAGTGATGTCTTTAGAGATCCATTTAGATGTTTAAGATGATCTAGTATCAACAACTTAAAAATGTCAATAGTACAAGACTACCTTCAAGTATTTATTACTGTTGCAGCCTTTATCCTATACTATTTTTCAGTACTTCTTTGATATCAGGGGTCATAAGATGCCTTCTGAAAAGATCAGGGACAAGCAGTGAATTTTCCTTTTCATCTCTCTGCATGCTGATTCCTCAAGTTCAATAAAAATGATACCCTGGTGATCAACGATTTTCTTTGCAACCGTAGGTGAGAATTTTTCTGCAGAGAGGCTTTTCTTGAGAAGTGCAAAGGCAACTTGCATAATTCTAATATAAGTACTATGAGCCAGTATCCTTGAATTTCATTTTCCATAGCATTCCATAGAATTTCTGTTGTGGTATGAATTTCAGTGTTTTCTGGGACATCAAACATTTATGTCCAGTTTATCAGCACTAGAAGTTTCAGAAAGCATGTGAAATTTCAGTAACTTGTATTCTTCAGACAACCTCTGACATTTTCAGACAGACTGCTTAACTGTGTCTTGTCAAAAGATGATGTTCACCTCAATGGGCTCTGAACTGTTCTTGTAATGCAATATATACATACATATAGATTTTTATTTTTTTAAAAGAGGAGAAGGATTTTTTTAATTTAATAAATTCCAGTAAACAACAGAACTCAAACTTTTTTTTGCATCAAGAATAAATAGCAAAATGTAACCTTCAAGTTCAGGAATAACAACATGTTCCAGCCCTCAAAAACCATACTTGACTCAAGAGCAGTTTTCTAAAAATTGATTCTGTCGAAGTGAAACAAGAGCTGTGCAATGTATAGCCACTACACATTTTCTGCACATAACTTATGTTGCTAGCATTTTGCAAACATGTCAGAGACTAGGTTCAGAAGAATTTTCAATTCAAAGTGAAAATCAGGCTTGTAGCTATTACATGCATAGAGCTCCAACCATGCAGAGTCCTTGAAACATTTACCCTTTGTACTGCTCATACCATGAAGCAGCAAAGCATTCTTTCCTTTATTGCTTAGTCATATTTTAACACTTGATAAATTTTGTTCTTAATTCTTTCCATGAAAGCTCTCAAATGTGATCACAGGCAGATAGAGACGTGTGCTCATCCCATCAGTTTTTTTTTCCAGAACAGCAGTAAGCTGCAGAAGCACAAATTACTTAGCTCTTTGGAAAAAACACTGTTCTTTGTTTCAACATTTTTCATACTTAGCATGAAAGTCTTGTCCGTCAAATATTTTTAGTCAGCTCCAAAAATGACTCCATCACCCTTTGGGCCCAACATTACCTTCATGTCAGTCTCTCTTGGAATGTGATCTTTGAAGTCCTCAATGGAACTTACAAGGAAAGGAATGTGGTAGGATAAGACCTATGAGGCACAAACACAGAAAATGAAGAAAAAAGCTTTCAATGTTAATGATCAACTAGACACTACCATTATTTTAATGGACTCGTTTTTTTAATGAGTTATTTTATGCATATTAATTAGTTTATGGACTTAAGACATCAAGTAAAAAAACTGAAAGCTTATTTTAAAATGTACTAAACACTGAAAACACTAAGAGGCATGCTCAAACTAAAACCCTGAATGGTTTAACGTAATATTTCTCTGAACAGTACTCAAAAAGCAGACCTTTTTGTTTCCGCAGAACTCGCAATTCAATGTTCAGCTATGACCAAGTATTTTACACACATGCCAACCTTTTAAGTAGCATTTCTGAACACTGAAGTTTCAAATACTTTATTATTCCATTAGATGTATTTAATGAAAAAAATATTCAGAACATATTCAGTTATTTCTTACATCTCTAAGTGCTTCCTGTGCCAGCGACCGAAAAGACAAGATTACACCAATAATCGTCATTCTCTTCAAAACACTGTCAACAGCTGAAGAGAAACAATAGTTAGCAAGAACCTCTTGATGTTTACAAGCAAAATTCTTAAACAAAAAAAAAAGGGGGAGAAAAAACATTTAACAAAACACTGAAAAACACATGGTACTGAAACACAAGCATTCCTTAAAACAGCCAAAATAAACATGTGCTTAAGCAGGTTTTTAGATCTGAGCTGATGATGGGATTTCCAGTACAAGACACTTCTTGTTAACCACTTCATGGAATGAAAACCGTTAAACACAGTTGACAGTATTCAATGGTAACACATGTTCTGTATTTTCTTGAGGCCCAGATGTACCATATAATAAGAATGTTAAAAATAATTATTTATGTTAATTATATTGTAGAAATCCTTTCAAGGAATGCAATAATTCACCATGAAGGAATCAGAAATATGTGCGTCAAAAAGACCCATGCTTCCTATTTTACATCTACGTATTCATCTAGGTAATTGTTATAGCTACGTATTATCAACCTTGAAGAAATAAAACCATGCTAAAAGGTCATCACTACTATGCTGTCTGTACTGAAATCTCATTTTGTCTGTACAGGAGAAGACTGGAAAATTTTGAAAAGGTGCATCAGTTTATATTTCATTTTGCTGCTTCTGTAAACTTCATACAGTAACATTAATTTTTCTCATGTTCTTTACAAAGATAAGGATAAAAACAACTTTGCATCTGTAGTAGTACTGTGTTAATTACCCACATGATAATCTTTTAAAGAGTGCTGCCATCTGGTCTGGCTTGTCAAAGCTGGTCCTCATTTGTGTTAGAACTTCAACATTCTCCACCACAAGTTTCTAAAGAGAAGCAAGGATTCAGGTCAACTATAAATTCCAATATATTAACAGGATAAATGCATGATTTAGTTATTTCAGTTTGGCAGAGTACACTATGCTCATGGTATTCAGACATACCCACTGCATTCTTAATGGAACTATAATATCAATACTATCCTCAGGCCCTACTCTACACAAAAGCAAGCTCTGAATCAAAAACCAGAAGATTAGATACCTCTTGGAACATTTTTATATTCAGAAAAATGTACTTAAAATAAAAGAATGAAACTCAGTAAAACCGAACAGTAACTCCTCATGCTATTTAGCTTTTTATAAGAAATATAAGCATATATCAACAAAAATACAGATTCCAAAAGCAATCTCTTCTTGGGGGTTGCTCCTTCCACTAAATATGAATTTAAGACTGGCCAGATGTAAAGATTACATATTTAATAAAGGAAAATTTGAAAAATGGAATAAAGAATGCAAGAGTCAGATTGTTAAACCTCGGTGCAGTTTACTTGGAATTTTCTTCCATTACAACATAGAATAAAAGCTAAGACCTTCTTGCATGTCCCAACACCTTATCCTGAAACAAATTCATATGTTCAATATTTTCCATGTCAGCTTGACTGCAAGAAAATACATATCTCCTCATTTATCACAGCTCTCATATATGCAAATTGTAGGACATGGGCAAAAGTAATAACTTTCCTGTAATCATTCTCCAAATATATATCAGATTTATATTTAACTTAATGAAATTACATAATCAGATCTATAAAATGTTAAATCCCAAAAGTGTTTCTTGCGAGCTGAGAAACTTACGCTTTGCCAAATAGTATTTTAAAACTCTCTTCAAGCAAGAAATAGGTACTTTATTCTTACAAATAATATTTTTGCAGTTTGATTACAAACTACTCGATTTTGGAAATGGAAAATATGATTATCTTTATGTAGAGGAAAACCAGGAGCTAAGAAAGTTTAGACATCTTATGTGCTGTGTGCTTCTGAAGATTAAATGAAGAAAGCTCTTCCCTTCTGTTAAAGAAAACATAATTTAGTGCTTTGTGTACTAAGCAATATCAAGGAAGAACGGAAGATGGAAGCAGAAAACAAGATATTCTGGACTGGGGGTAGTCTTTCAAAGTGGTTGTTAATAGTTTTATTTTTTTAAGTGGATGCATCCCAACCCAGCTCAATTACTCAACAGCACAAACAAAAGGGGCAATGAGGAGTGACCAGGAAAAACTACCATTCATCAGACATGCAGGCCATTATAGGCCTGGAACTTAAATTAAGATATATCATATAAAACCTAAAAGAAGAAACGTACCTAGAGGAACTTACTGCTAAGGATCCAAGAATATTTGGCCTTTCACAGTTCTGCTACCTGTTTTAACTTTATTCTGTTTTATTTTACTCAACCCATGCTGAAAACAGGGCAAAACCGACAAGCAGTGAAATTAAATTTTAGAGTAAATATTCCTGTGACCACAGGAGGAAAAAAACAAGATGACTTAAACCAGAATGCTGCAATGAAATAAACTGTGGTCTCTGTCTACTCACACCCAGTCAAGTAGCCCATGCAAAACAGACCTGTCCAACAGCTTAGACCTCTCAGATTCCAGTACATTGTGTCATAGTTGTGCTATTTCCATAACCTCAAGTCTATCCATAATCCACCCAAGTCTTCCCACTTTTACTCTTATTTTAAATGAGAAGCAAAGGGAGAAATAAGCAAAAGATGCAGCAAACCAACCACCTCCAAGAATTTGCACATGTTGCATGCACATAGACAAAAATGAATCTCTGTGCTGAAATTCAAAAACAAGACAGATCGATCACCAGTATGCACTGAAATCAAGACGGGCAATTTTAAACCTACTGCTATATCAGAACTTGGCAGATGTGTGACATTTGAATTTCAATCCCTTAAAGCTCCAGAATGCAAGATTGAAGGCAATAGCCCACACACTGTTATTGAGTCAAGCTTTCAGCTTCACAAAAATAACCAGCATATTGGTTTAAGATTTAAAAGGGACAGGCTAGAATAGAGTTCAAACAGTCAGTTAAATGAGACAAAATCCCCCCTCGTCTTAACCTCCAGATATAAAACCAACACCTGGTCCCACTGTGGGAAGCAAAGCAAGCATGTTGAACCATACTCTTAATAAATTCCCCATTCTATCCTCTTGGTGCTTCCTTCCCCCAGACACAGATGTTTCTCCGTGCTTTCTGCAAAGCCAACTGCATCTGAGCCAAAGAGATGAACATTTTATTGTTTTCCTCCAAATATGTGGTCATGTGCACGTGGATGTACCTTATGTTCTGCTTATCCTTAGCAGTATCAGAAAACACACACAGTCAATTTAAAGTTGCATTTTTTAAAGAACATACAGAGCTACAATAACAAGCATGCTGATTTTAAGGAAGTAGGACAACTTAACAGTAAATGGACAAAGCAGATCCCAGAAAACATCTGTCCAATGTCTTTGTGTTTTACTTGAAATGTGACAGATGTCACTGTGCATAGCCAGCAGTTATGTAATTTAACCTTACAAATCACAGCATTCTCACCTGGCAAGCCTCATCCTAAAACTCAACAACTGGAACAGGCACAAAGAATCAACTGCCCTGTCCAGCTTAGTGTTGGTCACTTGGGCTGGGGTTGCTCTTGTGGCATTTGGGAAACATGAACACCCTCTCTCCTTAAGCTCTGCCATTGAATAAAAGGCTTCAAATCTTTTTGGGCATCACACATCCTACCAACTCAGCAGCACTAACATCCACAATGTTTACAGAGAGAACAAGATCTTTGAAAATGTGACATGGGATGTATTAAACAAGCACACAACTCTAAAGGCCTGGTATGACGATGATAATAATAATAATAAATTGTTGAAGAAAAAGTGAAAGTTCCTTATATCTGTAAGTACTGAATGTGCTTTTTTAAAGGAAGCAGCACACATGAACAGCCACAAAAAACTCTTTATTGTAATCAGTGGTTAAATAAATTCAAGATAACGAAATGTAATAACTTGGAAATGTCTCTAGAAGAGTAAGCCATGAAAAGCAAGTATTTGCCTATAAGTGACATTTTTATAGTATGACTATCCTGGGAAAGTATGTTATATGTTATTAAATCTATTACAATATCTTTCCAGAAAGAGTTAGTTACACAGGCACCACATGCTTCCCTGTCAATACACACTAATATACACGAGAAAGAAAATCCTTGAAGATGCCTGCAACATTGTCCAAGACACACTTGAGTTTTTCATGCTAAGATTTGGGAGTCAGAGATGAGGAAGCTCTCTGCAAGCACCTGGAGGTCTTGAAAAGCATTTCTCTTCCCACTTAAAAGAAAAAGAGACTTGTCTCCTAACTCAGGGCATCTAACAGAAATCAACAGAGCCTTCATCAAGTCCTGACCATTCAGCTATTGAAGAGCGTGGTATACTCATGTACTACATGTGCAAGTGTACTACAAACCAAAGGTAAAATTAACAGCTTTACCACTTAGTGTGATGCAGTCACTTCATAAGGCTGGCACGCAGAAACATAGGTATTAAATACCCTAAAGGAGGCTGAAACAGAAAACTACACTTCTTCCCACCCACCAGTTCCCCAGGGTTACCTTAAGCTCAGCAACCTGCGATGAAATGTGCCACATCAGACTTTCACTTAGGAACTTCATGCCATATGGTCCCAGAAGTTCAGAAAGGGCTCTCATTTCTGAGAAATAAAGCAAACAGTGCTACTTCAAATGTTCCTTCTTCAGTTATTTGATGTCCATCATGCATCTAGCAATAGCATTTTAGTTACAAAACTATTTTACCTCAAAATAGAATTTCAGATATTAGAACCTCTATTGCAATAGAACTGAAGCAGCAGTCACCAACACATCATACTCCTATTTCTGTAGCTCAAACGCAACAACCCTGCTTTTTGACCAAAAAAATAGGAAAAACAAACTCTGAAGGCACAGAGGCAGCAGGAATAAAAAGAAATTCAAATACTACTGAAGATTAACAAACGCTGTCTATGATAGAATGCTTTAAGAGTTGCTCTAATGCCAATTACTCAAGCATATGATAACTATCCCTCACAAACAATTCAGTAGAAATGTCAAAGTTTACCTGATATGTCAGAGTATTCTTCAGCATTAAATGTTAATTCATTTTCTGTAGGCAAATTCACAAATGCCTTCATGGCTGGAAAATAGGCTATGTGACCATTGCTGACTTGTCTTAGCAAGGTTTCCAAATACCTTATCAGAAAGGGAAGAAGTTTTAGATGAAGGCATACATTCACAGACCTCTCTGTACAGATGAAGTACATTTGTGTGGTAAAGGGACAACAGAGCCTCTAGACTTGAGTTTTACTTTTACAGTTCAAGTGATATCTGTATCTTATTCTATATCTCCCCCTAGAAAGAATGAATTTCACAATAGGCAAACTTTAAAGTGCTTTTAACAGGTACTGGGAGACATAAACTTGAGAAGTCTGGAACTTAGGAAAATTTCAAACACCTATACCATGTACAACTCTAGTTCTCCAATTCCAGATTTTTTTAAATTAAAGTAAAATAAAAAGCTCATAACAAGTGTTCATATAATTACTTACCAATTGGTATACAGACTGGTAATGGTTGGCTCACCATGACTATCTAAATGCTGGGTTTGCTGAAGCAGAACATTGTTAAATACTCGCGTGATGTCAATCTGTACATAGTTTTCTATTGACTGGAGGACTGTCATATAGGCTCTTACACTGGTTAACAGCTCTGAAGGCTTTGCAATCTCTTGTGTTGCTTGATTATACATAGTCATGCCAACAATTGACCTTTTAAAAACACAAAATAGGAGTTACATGCATTTCTTAGTAAAATTAAACAAAGAAGCAGCTATTAAAATCATTAGTGATTAACAATTTTATATTCATGATTATGATTTTATATTCAAAGCTTTTAGAATACTTCCCTAATCTGCAAATATGAAGCTCTAATCAATGACTACACTAGACCACCACTTTTAAAAGCAGATTTTTGGGGAAAAAAAACAACTTGGTTTTGTGCAGATGCCAAAGACAACTGTATTGATAATAGCTCCATCAAAAATTTCATGAAACTATAGGAATACTCATTAAATATTACACAAATAAAGCCCCCCCCACCATATATAAGGGACAATCCATGACGTCAAAGATTTATATTACTAGTTTGGCAAATTAGTGTAAAAGTCTTCTAAAATGCAGAACTTCTGCAAGAGCAGAAATGCGAAAGCAATGACATATTAAAGTGTTCAACCATATTAACTATGACAAAAATTCTTTGACCAAAGTTGCCGTTACAGTTTTAGTTTCAAATAGCTGTGAAAAATCATGTAGCTATAATTAAATATGAATTGAAAATATTCAAAACACATTTCTATCTTTTGTTGCTTTGCATAAGTATTTAAAGGCATGTCTAATTAACCGGTACATTAACCGCTCCTACTGCATTTGAGTGTGTAAATTTTGCAAGACACAGACCATCCCATTTAATCTTCTTTCTGCCTCTACTTGCCCAGTATCAAAAAACCTAAGTCATCTTGAAATATCTCATTCTCCTTGCAAATACAAATATCTTTCCTACTGTGCTTCTTTATTTTTTAAAACAATTACAGTTTAACTGTTTTAAATAATAGCTTTTCAACAAAACAATCAGAAGCTTTGCTTCCGACAGATAAGCCATCAGCTTGTAAGTAGATAAAAGGAAGTATTTCAACACCATTTTGTGGATAAGCTTCAGTTATATTTTCATACACAATTTTAAAATGTTGGGTATACATTAAGTAAACAAACAGGAATCTTATTCATGAAAAACAAATCTCCCTTTAGCTGACACAGTGATTTCCATCTTTAATCTAGAGGTCATGAAACTGCAGAACATACTTCGATTTGTCCAAATTCTCACTATAAATAAAATCAGGCTTCTAATTATAGTTGTTATATGCATCAGGCTAGCTTTCAAGCTAGATCAGAACTGCACAAAGGACTGTGTATTCCCTGGCACAGTAATAAGCTATAGTCCAATCATAATGTGAAACAGAGCTGGTGAAAATGGTTAACAAACTCTTAATATCAAAATCAACAACTTTAAATAAAGGTAAACTGCAAGCCTCTGGAAGAAATGGCATTTAACTATCTGATCAGTAATTATTAACTGAACATTTATCTTGCTCAGCTAACGAGTCATTTCTTTCATGAGGAAAGGAAAACAAAAAGAGTCTTTGAAAGCCATCTCCTGCTTGTCTGTGGCTTTGGCACCAATCCACATGCCACCCCCGCTCAAAACAAAACAAGCATGCAAGAATGACCTGCAGTGGTTTAGGTACATAAACCCAAAGATTACAGCTGACTTATTTTAAAGTCATGAAGCTATCTTTAATATTATGCCACCTTGTCTACTTCAAAGATGGAGTGCTCTCGTGACCTAACATTACGTCTTGACGTCTTTATGTCATTATGTCTATTACGTCTTTATACCCTGCTTGGAATACACAATCAGCAATCCTGACCATAAAACACAACCAGGATAGCTGGCTGTTTTATTGTGAAGTCCTCTCCAGAAGCTGCCATTTGCCTATTTCTGTAAATAATGACGTGAAGATCAAGGTAAGAACAGGCAAGAGTATTAAGTTAGACAACTTTTTATTTTAAGAAACAAGGTAATTAAAATATCTTCTCTGTTGGCTTTGTCAGGTCCCAAGTTCTGATTTTCAGATTTCCCTTTCAGCAGGCAAGTAATCTCAAACACTTGAAACAATGTCAGAAATTGTGCAAAAGAACTGTGGCAAGAGAGTCTCTATAAATGCCTAAAAAAAGGTATCACCAATGCCTACAAAACACAGAGGACTAAGAGTGCAGGATCAGTCTGTTAAGAAAGTGATTCTAATTTCCACATATTTTAAAGATCTAACAACTATTTATGTCTGCACATATCAACTTCGTTGTAACTTCTGTGAGAATTTGACTTAAGAGTTTTGCAATCTACCTTTAAAAACAAATCTTATGTAGGTAAGCATACAATACTCCTAATGTCAAACCAACAACAATTTATCTTGTTTATGAATACATCTATCTTTACAATATTTCTTACTTGGTAAAGCGGATTTCCAGGTGAGACGTTAAATATTCTCTTGGGGTAAATGTGTGTTCCCAAACCACCATGTTCGGTACATAATTGATTGAGAAGCAGAGCTCAGAAAGTGCAGTGTGCAGTTTGTCCAGGCTTTAAGAACAGTCAACAAAAAATTAAAAAAATATTTAATGTAACATTAGTATATATTATCGTGGAAAGCATACACTGGATGGAAGATGCCTCAATACCAGCTACAGCTCTAACTTTCATCATCTTTATCTGCTTTCATCAGGCACACAATTCTAGCTTATCCCTTTAAAAAACAGCATTTTGGGTAAGAACAGAAACCTACAACTGCATATTGATCTGCATTATGCACAGTGATGTAATGTATATGTTTTTACAGATTTATATACACACACATATATACACACAATTTTCCCTCTACATGTCTGTTAAGGTGGTTCCCTCTCAACTGAACTTAACAATAGAAGTGATGCTTGCCACTAGCCAGTACTAAAACCCTAAAAATATAGGGAAAACAAATCTTAAGCTATAAATAAGTTCTCTTTCTTCAACTTCTCTAGTCAATTACAGTTCACTGATGTTTGATTGTTGCAACTGTAGCAAAAAGACTTCCTTTTCAGCACTGTGTTTAGCAGCTCCCAGCCACAACACTGAACATTTATTGTCTCCTTTTTGTAGCTTCCTTCCTCCTCTTACTTCTATCGCTCTACCAACTTGTCCTGTGATCTTTCCCAACAATTATCTTCTATCTTGCTGTTTTTCCTCCCCTATCACCTCTTACATCTCAAACTGGATTTATTCATCTTTCCCTCTCTCTCTTTCAGGTTGGTCTTTTTGTTTTGTTTCTAGTTTGCCCTGATGCAGGCACAATAGCCTCAACTCTATTCCAGCAGATGAAGGCAGCAAACTGCAATTCAGCAGCAAGAACTTCCAGCCCAGCCCGTACCTTATCCTGTTAACAGTGTTAAGCAAGGCAGAATTAAGATGCCATCCATGCCTTGAACTCCTACTTCCTCAGCTGATATGACTATGCAGGAAACCTAGCTACAGCATGGGGACCCTTTCTGCTCAAGAAAGGAAACAGCCATGGTGATTAGTAAGAGAGGTGTACATTCCTATTGCTCTATATAAGAGATTTCAGTCTCTGTACAAGCTACAGAAGCACCATATGCTCACAAGCTAGAAAGTTGCCATATTTACAGTCAACCTTACTGAAATAAGCAAGAATTATTCAACATGTAAAAAACACAAGTTTTGACCTGGGATTCATGGCGAAATGAACAGAAGAGGCGGCTTACTTTGTCACAACCAATCTGTTTTTTCTCATGCTTTCTACTCCTGGTTTCTCCCTTTCGGGTTCTCCTTTCTTTCCGGTCTGTTTTTTTGACTTTTTGTTCACTGCTTGACTGATGGTTTTGGCACAATGTTTTGGCAGCAACTAGAGGAGGGAAAGAAATCCCCCCACAAATTAAAATCCAACTTCTTAGCAGCCATGAGATACAAAATAAGCTCATGTGTAGGTAGAAACTTCATCGCACAAATAACACCTCCTTCGACTACTAACTATACAATTTCATATAAAAAGTCTTCTCAAGCGACTTTCCACTTTAGAAACAGAAAGCTTTCTCAAGTCAGGAGGAAAAAGGTGAACAGGAAACAGAGCCATAATTCAGAAAGTCAAACTACCTAGAAAACCTCAAAGGAGAATTAAAACAGACAGAACAACACTCACCTGATCACTCAGCGTACATTGTTCTGTGCAAATATCTGTGATAAGATTTCGAGCTTGCTTAGCCATTTCATCCAGGAACATGTTACATAAGGAAAGACTACGATCTCCAATATGATGTCGCTGTTAAAAACAGAAAAAAGGAAGTCTGTTTTTCAGTTTCTTCTTAGTCTTATGCTATTGACAAAATGTGCACGCTGTTCTGCAGATAACAGTTCACTAAATCACTGAACTGGGGTAACAAATTAAATATTAATTAGTCCTTAATAACCTCAGCTCCTTTCATTTGCTGTGATTTTTTTGTTATTGCAGGCAACCTGAACTGTGAAATTTTCAGTCATTGACATAGCATATAATCAAAAAAAACTTTGTTTATTGCAATTTGCAACAAATATCCTGTAAAAGGAGGCAAAAAGTTTTTAAAAGTAGGCTTTCATCTTCAATTTTGGACTAAATCGGAAGTGTGCAATACTCGAGGTTTCTGTGAATCTCCCTTAGATTTAGTACTGGTATAAATTAACGAAGAGAAAAAGAGTATGCAACTCAAGTCAGTGAAAGCACACAGTGTCATTCATACCACTGAAAAAGTCAATAACGAAGCCCTGCTGCATATATTTCTGGAGTCAGTTCCTTTGTTACTGGATCTGCACAAGTACAGCCTTCTGTCTTAATGAAATCCTGCTTTCACCACTAATGTTTACTTCGTAACAGCCACACTACCACACATTGTACATGGTGCAGTGAAGATTATTTTTCCAGAATTATAATAGCTACAAAGTGATAGAATTCTTATATTGAATTCAAAGTTCTGTTGGCTGTGGCAAAATGTGCTTGCTACAGCTGAATTCTCAGTAACTAGCACACAGTGGACTTTGGCTACAAGATTCCCTACTGTAACTAGAATGGTTCTGAAAGACATCTCTTGTCCTGAAGGTAAATTTTCCTGGAAACTTTTTAGTGGTTGTCTAATATAAACAAACTTTGCAGCTGTTTAAAGCAAAGTGTACGGGGAAAATAATGATACAGACATATAGGGAGATGAAGCTTAGCAGAAGAGGATTTAATGTTTTAATAAGAAAACCCCACACCCTGTATAGTCCAACAGACCTTTTTCATCTAATTATTTCAGATTAGCACTCAAGAATGAAAAGACACTTTCACAAGCACTACACAAGATTGGCCAAGTTAACCCCTGGAGTAATTCCAAAGTCAATGGACATACAGGCAATGTACTAAAGAATTTCCTCAGAATGAAACCACTTGCTTTAACAAATGATCAATTCCTTTAAGCAGCATTCTGCATTTTTCACTTCTATTTCTAACCAAAAAGGGAATATAGCAAAATGAATGCTTGAATTATACTGTATAACACTTATATACTGTATATTATACCATATAACACTTAAAGATACATATATATATATATGTGTGTGTGTGTATGTATATATATAAATATAAAAGACTTACTAAGAAAACGCTATAACAAGCCATAAAGAACTCTCAACTTGCTATTTCCTTTTTCTAACTATGTGTTCATAGACCATTTAACAAAAAAACTGTTGCTTATAAATTCTGATAGGCATACAGCACTTATTAGCATATAAGCCTGAATAACCCAGAAACCTTAGCTTAATCTCTCTTTAAAGCAAAGATAGTAATACTTACTCCAGAAAAAAAATTTTGAGATATATGGACAAAGGATCGCATAGTAAGGTATCTACTTGTTTTAATTCCCTTTTTACTATGTCCTCCCTTGAGTCTTATACTGGTATAACAAACACCTTCTGGCAGCATTCAACACTAGTCCTCTCTACTTTAACAGAGCGCTGAAAATATTTAAGATAATGCATTTAAAAATTACCTCTTCTGGGCATAGTTCATGGGTGCAGCTCATAAAATGAGTACAAAGCAGTGGGAATGCAATTGAGTATCTTGATTGAGAGGGAAGCTCCAAACACTGCTGAAACATCTTCTCAAAAGCACGACTATAAAAACTGATCATAAATAGACAATTTAATGGAATACATGCACAACTTTGCTGCAAATGAAGTCTATTTCACACAAATCAAATATGCTATTGATGCCAAATTTGTAATTATAACTTATCTGATACCAAAAAGTGCATCATGCTTTCAAAGAAGTTTGTTTTCTGCATTCACTTCTTATGCATTTTATTTACATCTCTTATTATTAATTGTATCATTTTTATTCTGATGTTTGACACATAGGCACTGCAAAAATTTGCAGCTTTAGCAAGAATTTATTACAGAAGAATCTGCAATTGACCCCAGATCAGTTAAGTGACTGCTTGAAGAATCTCTCTGACAGATCTTCAGAAACACTTTTATCAAACTAATTCTGATGGAACAGTAAGACAACTAGTGTTCCATGGTTGATTCAAGTAATATTCAGAGAAAAATTCTTAAAAACAAATGTACTTTACTTCTTTTGCATGTAAGTCTCCCTTCAACACAAACACGACAACCATATAAAGACTGGACTTTCACCATAAAATCTAACCCCTATAAATCATTGTGTTTTCAGAACACATGTATGCTTCTCCACTGGAAACTAAAAAATAAGAACCTAAAATAGGACTGAGGAAGTTTCTCAAAGAACGGTATTTTCACAGTGGGACTTCCGATGATTTATTTCAACTAGTGCTTATTTATGTGCTGATACTGCAAACATGTAATTATTTCAGCTTAAACAGGCACAGAAAGATTCCTATCAACCTGCTTCCTGATCCTGTTTTCACAGACCTTTTCCAAGAGTTAAACATTTTTGCTTCACTTTTTCCAAAGCAACTAACGCTAACAAACTAAACAAAAAATAAAGCCTGCTACGAAACATCATTATATACAAGTGGCAATGCAAAGCCAGCTCTTCCTGTTTGGGAACAGGGGAAGAAAGAGAAGGGAATCAACTGTTTTTCTTTTCCGCTGCAGGAACTCTATGGATCTTTAACAACTACAGTAGAAGAAGCTCAATTTCATTTCTTGCTTAAACAATATCATTGTCTAGGGCTTTATTTAACTTCAGTTGGGGACCTGAGCTGCATAGATGTAAGAACTTTAACTGCTGGAAGAGAACTCCTATTTGAATTATTGCTTTGAGTGATTCATACATTTAACGCACTTGAAGCTCTGCACAATCAATAGTTAACAGTGGGAGAAGAAAATTAAAATTCTTTACATCAGAAAAAGTTATACACGTGTTGATAGGCATACTTTGCATTAAGGCTAGTATACAAGAAAGTAAATAAATAAATAAAATAAAACACAAAACCCTAAAACACCAAATCTTTCAAAGAAAAAATGCAGTTAACCAGAAATTCTAATTGATTCTCCCACTGGACCATCTTCCTACAACGCTTGGTATTTAAAAGTTACACTTGCAAGAACAAACCAGACGATAAGTAACAAAAAGCTTCTACAGTCAGGTTAGTAACTTACCAAAATATAGAAAGATCTGATGTTTCAACCAACATCTCCACCAAAGAATCTACCATTTTTGTGTGGAAAATGATTGTGTTCATCATTTTTCCCAGTTCTCTGTGGTCTGCAAGACTCAGTGAAGCTTTAGAAACACTGGTGTAGGCCTGGAAAGACACAAGGAAAAAAAAAAAAAATAATTCTATCTGCTGTTGCTGTTTTACAAATTCCATTGCTATTGCCCAATAGAGAGGTTAAGTACTGATTATGCTGTGCATAAAACACCTGTTTTTAAAGACTCTGCATAGACTATTTTATCTTTCCACTATAACTTAAGAAAAGCAAACTGCCTTTCAACAAAGTCACCAAATGTCTTAAGTACAACAGCAATGCACAGATAAACTGCAGAACAAATTTACTGACAAAACAGCTATGCACACTACTGGAACCAAGTTTATTGAACCCACCCCCTGCTCCTTTTAATAATCAGGTTTTGGTATGCAAGAGGAAGAGTGCATACTTTGAAAATATGAGAACAACATGTCTATGTAATATTGGGACAATTAATTTACAGTTTAAATGGTACTCCCCCCTTTATTAAGTTAACTGAAGGCACTATTACTGCAACACACAGAAGTGATCTCACTGAACATTATTTTCTCGCTGAACAGTCTCTATCTTCCCTTGACTGGGAAGGCTGAATCATACTCTGTACAGTGCATGGCTGCCAAACTGCTCATCCTCAACACATTCCATTTCCAAATTGTTTTAAATCCTTCCAAGAATTATTTGCAAAAAGTATGCAAAGGCAAAAACAAAGTTACATCAAAATGTAGGAAATGATCTGCTTAAGGATTTGTTTGATTTTTAAATGCCAAGGAGTAGGTTATCTTTATACAGCCTGTGATCCACCTGCAGTGTGAGAGTAATCCAGAAGAGCAATAAGTTATTACTAGCTTTAAACCAAGATGTGCATTAAGTTAAATGTCATGCAGATATTCAGATATCTTACCTGCAATCTAAACCAATCTAATCTCATTCCTCTGAAGTCAAATACCTCTCCATCTTCAACTGTATCAGGGAAAAATATAGAACATAAAACCTTTAGGGAAACAACTACAACAACTCAGAAATACTAAACCAGATCTTCTAAAAACAAAACAAAACAAAAAAAACCCAAAGTACTAAAAAATTACTTCAGTATTAAACCTCTTGCTTTTACCTAACAATTTCAATCCAGCACAACCATGCTAACAGGAATTAAAATATTTAGACAAAAATATGTATAATATGCTTTCTAAATTTTTCAAAAGCCTTATCTGTACAGACCTGCCCAGGAAAAGGGACACAGAACAAGAAGCAGATACAGTAATAGAAGAGAAACAAGGGAATAAATTCAGTTTATGCAAGTTATCTGCTACTACTGATTGCACAAAACAAAAAGCAAGAAAGCTTTCCAGAGGAATCTTTCATTCAGTTACCATTTTCCCCAAGTTCATTTGAAGAGACTTACCTTGTTTCACGCTTAGTGAAGTCATAGTGTTTACAAAAGAGGACATAATGATTGATTCATCCTCTGGGCACACTGAAAGATTCTAAAATAGATGTTACTATTAATATTTCAAACTTAATTTATGAAAGATTGTCAAGACCCACACCCAATTTATCAGCTGTAGTCTGAAATATGTTTTATATACTTTACAAAAGGTAACTTAAACAATGGAGTATTGCAAATAGTGCTACTTAACAACTTCTATTTTTTAATTCATTGGTTGATGACAAACACCTAGAAAAGGCTGCTTCCAAACCAACATAGGCTCAAAACAGAAAAATCTGTCAGTAAACATGCCCACACATTTTCAGGCTGTAGTTATTTTCAAAATGGACACACAATATTTTTCTGTTATACATCAGACACCAAACATTTTTCTGACCTCTGCAGGCATCTGATCTGTCTGCACAGAAAATTTAGCCATGGCAGAATATAACAGCCCACACCAGCATCACTTTGCTTCCCACAGAACCATCTAACAACAGATTTCTACTAACACCGATTTGAATGATTTACAACACCTGAAATATAATCCATTGTTCTGAAATCCTACAAAAATACAACAGCTCGTGAAGAAACAGTTTCAGCAACTACTAAGATCACATTTCAGTTGAATAGAAGGTTCACATAATTACAGATATGACTGACATTTGTAACCTAAAGTTTGAAAAAATCCAAATTATCACTCAGCATTTCTGTCTAGTCTTCTGTTTGATACTTTTTAATGAGTTAACTACAACTAAATGCAGGCCACTCACTTTTTTCACCTCGTTTCAGTTTGATCCCAAGGATTATCTTACAAATAACACAACATTTGTGCCATTTGTATAGCATTTAGAATTCTTTCACTAAAGCTAGGAAATCATCTTTCAGGAATCGATGACAAAGCTCAAAAATATTTCATTCTGTCACCGACAAATCTGTTAACATATAATAAGTACATAGTTACAAGCAAAAAAAACCAAATACAGTTGTTTTGGTATTAGAAGTAAAACCAAGGATTTAGTTACATTTAATAGTTTAAACAACAGTTATATAAACTGATATTTAAACTGTTTCAATAGTTTGTTTAAATGAAGAGCAGAGGATATAAGTTCCACCTTCTGGTCATTGATGTACTACTGCTTGAAGTGTGAAAGTGATTTTTGAAAACAATATAAAAGCTTAAAACACAAGAGAAGCTTGTCCAGTTTGAGTAGCTCACGTTTTCACAAAATTTGGGCTCCACCTAGTGGTCACTAGAGAATCGAATCAAAACAGTTCAGAAATCCTGTCATTTCTTTGTCAGCCTCGACAAGAAACATAGTTTCTGCGCTGCTCCTTCAGTGGCACTATCTGTTTATCTGGATTTCATCAAATCAAATCAGTCTTCAAAATTCAGTTCATGAACTCAAATAATTTCTACTGCCTTTACTTCAGGAACATCTTCTGCTCAGCAATAGGTGTTACTCCTTACAGAGTAATCAAGACACCCCCAACTCTGGATGACAAACCTACACGGAACAAGACAGGATGGTCTTCCATTAAAAACCCACCACCCTCTTCTCTTGAAGAACACCTCCGTACTCTTACAGAGCCACACCTCATGGTGTTTCCAACAACCTGGGATGGCAAATCTGATGAGTTTAATACTGTTCCTCACTTCTGTTTAACTTCTCTTTTTGCACAAGTTATTTCCACATTTCATGTCACCTACTATAAGACATCTCCCCCTCATTCTCCAGAGCAGAAGGCTTTTTTTGACATGACACCCTGTCAAAGTTTATCAAGTTTGCCACTAACTTCAGTGAAACCTGTATTTCCTGTCTGAATTCTTGCAACTCTTTGTCTGTGCTTCTCATGCCAGTATACAAGCCTAAGTTAACTGCAAGTATGCTGCTGTCTTCACCTGTCAATAAACTACCCTGGTTCAGCTTTGGTTAGAAGGGACCTCAGTAGGCATCTGTTTCCAGCCTCCACTCAGTGCAGGGCTAACTGATGCTACATCAACGTACCAGGCAGCTCAAAAGTTCCACAATTTAAGTTCACCTGCAGTGAGGAGAAAGGTAACAAAGGAAACTACGCTAAAATTGTCTCTGATGACACCTACAAGTACTTGACTTCATATTCAGGCTTAAGAATGTCAAACTACCTCAGTTGTCTTTTTTTTTTTTCTGGGAATGAACAAGAATGCAGACTCGCAACTGTTAGCTCGGACAACTGATTCTGTCATTTGGTTTCTAAATGTTGCTGGCATGATACAGTACTGATTTCTAATACTTAAATTGTTTCTTAAACACACTGATGCTGAACAAGGGAAATCATCCATTCATAGAGTATATTAAAACAGGATGCTACAAGATTCTAGTTTCTCTCTTTGTTTGCCATCATTTGTTAAATGACACAGGCCGTGTTTTCTTCATCACGTCAGAAAGCAAAATCTTCAAACAGCATTAAGGGTATTACTTAGACAGCACTGCTGCTTTCAAAAGATTTCAAAGAAGAAACATCCTACATAAAAGAATCAAACTCATCAAGATCAGCTTGGTGCTCCTGCAAGCACAATTACTTTTCTTTTTCACCCCTCAAAAGCACAGCAAAGCAGAACTGTAACACACTCAAGAATAAAGCAAACAATCATAGGAATTCCTGAAAATGTTTAAAGGAACCTCACACCCCTAAGAGAAGCCTTTCAAGAAATTCTTGCCAATCTCTACAGCCCAATGTTAAAAAAAATTATAGTTTGCTCCTTGAGGAGAAATGTAGTTTAATTGCCTCTGAACAGAACATTGTTTAGTAACATTTAAATATTCACATAGCAACCAAAAGCACAACTCTATATCCCACAATTAAACAGTAAGCTCTCTTAGTTTGCCTTATTCCATAGCGTTCACTAAAATGCACAAAACCAGAATATGTTTCATAAAGATATTTTGGACAAAAAGCTCTTCTTAAAGCTTGCAGAGCCCCAAACCATTGTCTTGCCATACCTGAACAAGCTCATTTAAGACCACTGCATCAAAGCCAGAAAGATACTGCACATAGTATCTCTGCATCACTGGTCCGTATTTTCGCACATGTGCTCTGAGCTCCTCCATGTAGAATATTAGCTCAGCTATGTGCCTATACAAAAAAAAAAAAATAAGGAAAAGCTTACAAATATGAAACATGTAAAATTTTAAAAATTATTTCTATCAGTGGAGTGCTTCCCATGACAATTCTCTCCTGTATCTTGCTTTTAAAATAATTATTAATAGGTTCTTGTATTAAAATATTTGCTTGCATTATAAAATAAGTTTACATAAGAAATTTTCATCTGTAAAAATAAAATCTATTCAACAGGAAATAAATTAGCAGGACTCCCTCATGGTAATTCTCAAAGGTTTGTATAACTACCATGTATTTTCTGAAGAAGCCTTTTTGTAATGCTCAATTTGAAAAAGTGTTCTTTCTCATGAAGCAGTTAAATCTGAACAACAGAACTGTAATAATTGCTTTGCTGAGCTCAACTCAGTAGGCCTTTATTCTAAAAAAAGATGACTTTACAAGATGGTAAAATTTCCTCCTCTGTTGAAAGCACTGTACAAAGGACTACTTCGTACCACCTGTTGGGCAGACATGAAATAAACTAAAAATAGTTAACAGAGCAATTTTCTATGAGTAACTCTATCAATATGCTAAGACCTGGAACACAACTTAAACTGAAAGCTTAAAATGCAATTATTAGACCGATAGCTTCTTAGATTAAATCCAGTACTGCCTGAGCAACAGTCAAGATGCCTTGACAAACTTCTCCAATACCCATTTTCTTTTGAGGGACAAACTTCGCTCACATTTTACCTATTTAAACAAGACCAAAAATACAGCCTCCAGAAGACCAAGAAGGCACAGAGCTAGAATTTTACAATGATTTTTAAATCTAGAGTTACAGCACGTGACATGAAAAGGACACAAGTTAACAGTGACTTTTTCGATCCCAAGGTTGTAAATACCACCCACACTTTGATCCAAGGGTATCGCCTGGGAAACTGAGTAACAATAAAGGTGGCTTTTATAGTAGAAGAGGTACACAAAAAGACTTCCGTAAACATTTCGGAAAGATAGCATATTTATCTGTGGTACCTCCACCTAGTCCAGTGAAGAAAACCCAAGATTTTCCCATTCCAGCTCTAGAAATAGCCTTGTGATTGTCACTTGTTGTCACGTGAATAAGCTTTAAGATTTTGTTCCCAAGACTGAACTGGTGCGCTCTATTATCTTGAGAACAACTCAAGAACAACCAGTAATCTTCTGCCTACCCACATTCCTAAGATTTCTTAATCCTATTTCTCATTTTTGACCTTCTGTTTATGACGACGCTAATGCTGTATTATATGAATAAACCTTATCTGATTTAAAAGACAGTTCCGATACAATAAAGGAGACATTCTACAAATCCATCTTTTTGACAGTTTCTTTCCCACCTCATCATCCATTTGTTCAATGCAAATAAAACTTTCATAAAATCTTTTTTATTTTAGAAATAAATTTTCTGCAGAAAATGAATGTTCACCAATGGGCTCCAGTTTCTAACACAATAAATACCTCTAACATTCTGTTTTCAATGGGAAGATTAGGATTGTAAACATTTTATGAATAGTCCCAATTCTTTTATCTAGTCATCATTTCCCTAATATTTCCTTGCCTTCAAACGCGTTTCCTCCATGAACTTCTCGTAAATATTTAAGGTATCACACTAAAAATTGTTAACGTACTTATCTATGAAATCATCTGCACTCTTCTTCGGCATATTATCTGCATGACGAAGAAGCCAAATTATTTCATCACGAGCAAAGGATAATGCCATAAATACAAAAAGTGCCTGAAAAAGAAAAATTGTTCATAAGATACATACAACAGTTGGATACCTTGTGCACACTAAGAGGCAACTGGTCTCTACAACAAAATCTTAAAACCTAAGCAGGCTTTATCTCAGGGTGTGGTGGGTTTTGCCCTCCTTCAGAGGAGCCAAATGACACAGTATCACTGATGAACAAACTGTAACATTGCCGGAACATGAAACACAAGGACTGTAATTACCTTTGGGCCCAGCAGGCCTGGCTGATCGGACAGGACAGTAGCCAGTTCTTTGAGTGCAGAACGTAAAAACTTGCGTCTCTCTCTATGCATTGAACCGCTACATCAAAAGAATAAACCAAACATCAGCCAACGTGCTAACCACAGACAATTTTTTCCAGACATTTAAGGCCAAGCGTAGGTAGCTCACATCATACTAGCTTCAGAAGTTCTGTATTTCAAAGGATACGGTTCCTTTGCAATTGGCACCTCCACCATCCATGCTGTATATTCCCAAAGTAAAGTTAAATTTACAAACCAAGTTCTCTGCCCCTGATTTGCAATTTGCATTTGACTCCACTAAAGCACTTCTATGTAATTAGCATTCACATTAAGTAACTAGACAAAAAGAAACAGGAGAATATATAAACTAAATGCTTTCTCTCTGTCAATCTGACGAATTATTTAAGACTTGGGTAGTTAAATCGATAATGATATACCATTAAGCAAATCCAGAACAATCAGTGTATGGTCTCACTTGAAAACACACAATTAAGTTAGTATTCAACAAGTCCTGTTTATACATTCTTTATAACTTCACTGAGAAGAAAAAACAACACTAAACTCTCAGAAAAATTGCTAGACACTTACGCGTGTGAAACAGCAGCTTCTTTACACTCTCTGATGTCATTAATACGCTTGTTGTAGCTGCAAGTAAACAAACAACTCAATATGGTAAAAAGTATCAGTAGCACAATTTAGCAAGAGCTGGGACTTGTGAGAGGCTGCAACTCCATAGCAAGCAGGGTACATGAAAAAGCTCAGGCAAGACTTCTTTCCCTGATGAGAGCTAAATGCTAAAATTGGATACCCAAGCCAAAAACACTCTCTACTGAAGTGCTCCTGGTGTTCTCTGATAGAGAGATTTCAACTTCATTTTTGCCTGAGTATTCATACGATGTATTGCAGAAATAGTGGCAAATGCTTGCAACTTTTCAAGCAAACCCTGCATTCATAACATGATTTCTCTTCCCTAGACTAAGATTTGTGGGCAAGATCATTAATTTTAAACGTTTGTCATTTTAGAGACTGATTCACCAGCATTTTTCAAAACTAAGTTTAAAAAAAATGCATGATGGTTATGAATCAGGTTCCTGGAAGTTATGCTTTAAAGAAATAGTCAAGATACTAAGCAAAAATGTTTTTGTATTGATTATCTGCAAGCGGATCTTATGTGAAGTAGAATTAGCATTTTCAGAACACTTCTTAAAGAAATGATATATTTTTAACAGATGATCTAAAAGGGGAAAAAAAGAGAACAAAAACTTACCCTCGTATGTTTACAAACAGGTCTTCTGCAGCTTTGTGAATGTGAAATACTTCATCTCTAAACAAAGCCAAGCAGGAGCTGCTTTGAAGTGCAAGTTTCCAAAGGTTCAAAGCTGTAGCATCACTATTTAGGACTCCATGGCACAAAATAAATCCAACTTCAAAAGTTCACATCACCGTGTATCACAAACAAGATGCACAAAGACAGTAAAAAGAACAATGAGATTAGTATGCATTTTCTCTTAAATTGTTCAATTAGCTTACTGATAAATTCTCTAACGGATAACATATAATTATCCATACATATATGTATACGAAAGAAAATACCCCACACTACACTGTAGTAGAGGAATTTTTATATTTTTGTAGTATTTTTGTAACGAATTACTAGATACTTATACATCTCAACTATTTTCATCAGAATCACTAAAAGCTCCATTTTTAGTCAAAGTCTAGAATAAATTTATGACAAGCTCCATTCCAGCATGACTTCTAGCTTCACTGCATGTCTAAGTGTGATACACCTAAGATTTAATCAAGTTCTCTAGAATCTATTTTGAATCCAACAGCTTTGGCATGGTACAGAAAAACAAGCTGCCTTTTACATCTTTTTGTTGTTGTTGTTTTGTTTGTTTTTGTTTTTTAAATAAAACCACAAGCTGTTTCAGAAGATTTTACTCACAAATGATCCATTTTTCCATTGCATCCAGAGAGAGGTATTCACATGGCATCTGTTGGAAAAATGGTAATTTGTAGCAAACTAACTACATACAAGACAATACATTTCATGAGAAGTACTTTTTAGAAAAAGGGACAAATAAAGTCTTAAACACTGATGAATCACAGAAGACTGCTTCTGATGACTAACAAGTCATTGTTTCATCCCTTTAGGAACTAAGAAGTTGAACATTAAATGAGATTCTATACCCTCCTATACCATGAACAAAGCTAATTTTGACAAATGTTTTGTTTCAACAAACACTGTATTTAAGCATATTTAAGAACAACCGGCTTCTGATGTATTCCAGTCACAACCTGACAGTTGTTAATACTTGATGATCCCCTCCAAAGATAAACATTCATATCCCAAACGAGACAGCAAATGTAAACAGTACATTTTTAAAGGACTTATCAGTTCTGATTTTCAGTCTTTTGGCCCCAAAACATCTAAGAGTACACAGGATTCCTTCACTCTACACCATAGGAGTAACATCACTTCCCTTCATCTTTTGATTAGCAGATACTAGAAATGAAGGCATGGGCTAATACAGCAGAAGTTTTAATTAATGCAAGAAATCTTTTCCCCTGTACAAAAGGATGCAGCTCTCCCAACAAACCTATTTATTTCCCCGATTAAAAGCCATGTAAAGCTTAAAGCTTACCAAATAGAAAACAAAACATCCCTACATTATTTCACAGAAAACACTGCGTACCTTTATCATATAAACCAAATTATAAGGCCATACCGTGTCAGACTGTGCAGGATTAAGCATTGTACTAGGTGCACTGATGAGGCTCAGTAGTTGTGCGTTTCTCCACTGGTCAGCTGAGAGATTTCTTCGAGGATAGACCATCTGGAGTGAAATGAGAGCATCTGAAAGGGACTAAAAAGGTGACAGACAAAGGAGACTGGTTAGAAGCTATGGTAATGCATTAGCACAAGGGTCATAATTCACAAAATGATCAGAAATTTAAACTGATGCAAACAGCTATGTGCTAGCACTGAAGTTCAAAAACTGGCATACTCCAAGCGCAAGAGAAGATAGAAACTATTTGTTCATTACTTATTCAAGCATCCCAACTTTGTGTTATTCCCTTTTCTGCCACTTCATTAGTATGTCCCTCCCACTCTGATAGCTAACTGTAATTATTTTGAGCAGATACTACAAGAGCACCTTCATAACAGATCGAGCATATCCAACTAAAAAGTGTGGTCCCATCCCTTTTCCCTGTCTTCTGCATCAATATTGCTGCTTGCATGAGCCCACAGAGAGCCAGGTCTAAGCAATAAGCCAGGAGACAAGTTCACTCAGGAAAAAAAAATGTTCTCTGCTGAAGCTAATATAAAGGGCTAAACAACTGTCAATGCTATTGCAAAACTGTGGGATGATGGGAGGACAACTTATGTGTGCATTTCCATGACAGTTTAACTAGGTACGTATTCCTGCGGCATGCTGCCTGAAGGGATCCCTGACCCCAATTTATACCTCTAGCAGAGAATCAGCAGAAGAGCAGAAAGTGGACTGGAAAATGGCTTTACAAAACATTTTAAGGGAAAGGATTGGTCCATTATTAAATGCAAACGCATAAACAAAGATGATACTGAAAAGTGAAGCATCTTTGCCACAATGCACACAAGAAAAGATTAACTGGAACTCAGATCCTTAGCAACACTAAGTCTTAAGACAGGAATCATGCACAGGAAAGTGTAAAAAAAGACTACTGATTATTTAGACAAATGAGAAGTATTCAAAACCAATTCAGAGCACTTGAAGTAGCTGAAAAACTGTCTGAACTTCTAGTGCCCATCTTCAAAAGTTTAAGGAAATACATCAAATCTCAAGAGGACTAGAGAAGGAAAACACAACCAGTACCCAGATTTCAAAACATGAAGGGAAAAAAAATTCAAACCTTTAGGCAGTTACTTAGTATTTAACTTAAACTCCTGCCAAAAATTCCAAAATGAGTTGTTAGGCAAACAATCTGCAAGCAGCTAGAAAACAACACCTTCATAAATGACAGCCACTATGGGTTGGTCAGTACTGATCACGTCAAACAAATCTAGTTTCCTTTGACAGGGCAGCAAGCCTAGTGGACATGTGGGAAGTGATAAACAGGATATACAGTGACTTTGGCAAGGCTTCCATCATTTTTCCAAGGTATTCTCGTATGAAAATACAGCCTAGATACATCATCGCAGAACTGGTGCACAACCAGTTGTGTAAGAATACAAGCTTAAAAACATTTGTACAAAAGAAGCTAAAGGCTCATTTAACTTGGCAAAGTCAACTGAGCGGGGTACACAACGCCAGCTTTTGCATAGAGGAGATATCATTAAAGAGGCAGTGGTGATCAACTGTTCTCCAGGATGCCCAGTTTAAGGGCAATCTGAAGCAAAAACCCTCAGGTTACAAAACAGAAAGAGACATTTAACTAGGATAGTAAACCAGAAAAAGAATGGTCTCTTAGAAACATTACAAATCTCCTTCATTTCAAGCTACAAACCAAACCAAGACACAGAATTAGCCATACCCAGAGGAACCACAACTGATTTTCAGCAATTTCTACTCCTTACTGAATAAACTGGAATCTTACCAATGGGTCCTAGCGTTCCCTTATTTCTATAGTTTTCATTTAATAGGATATCAATCTCCAACCCCAACCATCCATTATAAGATCTCCTGTAAAATTTATACCTAACAGTCTTCAACAAAAACTGTTGCATATTTATGTTTTTTATCTCTGCTTCTCTTAATTAAGGTTACTGTGTTCCTGCAAAAAGTGGTTACATACTTTACTGTGAGGTACAAATTCCTCCATCATTTTCTTTAAAGGATTTTCATAATCCACAATCATCTGGCCAAGGCGTGGATATTCTCTGTCACTAAAAGCAACAACAAATAATTCACTCAGGTGTAGTTATTACTTTTTTTTTTTTAAAAACACATTTCCTACACAGCATATTTTTACCTCGCTCCATGTGTCATTTCATGAGCATAGTTATACAATCCAATGATAGCCTTCCTTTCTTCAATTCGAGACAGCAGTATCATTAGAGTCGTGTAGGTTATAATCAAATCTAGGTAGTTCTTCGTTAAATCAAAGTTTACAGTCTAGAGATTAAAAAAAAAATCCATTCTAAAATGTTCAGAAGCAAGCATAAAACTTTTCCTCACCTCTCCGCCCATTTTCAGCCTTTTAAAAATACAATGGACTGTCTTGATCAGTGCTTTTGTTGTGTTTGCATATAGACTTTGTATGATCTTAATTTATTCACCCACATCCCCAGAACTGCTTGTATTTGTGAAAGCAAGCATGCAAATAAATCTTTTCAGGCCCAAATGTCACAGCTGACAGCCAGGAAAGCTTTTCTTGGGTGTTACTAAGCAGTCAACAAGTGCCTAGTCTCTGAACTGTATTTAATAAGACTCCTACTGTAAAAAGGCAGCACATATCGCACTGACCTGTTACCATCATTCTATAGGATCTATGCCTGCTCCTCTTTCATATTATGAAACTAAGTCAGCCAAAGTTAAGAATGACTAAAACTAACAAGGTGGCATTATGAACAATAGGAAAGAAAGCTGAAACCAAAAGGAAAAGGTGTTTGAGTGATTTTATTTTAAATATAACACTTTTAGATATTTTTGTTCTTGCTTTAGCCAACAGAAGTGCTGCCCTCACATATCCCGCATGTACTGGTTGGATACCAGTAATATTCTTGGTTTTGAGCCTCACATGGCCTAAGTATACAGATTACAGTAAACCTCAGAATTAACTAGCAGATGCAATAAAGCAAAAAATACAGTCTGTATTTTGCTGTTACTACTGTCCATAATTAGCCTGTTTAAAAGGGCTCAGAAGATTTCACACTATGAAAGTTAGAGATATGAACATTATAACACTTATATTTCTCTTGTTTTTATAACTAGAGATGTCATGTTTCTTGGGCTACAATAAACAAATCTGTCTAATTATCTATGCAGAACTTCGATCAGAAACATTTTTAGGTGGCTTTTGAAAGTTTAAACCCAGAAACTTACAATATCAAAGAAGACTTGGCAAACATCAATAGTGTTCAGCAGCTCACAAACATGGTCCTTGAAAAACAAAAAGAATTTTAAAGAGATTTAAGTAAATCACGTTACTATGCTTAGTGACCAAGACTATGTTGATTTTTTTTTTTTTTAAAACAGAACTACAGGTTCAACTGTTTCACTATAAAGTATTCATTCACAAATAAAAGACAGAAGCCTAATGTGACACGTGCTGTACCTTACCTTAAATTCCATAACATCAACAAACGTGAAGTAGTATAATGCCAGGTTCTTCAAAATCTCTGATTTTTCTTTCTGTAGCTGAGCAAGCTGTTGCTAGAAGAGAAACAGAAACGTGTTCACGATTCTGAGATCTTGAGAAGACAGATGAAAAATAATACCTGTGAGATACAGATTAACCACCAGGTCATACAAGTAAGTCTTAAGATAGTTTTCTAAGACTGAGGTTCTGTGTGTCTCTTAATTGCACACACAGTTCTCAAAACGGATCATTTAATAGCTGCTGACTATACTTTGAAGATAAAAATCAAATTAGTATACATTAGTGCCAAAGTCATATTGTTTAGCTCAACTAGAGATGAAAATGGGTGGTTAGGAAAACAGTGTTATCGTGTGTAAAATTAGCAAAAGCAGAACAGTACGTAAGCACAAATCAGTATGATAAAAAAAATAATGACATTACTTGAGGTGGGAAAAAAGAAGGTGGCAGGTTACAAATTTTACTACAGAAAAACATTTTGCTTTTAAATTCTGAACTTACCAAAAAGAATATCCAGGCAAAGCCACGTTAAGCATGCAAAATAAAATGTAGATACAAACATAAAATACAGTAACGGTTCTTTGACCAGTTCCATACAACACAATAATAGATTCAAACAAAAGCAACAAAATAAAGAAACAAAAAAGAAGCAAAACACTAGCATTAGACACTGGTGGATAAAATGGAAGAGGCAAATGTGAATACAAAGGCATAAAATAGTCCACAAGGATTATTATAATTTTTATTAAAACTAACAAAGAAATCTCATTTAATTTCCGTATTTTTCTAATTTTTCTTGAGGAGCCAGACTGCTCACTTAAATAGTTACAATTAGAAAAAAAAAAAAAGCAGCTGCTAGAATAAACAGAATGGCTGTTCAGTAACTATGTATTACAGCCCCAAAGCACTACGAGGATCCAATTATTTAACTTGCAATATCCAGTTACTAATTACTGTCTCGATATGTGAACTGAAGTGAATTACAGCAGTCTCACAACACTTAATACAAAAAACCTCTAAATATCTATAAGATCTTAAATTAAAAACTGTTCAAGTTAAATAGGATCGTCTTCTGAGCAAGAGCAATCAATTGTTAAAAAAAAAATTGTTTTGTTTTCAAGACTGAATAAAACGAAATGCATTTTGTAACTTCTGAAACTCGCACCCACTAGGAAACAGGCTACTGCCATTTCAGCTGCTGTGGTACAAGATCTGTTCTCAAACAGTCCTTTGAGCTCTACCACGACACTCGCTGTGAATTCGCTACCCACCTTCCCAGCACACACCTGACACTTCAGCTGCCTTATGCTCGGAGAACCAAGCATCCAGAATCACTGCACACAGAGGGAAGAGCGCTTTGTACTTTCAGGGCTGCTTCATTAGTCCACAGTAATTACATGATGAAAGTCAATTGCCGAAGATGTTTGCTTTTAGTCTTCAGCCTAAACCTAGATGTTTGAAGTATTTATTGCAAGTGATTTGTGTTTAAAATACTAAGAAAAGTAGGGTTTACTTCTGTGTAACTAACACAAGTGTGAAATGGATCAATTTGAGGAATCACTTCATGATTTTTCAGTAACAGACTATAGGATATTGTTCAGAAATAGGAATAATTCTAGTGCAGAGAGGAAAAAACAAAACTTACATTACAACTGCACACGTGCCTTAACCCCTTTCTCCTACTGCAATCCTAACTTGGACCAAGCAAGGGGCAATGCTAAGGTGATACCACCACGGCTACAGCACGTTGTACATGATACCTACATCTGATGTAGCAAGTGGCAACCGAGACTCCACTTGTTCAGGACACAACACACGGACTGGGGAGTTATAGCAAAAAAGGAGACTGTGCTGGAAACTATGCTTACAAGAGTAATAACCTTTGTTCAGAAATCACGTGAAGTTGTTGATTAAATAGAATTTTATAGCGAGGTATTCATCACACCCCACCAAAAATTAAGCATCACGGCTGTGCACCATTAACGAGTTACCTTCCTAGTTATCTTCCCAGAAATATTTAAACAATACTAAAGCATCCTTACAGAGCCAAATCCATCATTCTTTGAACTCTGAGGCTTAAGAAGGTAGGAACAAAATTTTCTTTGCAGTATAAAAATCCAAGTAAAACAACAAATCAACTGCATTCTCTGTTAGGTAAGTATGGTGCAAAAAGTTCAACGCATACAACACAGACTGAACAGAGATATTTAGAAGTAGTTTATAGCATGTAGTGTCTTGGATATTTATTTGCATTTTTATCACTCAGGAATGTGGGTGTAGCTCCTTCCACACCCACTGCAACAAAACTTTCCATTACCAATTTCCTAACAGCTGTTAAGAAGTATCGGGTGCTATATAGTTTTGTATTTGGTTTGAGGCTGTTTTTCCTCTGCTGTAATTCTCATTTTGTTTCCAGTACTCAGCACAAATTTTAAAACAGGATAAACTGAAGAAATAACTCTTAAAACATTACTATCACCACAAGATTGTTCTCACTGTAGATAACCATGCCTTGTTGATTCATTAGACATATGGGTTTTATTCATTCTTAAAGAATTTGAAGTACAAAATATACCCAAAAGGATGACAATGTTTTCGTTGAGCAAGGTGAGTTAGAGTTAAGACATATGAAAAGCCACAGAAATTTCAGCATGCTAGCGCAAGATCAGAAAAAGTCCGAGATTATTTATATGAAATCACTTATGTATGAAATCACTTATGTTGTCTGCTAACAAAATACCACATCCCCGGTCATATTTGAATATTATTTAGAAATTGGGCTTTTAAATACCAGAGAGTGAAACTGGCAGTTTGTTAAGGACATTATCTGCAGGAGAGGAACTGACCTTTACCAAGTTGTCTTGCATTTTTCCTTCTTCATATTAAACCCCCTAAGTCTTTATACAACTGATTATGTTCACAGAGAAAGTACATTAAAAGAAATAAAAAACAAATCAGGAATTGCAGCATCATTTAAAGCCTATATGAATGCTCAGAGACAAGAGTAACAACACAGATGTTGGCACCTTAATGACATCAATAAATACATATTTAATATGAATACACAGGAAAAATATGAGACAACTCGAAAAGGTTGTTCAGAGAGTTCTGTGTGGAAAAACAGGATAACTGTACTTCTGTAACTATTTTATCATATTTATTTGACTGGTAGCAGCAGTATGTGAACAAATGTCTTCTTCCATGAGCCAGGAGCAGATAGTAGGTAGGGGAATTCTCTGCTTCTTACCTCATTGACATTTTTCCTGCATTAAACACTGTATTTGTTTTCTACAAACCAACACCATAGATATGACAGTCCCCTCAGAGAACACACACCATCACCTTCATCTTACTAGCTAGAATATATGCCCCCAAAAACCAGTATTACAAATCCTGACTGTTAAAACTCAGGGGATACAAGGAAAATAATCATTGTCATTATTCGTGCTGTCATTTATTTTATTCAATATGCCTGCTGTGCATAGAGTCTTTAGATGAAGACTTTAAAGATTCAATTCATTTGAACAAAATTCTGTGTCTACAAAACCCATAGCAGAGTGCTGGAGAGAAAGAAGGATCGAACTAAATGAAGAAAAAGAGTTTTAAATCCTGTAAATTAACTGTAAAATAATGGATGTGTCCTTGGTTTTGTTATCTCCAATTAAAAGCAGGCTCTAAAGTGGCAGGCTGCATATAAAAAAGATGTAACAGATTATTTAACATGTTTACTAACTAATGTATTTATACCATATGATCTTTCTATGGTTGTTTTCAAGTTTCTGGCACTAAGGTAGCTCTTCTGAAAAGGAAATAACCATCCATGACCTTCCACAACCGTTACTGTCCCTGGGGTTGGCCACATTATCAATAATGGCAGTCAACCTACTTCTGGGGCAGTGAGGCTCCTCTTCAGAAAGCAATCAAACAGCCAGTCTGAAGGAACAGTTGCCTCACTATCTCAATTTTGCAGAAATCCCTGCATTAATTCCTACACTAAGCTCATTACTATTACCGTATCACCCAAACCATGGTCACAGGTCTTGGTGTCACAGTGGCAACTGTTTATGGAATACAGTTCTCTGCCATGCTGTTGTACAGACAAAAAACGTTTGGGAAAGACATCTAGCTGCTTGCATACTTACATTTATAGCATGAAATCGTGAAGGAACTCTTCATTCAAAACACATGAAAACTAATTTTGAAATGTCATCTCAGTAACACTGAATAACTAATAGACTGTTTAGGTACTAATGAGACTGGGGTGCTTTTTTGTTTGTTTGTTTTTAATGGCCAAGCTGTTAAATTGTCAATCATCAGATCAAAAGAGGATTTTTGTTTTAATGGATGAAGCAAACAGTTTAAGGATTACACACGTGTTCTTTTGCAAGTATTGCATACACTATTAAGCAACAAGAGCACATTACTAGTTTGGGTTACCTTGGCAAGTGACTCCTAAGGACTGATTTGACTTACAGCAGTACAATGCAATAATTTATTACAAATAGTGCTAAAAATGAAATTGTATTTGGATGCTGCTACACCTGAAATTCATGAACAACCAAGGGTTAAACCACAAACATAAAACATCCGTGCTGACAGCGCTTACAATTTTGAAGAAAGGTAAGTTACATGATGACAGTTCTTTCTGGTGAACATTTTAAAGACAAGATATCACATTACCTGTTGGGATCATTAATGAAAAATGTATTAAAAATGCTCATTTTCAAAGGACTGTTCATTTGAAAAATTCTACCTAATATTCTCTGATTATATTAAAGCCTAAGTCATTTTGACTTGTGAAGTCAGTCCTATGCATGTGAGGATTGAAGACATCAGACACACTCCTGCATACAAAATGAAAACGGTAAGTAGGATTGTATCAGAGCAAGGCATTAGCAGAGCAATTCAAATTTGAATGATTCCTAGTAAAAATACAGATAAAATTATAGTTGTTGCAGAAAGTATAGCTTCTTCTGAACAAGTGTCATCACAACATCCTATTCTCAAACATTCTCAAACACTACTGCTAGTGCCAAGCTGAACAGAAACCAGCTGTTACTCAGATCGCTCTGCTCACGCAGGGCATCTCCTGTAAACTGAAGGACCGCCCTGGGGAGCTCTGGGAAGTCCATCTCATTTGTGGTGCCCTCAGCACTGCAGGTTCCTCGAGCAGCACGGGAGCTGAACAAGCAGCTGTGCAAGCAGAGTGCAGCATCCTCTTACCCACAGAGGGTTTTAGTCTTCCTGGCCAGGAAGCCAGGTAGCTTTATGGCGGCATACAGGGAGTTGGTTTTTTATTGCTTAAGTAATAAGGTGTCTGAAAAATCATGTCTCCCAGACAAGAGATCTAGCACTCCAGAAAGCCAGGGAAATATATTTAGTCTTACGTTTACTGACTAGGGGGATTTAAGTTACTTGACTTTTAAAAAAAAAAGCTGCCATAGGTGTTAATACCGTAACATTTCCTGGAAAGCAAATGATTATGTTTTCATGAAAAAGTATTACTAATACATGAGGCAATGTGGCTGAGACCTAGAAATTCACTTGGATGAAAAGCTACTTCAGCATTATCTTCACTAGCGCTGTGCAAATGGCAATACTAAGAGCTTCATTAAGAACAAGCAAAAGGCCACCCAACACCTGCTGTTTGGCACTGTACTGGCAGGGGCTGAAAGGAATAATTTTAAAAGAGAATGATTATTTGTATTTAGTTAAGTGTTTTGAAGAAGAAAAAAAATATCGGAAGCACCTATCACAAATTAAAAACAAGGTTGGTTATAAAGCCTATATTTAAATAATATAATTATGCAAGAAAACATTTAATAAAAGCATCCATTAATGTCATCTAATAAGCTTCAGCCAAGGAGGTCCAGCCAACTCGTGCCCGCAGCGCCTCTCCCACAGGCAGCTAATTTGCTGTGCAACCAGATCACTCAGAAGTGGGAAAGGGACAGCAAGCAGCCCAGACACACATACTGGGATCTAAAAGGAAAAAGCCAAAACACCGAAGAACGATAAATAAAATTTAGAGTGAACTAATTCACATGTACGGGCCCTAAACCAGGCAGGCCAGCAATGGCCTCGCTGCTTGCACTCCGCTCTCATCTGATCTTATTTCCAGTCCCCACTGACACAGAACAGCAGACTGCAGCTACAGTTACATCAGTCTGCTGGGGGGCATTTCCCTATCTCAAGAATTTGAGTGTGTGGTCAGCACAAAACCATATGAAGAGATAAGAACAGTACTGGGAATGTGGCTACTAACAAATCAAGATTAACAGTAGCTGGAAAACACGGACATTTCCCCCGCTAACCACTCCTTACAGACTTGTGAGTAAGGTTACATTGCTCTGCTTGCTGTTAAGCAATGACTAAGGCTCAACATCGCCAGAAGACATTTCAAAATATAGGAAGTTTCTACAGGAAAATTGCTCAGGAGCAATCTGAGTAGAAGAATAACATATGTTCAAGAAAGAATGCAGAAACTCTCACTACTTCCCATATGTGCTGTTTTGGAAAGCAGAAAGGAGGATAGCTTTATTACATAAAACAGAGCTTTACCCATGCAGGATGCAGATTTTCACATCCTACCCACAATCTACAGAATATCTACATCTTTTGTCCCTCCATCTCCAGTTCCCCATTGTGTTCTATTCTGGCTTTACAATATAATTAAATGTTAGCGTTGACTAAGAAAAGAGTAATTTTTAGGTCCTACTACACTGCTGGGGAGTCTGGGACATTCTCTTCCAACTTGTCTACAGTGAGCACTTTGCCTGTACACCTTGTAAAAGGATATAGTCTAAAAACACTTCAGAAAAATCAGACTGCTTCCATGTCCCTTACTGTGGAACTTTTCTTCTGAAGCTAGCCAAAGAAATCCAGTAAAAATAAATTCCCCTCTCACGTCAATTCTACCACAATCAGCTCACTGATCTGACCCGGAATGGCAGTGCCACAGAGCTTCTGGAGGGCTTCGCCAGTTTAGAAGGCTTTCCTGAAACAAAGCTCAAGTCAATTTAAAATAAATTTCAAAACCAGGATTTCCCAAACACAGAAGGTAGATACTTTTTATTGTTATATAGCTTCCCTTTCAAATACTACTCTGAAGTGCCCCAGGTTCTCTTTGTCAATCCTTCAGACAACCATTCACACGACAGCATTTCATACGCTATTAAGCAACACTACCTTGCTGGCCAATATCCTTAACAGTTGATTTAAGAGCTCACCCTTCAAACTGCCCATTTAGAAGGTTATATGGCTCAAGATGGTGATTGGAGAAGAAAGTGCAAGTGTAAGATCACTGGGACTGCCCTCTGACAAAGGGAGAGAGACAGGGTTATGAACTGATGAGGTCCAGAGCTATCTACAATCGATCTTTCGGAAGACAGACTACTCCATTTAATTTTTCAGCCTGGTCAGCAAGGATTCATTAGACACTTCATTTTTGTTTGTACTGCTCAAGCTTTCGCTCCTGCTGCAATACTGAACATCAGCAATTGTCACACGTGAATCTAGTCCGACTCAGCAAGTCAAACGCTGAAGGAGGATCACAACCAGGAGCCATGGTTTTTGTTAATGAAAACGTAAAAGCTATCCGCAGTAAACATCACAGAACCACTGGTTACAAAATAAGAAAAATGCACACTTTTCAAGAGCAGGCACCCATTTAATTACAGCGGAGACCGCTCTTACCCTTTAATAAAAGGTGTTGTTCACCTCTGACATACAGAGCACTGTAAACGATGGAACACGAGAAAAACAATATAAAAGTTAAGAAGAGGCCAAAAAAAAAAACCCAAAACAAAAAGCAAGCAGTAATGATTCTCTAACTGAATGCAAGCTCATTTGTTTGGCAACACCACCTACTGACACGTCAATAGGTATTACGAACTGTGTAGATGCACAATGCTAAGCAATGGCAACTGCTGCAGTTAAATGTACAAAATCCAAAAACTGTCCTTGAAAGGCTGTCCTGGAGTTTTCATCACAAGGACACAGATTATGATTTCTCTACTATTTCCCTTGTAATTATCGTCAGTAATATTTTATTAATTGATGTTTTCTTGTTCAATGAACTTCTTGCCCTTTTCAATCTCTGACTGTGTTTTCCTGCCAAAGGAACTTACTGGTCTGTCTTTCCAATTTGCAGTGAGCTGGTTGTTGGCCAGCGGGAGAACGGAGACAAAGGAAGAGCAAGGAGGGAAGCTCAGCCCCTTCCTGACTCGGGGCTAGATGCTTATGCCTTTTTGAGTCTGAGGTTTATGAACAAAAGTTTATCTCACATCAAACTTGAGCTTTCTCTGCAACATGACATGGCTTTTGTCTCATTAGGTATCTCTTATGGGTAGAGGTTTCTTTTGGAAGATACAATGCTCTACAGGAAAACATTTGTAAATAACTTAAGAGAAGCTCTAACCACATGGATGGAAAGCCCCCAGCTGCCTATTGCTGGAAGTCAAAATCCATAGTTTAAACTGTGCTCATGTATACAGTGTAGGCTTTGGATAACTCTGCTTAATAACACTGCTTTCCTTAAATAGAGGCCTGGCTGCCTCATGGTAAACAAACACAAGGCAATGATGAAACACTTAGTGTGTCCTGTTTTTAAAACTGTGATTGTCAAAATATCTCAAATTAGCTTTGATCAATTTCCATAAACTTCACTGTCCCAAATTCTTAAACATCTACCATTAGCTAAGCTCTAAATTCACAGTCAACAACTGGAGGACACTTATATCACACATATAATTGCACTGAACAAGTTCTTATGTACATAACCTTTTATTTTTAATAGGTCTGCCACAGAAATTCAGAGAACACCGAAGGGTTTACTGAACATGGTTTGAAGTATTTACTTTTTACATAAATTTGATAAAGAATTGGCTGCATTTGTTACCAGCACAATCATATTCAATACAAAGACAAGCAATATTAAGCAGTACAAAACATGAGTAAGTTCTCAAGTGAGAAACCACGTTGTTACTGAAATAGTTTCCACTATAAGGGAGAGTTTCTCTAACTTTTTTTGTGTGTGCGTTGGCATTACTGTAGATATTACATGAGAATTCTAGAAGGTATTATAGAAGAAACTAATTATTCCCACTGCTACTACCGCTATCATTCTGCAGAAACCAGAATGCTTAAAGCAAGCCTAAACGTCTCAAGCACACATGCAAGTAAGTGCATGCAGGGAACATGCAAACCCCATCACCTACCTCCACTTTCCACCTTTTGAAAGAAATATAAGCAGGTAAAAAAAAAAAAAAAAAAAACTTTCCCTTGACTTTCAAATTGAAACAGAGAAACTAATGTGCATCACCTGCCAAAAATAACACCTGTAATCTAATTAACTTATTGATCTCCAGAAGGCTACAAAGTCATATTCGGCAATACTAGATCGCTCAGAAGGGTGAAATAAAATTTCCTATTGCAGCTGACCTCACCACATCTGAAAAGGAAATAATTATATTTCCTCGGGAGCTGTGTTTTTGTACTTTGCAAGGTTTCTCCTACATACTAACGCGTTCTTTATTCCCATGGAGACTGCCCCCACAGGCAAGAGCACCTGTGCAGTACAAACATATTTTCGCATTTTTCAATCAGTTGGTTTTTATTGATCTGCTGGTGAGGTCTCATCAGCAAATGTTATGCAACTTCTATCTTCCCTGATCAATCTGATAACCAACTATTTCTGCTATCAAAGTAAGGCAGAACATAAATTTGGATTTTTGTCTAGGATTATTTCCTATTGACAACTCTTTGAAATTGAACAGAGTAAGTAGAAAGGAAACCAGAAAGTGTCCTACGCTAATTAAAAAACCAACAGAATTACAGTATAATATTCTAACTTTGGAGTTAACTCTTTCTATAGTATCTTGTCAGATATCTGAATCAACAGCTGTTGGGCACTTGAATCAACAAATGTATTCCAACCATGACTGTCAGCATCAGATGCTTTATAAGAACACATAAAACCTCAGAGATCTGAGCAACATGTGTTGAACGGTACTGAAAAAAATAGTACTTATATAGCCATTCAGTTACTTACATTGTTGTTGCGTGTTTCTACTGCTGGAAACTTCCTGACTATGAATTTGACAGCAGATTCCAGGTTTTTGTCAATAAGATAGGATGGTTTGGCTTTGGGGTCACCACATGCCTATAAAAAAATACAATACAAAATGAAGTAAAAAACACAATCATCCATCTAAAGTTAAGTGATAGTTGCAAATCTGAAGACAAACTAGAAAGATTTTGTTTTGTTTTGTCTTTTTTTAAGTGAGCAGGTGATAATGAGAGGCAAAGTGCAGGGACTGTCACAGCTGAAATATGCAATGGGAAACAGTACAGAGATGCTCTTCTACTGAAAAAGATGCATGGAAGTATCAAAGCAGTTAGTGCAGAGCAGCAGTGAGGGAAAAAACTCAATCCTAAAAGAAGGAAAAAAAAAAGGTTTTCTGTTTACTGCTATTCCTGGTTTGAGGTAGTGTTGTATTCATCTGTAGTTAATGAACTGTTAGAAAACTCAATCATGTCATCATCTGTGGAGGACTATCCTTTGTGAAACAAAACTAAGAAGCCCCACCACCAATCTGCATTTAATTTTTGTTTAAATTGTTAACTGCAAGAGAGTTTTCCATCCCACAACAAAACCACCAGTACTTGCCTAAAATTCCCCATTTCCTTAAATTAGGAACTCAAGTTTTGCTTATTTTCATTATTCCTACAGTAGCATGAGCTGTGCTTTAAAAGCAGCAACCAAGAAATTTCATTAAATTTTGATCTGAACAGAAGTCACAACTAAGTGTCAAGTCTCTTAAATAGCCTACGCGGACACATCAGAAGAACAGGTTCTGTGGACAAGCGACTGATGAAGAACCTACTTTTGCCAGCTGCGGTGCATGCTGTCAGACACTATTTATTCTCAGCTGCTCTAACAGCCATGCTATATGGTTTAGTTGGGAGAAACATACTAGAAGCAGCATTATTAGCCTAACAAAATTTGTGCTCAAACTGTATTTTCTCTCAAATATGTATTTAGCTTTATAGTCCTCATAGGGATTTGCAAAGAAGTTTTGTGTCTCATGCAAAACTAAATTACATGCTATGCGTTTCTACGCAACATAGTGAACTCAAATGACAGCTCATTTAAACTTTCCACATCGATTTCTATGGCTGAGTTGCAGACCGTAGAGACAGAAGTCATGGAGTATGAGACCGATTCTGAAAGCGGGCAAGCGGGCAAAGGGAAGGTGAAAAGCTTTGCAAACCTTCCAAACTTGTCCTTGCTGGGAAAGCATTGTAATAAAAAGAGAGAAAAATTACATATAAACAAATGACTCTTAAATTCTAAAATACGTTACATTTAAGTGAACTAACACACTATTACCTACATCCGAGAGAACATTACGACCGTCTGTTACTCTAGACAGCACACTTTCTACTGGATAGTGATTATTCTGATACTCACAAACAATTATACATGTACTTATCAGTTACTATGGTGTTACTGAAACATGTAACCACGAATAGTATTTCCAAACTTAAGTTCAGGTAGGGAGAGAAAAAATGGAGTTAAACATCACATGCATCTACAGGGGAAAAAAAGGAGAGAAACTCAGTGAAGTTTTACATACCTGAAAAAGAAACGGTAGCCAAGAAAAAAAAAACAAAACAAAAGAGTCATTATTTTAAGTTTCTAAAACTCCTGCCTGAAGTATATGACCATCAAAATGTATGCTAATGGACTACTCTATTACCAAAACTCTTACATTTGCTAGTTGTCCACAACAAATACTAAATTTTATTAAAAAGTTACATCCATAATACTCCAAGAGGAACTTATAATAAAAATAAATTCAGCAACATCCACATCATCGATTAGATATGAAACAGTTGCTTCGATATTCTCACAACAGCAAACAACATGTGCCACAGGTCTATTCTGTACACATTCAAAGTCTTGACACAATTTCTAAAATAAAAATTATACTATAAATAGGTATCAAAAATTAAACAATTTGCACTTCAAATTTATGAAGTCTTAATTAACTAGATGTCATGGGTTTCTCAAAATCTGTGTCAGATTAATGCAATTTGACATCTTTGCCACACATTACGTAACTTTCTCTACCAAAAGAAATACTACAAACTAAGAAAAGAGTTTAACAGACAACATATATCTGTGGTCCAATATATTTCAGTGTGCTTGCTCTCATATAGGAGACAAAAAAATCTTAATCCTGCCACCACTAACTTCCTCAATTTTTCAGTCTGAATTCAAACATTACTTCTACATACACTACTTTTTATTTCTTCCTAGCAAAGATGTTTTTTCCTCCCATAAATCAAAGGTTTGCTGTACTAGAAATTACATTCCACCCAGGCCCTTGCACGCAGATTATTCACACGGAAACAGACGTGAAAACACTAACATGAACATCCTCACAGGGTTCAGGAACTCGGTTCCTAGCAATGACAAATATTAGCCACAACCTAAATGGTAACCCCCTAAATATATCCGACTATGCACGAGACAGCTATGTTCCTTTCCGTTGCACATTTGCTAACATTACACTTCCTCCTAATAAACCGTGCGAGATTAATCCACAGAGTAGAAGGAAAACTTCTGCCAGATAAGAGGCTGAAAGCATCGTTCATCCAATCCAAAACTCCAGCCCCTACGAAGCTGTACAAGCCTCCCCACGTGGCCCGAGCCGAAGGAGGACAGCACGCAGCACCAGATGAGTGCTCCCGCGTTGCAGTGACTCACCCCCAGCTCAGACCATTTCTAAGAACTCTATTCACTGATCTGGTTACCAGCTTTCCTCCATCCATACATTTTCCATCCACACTGACCTGTGTGCAACACAGCATACAAAGTCTGTATCAGCCAAACCTTTCCTAAACTGCAAATAGCCCCACGAGGCTCAAGCTCAGGACACTTTACTCTAGAAAGCACAGAGAATGAAAACACAAAACCCAGTCCTAGTATACGCTTTTTTGCCCAAGTGTGAAAGTGTGATAAGGCAGCTAACCGCAATTTTGCACTGTAGAAAGAAGACATCGAGGGCAATGGTCATAGATAGAATACAGATAAGAAAGGTAGCTTTTGCTTTTAATATTTATTACAAAATCCCTCGTCAGCACTGTAACAGGCAGGCACGCTGTGGTGCAACACACAAAGATCGCTTTGCCACACACACATCTCTAGCACTTAACTAGGAACACTGCACTGACACTCGACATCCTTTCTCAGCCTCAGGTATCACTTCTTCCCCTAAGTGGGCGGCAATAACCTTTTTTCATTTCTTATCTTTTTTAAAAGCAACAGAATGGCTACATTTCCGAGCACGGAAAAGAAATTCAAGAATTGAAATGGTCTTGCTAGTGTAATATTCATGGAATACAGCTCTCCGAAGCCTTGGGATTCCAGTCCCTCCAGGCCCGAAATACTACACTGTCAGAATCTCCCAGCAGTCATGTCCAAATTCTTTTGTACGTTACTAAACAGCTGTCAAGCCGTTAAGATGAAAAAGACGATGCAAAGTTGCCATTAAGAATAATCTATATAATTATTAAAAAAAATGGGAAGGGCTCAGACCCCGGATTTCTATCAAGCTAGCCATCATTTCTTCCCGCAGCCCTTCAGAACGGTACCCTACCATGACCAGCCCTCAACCAAGTGAGCGCCTTTTTGAGATCCAATTCTGTGCATCCAACACCAACAAGAACAAAATGATTTCCATAGCTAAGAGATTCACTACCCAGAACACTTCTTTGCCATCACATGCACAGGTCATCAAACCAGGTAAGATGGACCAAATTACACAAAGTGTTCAGATTTGTTTCACTATGCCATGCATTTTGAACTAAAGCAGCATTTTCCTCTCTCAAAAAAACCAGATTGCTATAATTAAACAAAATTCAGACTATTCTTCACTGGAAGCTGTTAGGGTTCTTCTGTATAATTGTCACTTTGAAAATGACGAATGCTAGGTAGCTTCACTTTCTAGGTTGCACTCTGTAAGAAGCAGCCCACAGGAAAGCACCCAACAACAAAAATGTGCTTAAGCTCTACATTTAAGGTGAGCAGTCTCTAAAGAACGCCCCAGAATCCACTACAGCTGCCTGGGGAGCGCAGTGCACCAACTCTAAGAGGTACACCAAGAAGAGCTTTTGCCCCAGTACAGTTGGAGTTATTACCACAAAAAACAAATTCTACTTCCTCGCTGAGGACAGAGGATGTTGGACAAGCATGAAAAAAGGTCCATCAACAAAATTACTACATATATTCAGCTGACATCACACAAATTGAGTTTATGTTCAGGCACAATCATTGTCCAAAGCCAGTGGCATGGCACAGCGTACAGGTGCAAACTTGCATTTAGAAAACCTAAGCTTCACTCCTGCCTTTTGCATAGACCTGCAGTGTGAGCTCAAGTAAGAGCACTGGGAAACACACTTGAATTACACCATGTAGGATCATACAAAAAAAAACTAAGTTCCTGTAATATGGAAACAGCTTTTATACCTTTCTTTTTAGTGCTATGGCAAATCTATTCCAAATGATTAGCAGGGCTGTTGCTCAAAATAAAGAGAAACAAGGCCAACAGAGAGCCATCATTTGAATTGGTATTTTCCTATTTTTCATCCTCCAAACTGTCAACATCAGAAGACAATCATAAAACGAGTCATATTTTGCAGCACTTTAACATGGTTTTATTACTTCATGAGAACTCGATTTTACTGTAACTGCAGACCTGAGGTAAAATACTGCTGAGCACAGTTGCACTGGTGACAACATACACTGAAGTAATCTTAGGCAACGAATCACCCCACCTCCAATTTTCATTTATGAATGAATCAGCATTAAAAAACACTGCAAATTTAACCAGCAAATAGGTGGAATTTCTATGACAGCAAAAAAAAAAAAAAAAAAGTCATCCCCTGAGCTAATAACTTTCATTAGTAAATGGAAATACACTAAGATTTCTAGTATTAAAAAAAGGAAAAAAGCTCCTGAGTGTACCATTTACAGCTTACTACAGCACATTCTCTTGACACACAGGAAAGGCACGTGTAGTAAAACCGTTCTTCTTCCCTTGTAATAGCTGCTGACATTAAAGACTTCACCCTAAAATGTATCTGTAAGTTTGAATGCCTGGTTTGTGGCTGTGAGTCCTACAAAATTACAGTAAATAATATATGGCAAAGTATTCAGAGACAGGTTCATCAATAACTTCACATTTCTGCAGGATAGGGTGTATTATTTATTCTTCATGTATGTCATGCATTTAAAACTAATGAGATTACCAACTGACAATCTCTAATTTTGAAGAAGCAGAACTACTGAGAACAGAGAGGTGAATAATCAATGAAGAGCTGCTTTGAATGCTGAATACGTTAGGAAACAGTTCACACTACGTTTGCCTTAACATCTCGGATGAAACCTACCACGGACACTTTGTTGTATTTTAGGTTTTGTGGAAACCTGAGTTCAATAATAAACAGGTTTGTCCCAGATAAGCGTTGTGAATGAAGCCTTGGCCCTCCTAACACCTAGGAAAGGAGATGCAAAAATTAGCTGGTTACACAGGGACAAATTATTATAGTTTAATATTTTGATGGCTAAAATTTAACTGTCCTACTCTAGTATCACTTGGGTAATCTTGTACCAAGTAAACTAAGTTACTGGTGCTTGCAATTACATAAAGGGTGCTCACACAGAAGGTGAACCTATTCTGTATATTTCATATGTAAACTATGCTAATAGATTCAACTAGAACTGTATTGTTCCCATGATCCAACTAGGATCTGGACTACAGAAGAAAGCTTCCAGTTAACTCATTTCAGGACAGTCTCTATAGGCCTTGAACATATCCAAAACATGGCTCAAAATATTATAAATTTAATGGCCATTTCATTTTCACACACAAACGTTCAGAAGTTTGAAAGAAACTGCACTTTCATATTAATTCAATGGAAATTAAAGGTGTTGAAAGTCAGTCCAGTGTTCCCTAGAGCTAAGCAAGATATCCCTCCCCCTCATTATCTGTTAATCAGCGTGTGTTAAACTCCACAGTATATACTTTATTTTAAATCCCGGTGTATCTCTACCCAGAGATCCAAACCATTAAATGCAAACTCGCATGAAATCAGGAGAAACACGGCTGGAAGAGACCTCAAGAAATTGCCTACCCTACTTTCCTGTTCCAAAGCAGGAAAAACTGTCTCTCTGTTGCTCCTGGGAGGTATCTGCCAAGTCTTTACTTACAGGTCTCCAATGGTCTACATTCAAAAACATCCTCAGACGGTCTTTTCTGTTATTTAATTATCTTTGTCATTAGGAAGTTCTAAGATGTAACCTGCACTTTTCTTGCTACATCACTTCATGTTCGCTGTGGCCATACTGATTTGGACAAGTTATTCCCTTTCTCCTTACAGCAGTCTTAAATACTTAAAAACTTGCATTAATCATAATAATTTACTTTAAAAAAAAAAATCCCCCTTTTTTAATAGATCAAATTGTCTGCATCTTTGGTCATCCTCATTGTTCTTCCTTGCATTTCCTCCAGTTTGTCCACATCCTTCTCGAAGAGCATGTTGAATCACATACTTGTCAGATGAGTCTCTGTGCATGCCACACACCTACTCGCACTTTTATGAAATCTGTCTTTACTTTTTGCAATTAAACCTACTTGGCTGAAGTTTACCCTAACTTCTCCCAACGATTTTCGGCAGACTTGCTGTCTCATTACTCTTCATCTTCCACGTTACATTTCAATCAGCACAAAATAAGTTACAATCACACTTGCTCAGCCACTTCCAAAATTTGTTAGAGCATACCTATGATTTGTTAGGCTCACACTGAATTCTAATTACATTTTTCATTATTGCTGCAGCTCCTGCCAGTTTCCTACCTACAAATTTAATAAGCACACTGGATTCATCACCTAGGTTGTTAATGCGGAGACTGGCTGGAACAGAGCTAGGACACGGCCCAGCGAGACCCTGCTGGACTTCAGTCCGACAACGAGACTTCTGTAGCCATTCCCTAATATGGTTATCCATCTGCTTTCATTACTACAATTTCATCCACACTGTATTTCCTCAGATTGTTCGTACGAACAATCAGATGAGGTAATGTAAGCAGCCTTGCTAAGGTCAATGCGTAAAATATCTACCCAGTTGTCCTTACTAGAGTGACCCGTCACCTCGCCGATGAAAGAAATACGCTAGGTTTGGCACTATCTGTACATGATAAATTCATATAATCTTCCTGTGTTTGTAACGTCTGTTTCAATAAGCACTTGGGTCTACTAATCAAATACGGGGCAGGTGAAATGCAAAGAAAAAAATGAAGAAGTTTCACTGCCACAAAACTTTCCTTAAATGTAATTTATAAAGTAACACTCGAAAAAGGAAAACAAGACGATGGGAATGTCCTGTCCATTTTGCTTCTAGAGCATGAATTGTTAAGAATTTTCATCTGCATCTCTTCTGCATACAATCTTAAAAATCTCCTGCAACTAAAACTGGATTTGCTTTTGTGTCAGCACACGGCAGGGCAAATGAACAGCAGCCGGGGGGGAGGAAGGAGGTAATATTCACATTTCTAAACAAAGGAACAATGCAAGATAATTCCAGGCATCTATAATTGATGCAAAAGGATAAGCGCATCTGGATTTCTTTCTGTATATATGTTAAGATATTGTGAAATATTTTTATATTGTATTAAGCAGTATTGTTTCTTCACAAAATGAGCTGCTTTTTGGAATTTTCTTAAATTATCGATCTGAAAAAAAATGTGACATGATACCACCAGTTTGTGTTTGCTTCCTGAGCAAAGTAATTAGCTTTTGTGCCTCACCAGCACTGATGATGTTTGAGCTTTTCTCCTCTTATTATCAGCCGGGCAAGATTTTGAACCATTCCTCCAAGATTACAAATGCAAATGGACCAACATCCACTGTCATCTTAACCTTTAAAGAACTGCTAGCATCTATCGAGCACTAAAAACAACACTGCCCCACCCTAGGTCACTTCCTGAAGACATTATCTGTTCCTTCCAATGCCAACCTTACAATTCAGAACAAGATTACCGGTGAGCTGCTCCTCTCAGCTCACAGCTCTGCATTCCCACACAGAGCCCAGTGTCAAAAAGGTGACCTAATCCTACACCCTTCCCAACTTCAGAGCTCTGCAGATTGGAAATTTCTCCATGTTCTGCCAGTCACTTAAAACGCTCTTCTCCTTTTTCCTGATCAACCGCTCTAGTGTCTGAGCAAAACAGCACACTTGATCGACCGGCTTCCAACTGCTCCCTGCAATGTTGAGACTTTTTCCAAGCCCTCTCCGGACCAGTTTTGGAGCTTTTGGGATCTTTTTCTTCACCCCAGACTCATGATCAGAGTAAAAGACTGGTGAAGGAAGAGTCTACCTCTGTGCAGCCTTGGCTGATCTGGTCAACTCCTCATCATTTTACCACAGAGTCGGTGCTGTCCTTTGCTTTCCCCTCACAGCATCCCGTTGCTCGTTTCAAAAGAGTACGTACTTTAACTGCTGCAGGAGGTAAATACGAAAAAAGTATTCATTCAGCCTTTAAAACAGCTAACAAGCAACACCCTCAATATAAGGAAAAATACAATATTCCCAAATTACATCTTGAAGGTACTAGTACGAACCAACAGTTAGTCACCTGCTGAATGATTTTAAATCTGACTTCATACTAAGCTATGCAGTGCTCACAGTAGGATCGGGACCAAATTTTAGTTTAGAATGGTAAAGATAAGGCCAATTAAAGCCCTTGCAAATACTTACTCTGTTCTTTACCTATGACAGATATGAACCGCAAAACAGAACTTAAGCGCCTGTTTTAGTCTCAATTTTCAGATACTATGTGATCAGGAGAGTTGTGAAAGCCAAAAGAATCTTGTACTAATGACATTTGAAGAAAAAACAATTTTGCACACAAACTTAAGACCTGTATCTTAAATAACAACATTGCTAGCAAAGCAATTAACACTAAGTAACAGGCTCATCATTTTTGAACAACATATACTCTAAATAATTCAAAACCGCAACTTCTATCCCAAACAGTTCAAAGTAGCACTGCTCTGACATTCATCAAAATCATACTCTTGAGTTGCTCTAAGTCTATGGTTCAGGTATTTTAACATGAAATCTCTTACTGCAAATAATTCCTTGTATCCACATAGTTTATAAACAAGCAAAAACAGACCTATAGAAAATAAGATTATTTCTCTGTCACCCCTCTTGAACAACACGCTTATTTTACAGTACTGGCAGCATTACACAAAGCATACCAAAACAGCCTCTGTCTGCTCTGACAGGTAACAACAAAATTCACCTGAGGCAAGATGGCATAAAAAATGCTGTGTTTGATTTATAGACATTTAGTTGTAGGCACAATGACAAGAGCAACAGTACAATTGTTAGCCTGTATAATTGAGGACAAATACTTAAAAAGCAGAAGGAACAAAACAGGAGAGAAACTGCAGTGATAGCATTTCCAAATTCAGGGCCAATACTGGTCCCAGTACAAAAGGCAGCTAAAAAAAGCTGAAAGCAGCAGGCTCCTTCAAAAAATAAAAAATAAAAAAATACCTCCATACATATCAAGTGGGAATTTTGTCTTGTCATCCACTATCACTTTAGTAACTCATTTTGTGTTTTCCATGCCACTCTCAAAGAGGCAGAAAAACATGCATACAAATACTCCATCTTAAAAACAAACTTTAAACTATTTCAGAAGACAACAACAGCACAGGAGGTCAGCAAACAGGAAATGACGAACAATCAACAGTTAAGCAAAATCGGATCAAAATTGAATTTTTTATAGGAAGAGGAAGTAAAAATATCAAGTTTCTAATGGCTTTTAACAATTTCTGTAATTGGCTGGGAAGCAAAATTTTCCAGCAGTCGAGAAAATTCGTAATCCTTTAAAATCTGTACTCCCTAGACAGCATCTACAGCAATCTGTAGGGCTTCACCTCTCACTTCCTCTTACTAAAAAGAGTCTTAACCATTTCCTTTAACCGCAATACCACATATTGTGTAGTTCTCTACTAACTCGAGTTTTGATATTGTCTTCTGCGGAGGAAGCTGTGAGAACCTTAAACAGCAGTTTTGATATCAGCTGTTTTCAAAGGGGGAAAAAGTGGAAAAAAGGAGAAAACATGTTCCAAGAAGCCAGCTATGCTGAAGCTGGGCTGAGGAGAGATAAAACAGTCATCAATGTCAAGACTTCTGGGTCTCACCATTAGAGCCAGCCAGCTACCACTGCCATGCACTATTCACTGCAGCTCAAGAAAGTAAAGACTTGACTCTCAAATCACCACTTGAATACACAGTGCTGTGTCGGCCACCTCCAGATTTGCCAAGCCGTACGTCACGCGATCACGGAGCTGCCTGGACGTGCTTCCTATCTCTGCATGTAAGACCTAATCAGTTTTGGACTCGATTCATGGCATTTGCAGGAAAAAACGGTGTCACCTCCAGTGCTGACGCTCCCACACTGAGAACCCATCCACTCGCATCACTTCACTGACACCAGTGGCAACAGAGCTACCATATGGACAAACCTGCCCAGGGCTCCGTCAGCCAAACCTGTCTGCAGGCACTGGACTGCTCACCGTTAACTGTCCCCAAACCTGTAATCCAAACAGGGTCTGCACTTACAGTTTTTAAAACACAGCTAAATGTTAGGAGAAGGTCTGGTTTCTCCTGCCTTCCTCCCACAAAGCACAGCTATGCTGGCCGAGGACCTCGCTCAGGAGAAGCTCCACTGGGCTGATTTACAGCTGACATTTCTCTTGAAGCACAACAAACGCGCACGCAAGTGACTTCAACATTTTGATGTTTCTCCCCGTAAATAGGGAATTTCTGTTTCGCATTAGAAGTAGGTTGATATTGTTACCATTAATAAGTTGCAGCAAGTTTCCAACAGACAAAACTGCAAGCTAAAAGGAAGCTCGTTTCTATTTCTGGAAGATATAAATTAGCAATAATTTAGTTAGAATAGTTGATTTATTCCGGTGAAGATCTGCAGAAACTCTTCGGTGCACTTAACTGCAGGTATTGCTTTGGATTAACACTGACTTTTGAATACCGCAATTGCTTTTTTTCCTCCTGAAAACACCAGCTTAAGTTGCATCAACCCTGTGCCTGGGATAGCCAAGCGGCCCTTGCTGCTTCTGGAGCAGAGGCCTCCCCTAGCAGCAGGGCAGCCTGGCAGAGCGCACCCCTCAGACCCAGCGCGTTAGGCAGGATGGCCCCTGCCAGGGAGGGGGCTTCAGAAGTCAGAGCGGTTAAGCAGGAGCCGCAGACTCCCAGCCCACCCCTGCTAGCTAATACTGGCCAGCTCCGGGCCGCTTTGCCAGCCCAAACGCTGCAGCAGCGTGCAGCAGCAGAACCCAGCGCGGGGAACAGCACGGGCCTTGCGGCAGGCTCTGCCTGCACAGGATGCTCGCTGCTGGAGGGCAGTTTTCTTTGAAAACTCTCCCAGAATTGATAACCGTGTCCGAGGCAAAGCAGTAAAATCTTGACTGAACAGTCACTGCTGGAAACGGGTTACGCAAACGCGCGCCCTCAGATTACGTGCTGGCGCCGGGAAGCGCAGGGCAGGGAGGGCAAGCGAGGCAGCCGGGCTGGGAACGACCGGGAGCCGCGCTCCCCGGTACGGCAAGCCGGACCAGCGAAACGCGGGGGCGGCCCGCAGCCCGCCC
>VXAA01007175.1:127740-142033 GCA_013399115.1 Anseranas semipalmata | reverse complement strand
TTGCCAAACATCAGGTTCATTAAAAATGGTCTTTTTTTTTTTTTTTTTTTTACCAGTTGGTCTCTTCTACTGTTGTTTTCGATTTCAGAGTCGTTAGGCTGTATTTAGAATTCTAAGTGGCAGTTCAAACCAATGCAGAACGTTCTTCTTCAGAGTTCAGAATGAAAACTATTTTCCCTTAATCACCCGAAAGCAAGGACTGAACCTTAGACAAGCGTTGTGCGGTGTACATCGTCCAGTCACGGCACCAGCGTGCTGTGCGGTACCCCACAAGCGCACCGCGATGCACCTGCAGGCGGGGAACCAGTGGGTGGGCGTCTGCAGGACGGGGCCAGGCCACGAGCCTGCAGCTCCCCGAAATCGAAGGGGCTCGGGCCGTTTCTGTGAGCCATCGCTCTCCATTGCCGTGCAGCAAATTCAGAGAGGTACCATCGCTCCAATTAGATGAGTCACATCCCGCCTATTTTTACTCTCGAAGCCATGAGAATTAAAAGCATGTATTTTAAGTACTAGTGAGATTCCCGTGCTGTGAACGTCGGCGAGAGGCCTCCACGGGAGCTGTCCCTTACTGCCAGCCCCGCTGGCACCTGTTCGTGAGACCGTGCACTGCTGAGCAGCCAGCACGGCCAGCTGGTATGAAGGGCTCCCTAACCTAGTTTATGACAGAGAGGCTTAAGAATTAACCTTCTAATTTCATTTTCTTAATAATGGCACCACCATCTGTGCCTTTTTTTTTTTTTTTTTGCGCATTAATACTTATATTTAGTTTTCAGTTTGTATTTTTACCTTATAAATCAGAATCAGATTACTTCAGTCTTTCAGCAGTTTTAAACAAATAGGTTTTAGAAAGCACAGAAATGAACATGAGAAGCCCAAATGTAATTAAATTGTTACTGACCTCCTTCTTTTTAGCAGTTACAAGATAATTTATGATTCAGAATGAAACCGGGAAGCAAGAACTTAGAGTTCCAATCTTAAGTCTGCTATTGACTCATTTTTTGGCCTTTATCGGATAATTTCCTGTCTCAGCTTTGTGTCCAAGAGTTGGGAATACCTAGCAACAATGCTGTAATGATTAATTAGGCTAGACCTGACCTTTCACTATTGGAGTCTATGGAAAACATCAAAAACATTCAAATCAGTCGTTAAATTAATAAAGCATAAAATGCTATGTAATTTCAAAGTGTTTAATGAAATATCAAGTCATATTTTTACAGAAGGATTCTTCCCTCCATTCTGAATTCATTTAGAAATAAATATGAATATTTATAGTTACAATAAAGATGTTTCACATGTAGTTGCACTGCAAAATGAGAACAAGAATTACCATTGCTGAGTACAATTTTTTTTCTCTTCTACAGCTAAAACAAGTAGCAGCCAATTTTTAATTCCGTATTCAATTATTTCTGAGCCATATTCAGTCTTCTGGTAGTTTCAAAAAATAACAGTCACAGAATATGCCATTTAAATATAGCCTAGCAAGTGGAATGACATTAACATCGTGACAGTTCATTGTGAGTTTTTGGGTGTCATATTAAATCATCTGTGCTCTAAAGTCCCAACCTTCCTCTCCCTGAAATACTTATTTCAGGGAGAAAAACTATGGATTACGGTGGAGTCCAGGTCATTTGGTTTTGATAAGGTTTGTGCTTATACAGCTAGCTGGAGAGCTTTCAAGCTCCCTGTAACTACTAACATAGTTTTCAACATGAAAGCAATCACAATTGCTCTCCATGCTGCATAGATAACAACAGGCTGGGGCAGAGAAAGAAATAATGACTGACTCTTGCTCCTTTGTACTAATGGCAGAGCATCCTGGTTTTAAACTCCCACACTATTCATGAGGCTATTTACAAAATCCTATTATAGGGAGCACCTCTGGTTGCTATAATTTTTAATGCAAATGACACTGAGTTAGCTGCATTACTTGAAAACATACTGTATATATCAGAATAGGGAAGGGATCGGTATCAGTAAGCAAGAATCTCTGATACTCAGAAGGAATTTTTACTACCTTGCAGCTGTACAGATGTAATAATAAATAGAATATTATCTGAATTATCACTGTAACATGGTTAGTTGGGCTTTTCATAATTTGCTATTAATATTCAAGCAGATACATTAAAATGAAAAATAGTCTCTGTTATCTGAAGCCTGACCAAGTAGACCAGATGTTTTCAAGTACAGAGTGTCCCTTACAATCCTTGGCAAAACATGTTTTTTTCAGCAAAGGTATCAGCAAGGTGCCAAGGCCTGATTAGAAGAAGTAGGTGTATCTAAACCCCACTCAGAGGAAGATGTGAAAGGCGAGTTCAAAACTCAGTGACAGAAGATGTTACTGCCCACGCAGACACAAGATGCTGCTGATCACATAATTGGCAGCATCTTGCTAATCTGAGTGTCAGGACTGGTGTCAAGTTTGGAACTACAAAGCATGCATTTTCTCCTCTTGCTTCGAAACACTTCACTGCTTATTAGAGGGAGAAAATCTGCACATCTCTTAGGCAACATAGGATATAGCTGAAAAGTTACATTCCATAGAAACTGCGTCAAAAAGAAAAACAACTCAGAAACCTTTGCTATATATGAATGGAGAAATCACAGCTACAGAAAGCAGATGTTACTGAGATCAAACTTATTTAATGTGACTGTATATACTTAAACAGTCAACAGAATTTTGTCATCGCTTTTAATGGCTGTACAGGAAAGCTCATATTGTCATACTGTTTTTGCTGGAACTTTATGTAGACACTGCTGGCCTACGTATAGGTTTTCAGCAGGAAGATCTATTGCATATTGGATTATAAAAATATGTCTGCATTGTACGACCTGGGTTCACCAGTCTAGCAACAAGCATAACAATAAAGTAGAAGTACAAGCTTTGTCAGTAGCAGCATAGCTCTTACAGGTGTGGCAAAATTAAATGAAGGGAAAGGAAAAATAAGGCTAACAATTATTTTTAAAACACAACTATTTGCTTGACATTTTATTAATGATTAACGTTAGAATGCCTTTCTATATTTGTTACAGAATACAAACTTAGGGTAAGTTTCAAACAACATTTTAGATTTGTTTTGGGCTCAGCTCTGATCCTTTTAAAGCCAACGTTCAGTTCAGTTCAGGTTTTAATAGTACAATTCACTATAGGGCTTTCAGACAGTTATGAAAATTTCCTCTGAAAGGAGAGTCGCCACAAGCCAAGTAGCTCCACATGCACCAACTCCATCTGGTGTTGTGCAAAGCATGTAAATTGTATGAATACTTTTCTAGCACTGCCACTTTAAAATATGCAATGGGCAATTCATTACTGCAGAGCAGACAGTATTGCCACCTAGGTCCTTGCTACCCTTCTAACATCCATTTCTGCACATATTTCCTTGCCTGTCTGCACTTTATTCTTGGTTAAACTTGACTTCATGACCACAGTGGAATGGCAGCCATGAGGAGGTGATAGCAAGTGATCTAGCTCAGTCCACTGCCAGGCTTCTGCCAATTTGGCCAAGAGAGCCCGGGAAGCAATTCTTACACAGGCTCATTTTGTTCAGCATCTCCTTTTCAAACAGAAATCAAAACAAAGCCAAACTGTTATTTGAACCAACTAGATTTTTTAAATGATCACCACCGTAATCCCAATTATTTAGTTCATGTCGTAGTATTTATTGGTTAGTAATAGATAAATATTTATTGCATTGTTAATCTTGCATCTAAAGGCACACAGGCTGAAAACTTTACCATACAAAGTCTATACCATTGTTTAGATCACCTCCAAAATAATAAATAGCATTGAACAAATGCAGTTGCCTTTATCAGACAGGCTTTTGTTCGGAAGGGCAACAGGCTCAGAAGACCCATCATCCTCACTAAACCAAGTTGGCACAAATTCCTTATATTTCAATCTATAATTTCCTTGATGAATCCCAACCTTTTTAATTATTTAAACTGTCAGCAAGCTACCATGTCTGCAATTTTCCATGTCCTCTTTTTCCCTCTCTTAAGAAGTATTTGGACATTATTTTAATTTATCCTGTTATTAACATCTGAGCTCATATGCGTGTCTGCTCCTTGCTCAGTTTTGTGCATGTCTCAGTAAGTCCTAATAGCTGAGGTTGTATATGACATGCGGCAGTTGCTCAGAATATACTAGGTCATTGAATTCTAAAGAAAAATACGTTGGATATGGGGGACATGAAAGAGGTGTGCAAAGCTGGTTTGAAACGGGTGAAGAATACTGTAGCAGCTATTCTGTAATGTGCTGCAAAAACCTGCTGGTTTAAGAATGCATGAGCGCTTCTGCTCATACTGGAAGGACAAGTATAATGAGCCTGCTCCAGAACATCCAGTCCTACACTATGCCAATGAGCCTTAATCAGTAGAGAAGCAGGTTGTTATCAACATCTGAGAGCTAGCTTCCTCAGCGTGTCCCGGGTCCGTGACATGCCAGTAATAAATGGCAAATCAATGTCAGCCTGGTGGCTACGGAAGTCTGTGACAGCAGGAAGAAAGTTGGTTTTCTGTGCGCTATCAGTATGGCTAAACAGAAGTAACTTGGAAAGTTTTGGTGGGTTAGGATTTGGCTTGTTTCAGCATGAAGCACTGGTTGCTTTTAGAACAAAGGTGGGATCAAAGTGCTAGCTTATATCTAATTGTATCCTTTCAGAGTTAGGGTTACAGTTGGCTCTTGCAGAGCCCATTGAACAAATAGATTAGAGTTTTCCCTCTGACAATCAAACAAAACTTAGGAAGCCTGTCACAATGAGTCACCCAACTAAATTAAGGTCCTGATCTGACATGGGCGTAGACCTTAAGTTAGGTTTCTAGGCAGAGGTTACATCACCACGTTTAAATACACCCTGGTAAACACTGAAATCAGAAAGGGCACTGGATTAGGAGTCTACCTAGAGTAGAAAGCATATTTTATTTGCAGTTTCCTGAACAAGCTGCAAAGTGAAGAGGAACCATCAGCAATCTCTGAGATATCTGTGCAGCTACCAAACAGAGATGATGCGTAATGGGCCTGCAAACCTTTACCATAAAGATGAGTTAGCCTACACTAACTGGCCGCTGACTAGAATAAGTCACAAGTGATCAGTCTGCAACGAATGATCTCCATCCCCTTTGAAACTGGGATTTGGTCAGAAAGTATTGGGCTGCTGCTGGAATACAGATGCCAGCTAGTCAAACAGGACCCATCAGGCTGGTCCTGCACACAGAAATTGTGGGGCTCCTGCTGGCCCCACGGACTTTTTCCAATATCTTGGTCTACCTACAGAGCCTTCTCGGACAGGCACATAGAAGCTCATGTGCTCTGACTTAGTTTCTTTACCCTGTTAAACTACTGTCCTAGACAATTGGGGTAGCACCAGGACCTAATGTGTGGATGCAGTTATAACTGTACAAAAATAACCTCTTACAGTTTTTTTTGTCTCCCCCCTTCTCCCATGAGAATGCTGGGGAATAGCACATACACCTTTAAATACAATAGCTTTTACAGTCTATCCAAAGACCAAGAAAGAAGCCCTCTGCATTAAACTTACCCTACATTTAGGAGAGCAAAATTTTAGTCAGGGAACAGCCAAAGAAAGAAGGGTTATCCCCCACTGTTGCTAGGAATCATGTTTACCAACCACTGGGGACCTTGAATACTGACTATAGTAAAAATCAAGCTAAAGTGTTTCCTGTAAAAGTTTTAGGTTTACATATGACAGAACAATCCAAAAGTAAATTTTTATGGGAAAAAAAAGAAGTGCGTGGAGAAAAGCAAGCTAGTGGAGGTTGACACCAACATCACCCAAACTGTCACACCCATGAGCTATCAACAAACTGGGAAAAAAAATTGAAAAACTACTACAGTTATCCTCTACATCTCCATCTGTAACGTTTTCTCCATTTGACAAAAACATGAATCACTTGAGGGTATAGAAAACATAACACTTGTTTCACACAACACAGAAATATACAACTCAAAACAGAAGTGGAAGCAATACTGTGATAGATATGACAAAAGTATCTCTCTAGTATGCAGTGTGAATCCGTATGTGTGGAGAAGGGCAGCATGACAGGATAAGGCTGTGAACACTAAGGAGTGCTCATGCTTCAAATAATTTTAGCTCAGAACTAAAGTTGAGTGATTATTAAGATTGCTACAATAAAAATTATGTGATCATCACTTCAAATTCATATCACTTGAAACACAGATGGGATGAACTGGCATCTTCATACTTGCTGCTCAAATAGCCCAGTTTGTTGAACTCTTCTTTGAAATAAGATGCAGAAAATCTTGTTTATGGGGAATCCAGGTGTGATAATTTTACTACAGGGCACATAAGTACTTCAAAAGTACTTATTTCCTAATGCTTTGCTCTCTAGAGAAACATTGCATGATTGCTTTCACTGATGTAGAGGACTAGATATCAAAGAATCTGGTTGTGTAGTTTGGTTGAACAACTGATTTGTGTATTTTTAATTTTTTTTTTTTCAATTTAGGTAATCAGAGTGATAAAGCAGAACGTGAAACAATAGAAACAATTTTAAGGAAATATAAAAGGTGTTAAAATTGTTAATGAAGATCTATATCAGTTATTTCTAGTGGATCTCCTTAGATTAGTTCTTCTGCATTTAGAACATTTCCTACATTTTCTCTTTGACTATAAGTTTTTCAGGTTTTTATCAGTTTTTCGTTTTTTTTTTTAAACAGATATTCCCCTGAATACCTTTTAACATGTATGAAAACAGTTTGACTTACAGATATAACTCACCTCTATATATCTTCCATGTTTTTTTTACAATAATTTGTGACACTGATAATGAAACTGTTAATGATCTAGCATGTGCTACTCACAAACAATAATCATCTCTAATCCATAAAAATCTTTTCCTTTTATAGACAGTGCTCATGTCACTGATAGTTTCTTGTTAAGATTCAACTTTTTGAATTATGTTTCAGTAATAAGGGATGTCATTAGCAAACCAGCATCAGAAATTTCATCTGCTTGAATTAATGAAGCTCATTGTTTAGGGTTGGACAGAAAACAGCTATTCAATCTTAGGAAAAATTGTGAAGTTTTGAAATTAAGGCAAAGCCAAGAACCCTAAATGCTGCTCACAGGAAAAGTCAGTGACTGGTGCTTTTTGGTAGGACACTTGTCCTGCCAATCACATTTGAATTTTCTTTCACACTCAAGAACAATGTTATTCAGTAATTCTTTTGGTCATTTTGAACACGTGGTTAAAAGATGTGGAGGAAACAGGAAGAAATGGAAAAGCTGGTCGTGATTTGTTTTGACAAGATAGTCCCAAAGGTAAAAAATATTCCTAATTAAGATGTTATCCAAGTAGTAAATTAATTCAAGTGTATCTATATTGACTTCCAAATTTGTAATTTTCTACCATTAGTCTAAGTCTAAATGAATTACATGTTTTTTTTTTTTCCTAAAGTAAGTCAGAAAATATTGCTATCTCATCTTGAATTTCTAAAAATAATTGAAAAAAATTTTATTAATGAGCAAACAGAATGGAAGCCTTTGGTTACATTAAGTCACAATTAAATAAGATACGGTTAGGAGCAACTTTTGAATTGCAGCAAAATGATTCTGTACTTTCTCTTTACTGAAATATTCAAAGAGAAGGCAGTTAAACAAACAAACAAACAAACAACAACAACACAACCTTTCAACCTGTCTGCTTATTAAAGAATAAAATGAAAATATTAAATACACTGTAAGAGACCACTTAGGTCAATCTGGGTCATTCTTTGACAGTGCAGTATAGCAAAAATGATTAGTTTTTTCAGATTGTGTGTGCATGTGTGTATTCCAGGATGTCACCTCTTTTTCTAGAAGTGTCTTTCCTTCAAGTTATCAATTCCCTTAGCTTTTTTGAAGCCTTTGTTTTCAAATTGTTTCAGCTATCCCCAAAATATTGATAGATACATCCATCTCAGTCCCCATTATGAAAATAAATCCCAACAGTATCACTTTTTTTTTTTTTTTTTCTTTTTTTACTAGAAAGGCTTTACTCTGTCATCTGTGATTTCTGTTCTCTTACAGTTCACAGATATAATCTCTGGGGTCAGGGGTTTTATGTAATTAAAATATTAAGTGAATTTATAAAAATTTTAAGCTTTGTAATGCTAGTCATATTCATTTTTATTATTCACTTGACCAGGAGAAGATTAGAACATATGAACTTGCTTGGACCAAAAGTCCATCCAGCTCAATATCCTGTCTCTAACCTGTGGCTAAAGAATGGAGCCCTAAGAGAACAAAGTGCATCTCTGTGTTTCTGCAGAATATACTCCCAGATTCCCAGCAAACCATGGCTCTGGGACTTTGGGAGCCAGTGTCACCATCTCGCAGGTAACAGCTGTTGACCCACTCTTCTGTGAATGTGTCTGTTGCTTTCTGAACCGGTGCAAACTTTTGCAATTTTGTAGCAAAGGCTCACTTAGCTTAACTTGTGTGTTGGAATTTGAAGGAATAATGTAGGCCCACTCCTGCCTGAATATATTTGTATTTTGAGAGGAAAAGAAAAATTAGATTTCTCCTTGTTAGTGGGACAGAAGTTATTAGGAAGCTCTGCTCTGGCTGGATCAAGCTATAGATGTAGAATGAGGTAGGGCACCGATGGCTTTGTTTTCCTTCGCTGCCTGCAGGGAACTTCTTCCCACACAGGAACATACATGCACAATGCAATATTAGCAGTATGTTAGGCAAGAAAAGGGCATGCTGAGAAACCATATTCTCTGATTTTTTTTCTTTTTTTAGCAGGAAGTGAGATGCTATGCTCATGCATGTTCCACTTCACCTTAACCCCTACTTATAGAACACATCTCTTCACCGTAAACAGCAAGAACAGGTCCTACTTCAATGTCTGACAAAGCTAATCTACAAAATAATTCTCCTGCTGCATTTGGTTTTTGATCCTGACTTCAAATACTACTAGAAGCTGTAATGGTTTCCTTCTTGAACTCTGAAGCTAGAAAAACTTGTAATGCATCCTTGTACAAATCCTAATATTAATATTTTATTATGCCTGTGGAACTACACATAAGCAAAACCTACACATAAGATGCTACAACAATTGTGAAATTAACTTTGATTTGACCTTCTTTAAGTTGAACTTTCCAGGCTGTAGGCTTGGCCCTTGCTGCAAGAAAAATCTTTGGGGACTTTTGTTCTAAAGTAGTTCTCTTGTCTTTGAATGACCACTGAAATAAAACTGTACAGAAACAAGGTTAGGAGAAAGATTAATTGCTCTTATGCAGAAGCAGGCTGCTAGAAGCTGAAGTGCAGCGTGGAAGTTGCTCTTCTGAGTGTTCTGGTAAAACAACAAATTGTGAGTGGTCTAATGTTCAGCCATTGAAAAAAAAATTACCTTTTTTCTTGTTTTTTTTTTTTTTTTTTTACTGGAGAAAGAAAACTATGCTTTGGGTTTCAAAGGACTTGAAAGCATTACAGAAGTTCACCTATGTTAACATTATTTCTCTTGAAAAGCTCAGTTTTTCTCTTCTCTTTGTGAATGTCCTGAACCCTACATATTCTTTTCAGGTCCCTACTGCAAAGTTAACTTCTCTTAAGTCACTATTTCTTAAGTGAAGGTATTCTTAAAATACAGTAACGCAAATGGTGGAGAACAACTGCCCTAGTGACTGATAGTCTGTGCTAACTGCATAGTTAGCCATCACTCGTTTGCAGAGCAGCTAGCATGAATGGAAGGTGTTTTGTATGTGGACATTTCTGTTAAAATAAGTCATGTTTTTCTAGTCTCCCCTTTCCGTGCTAACTAACAGACTGCCCCTTCCCCTGATTAACTTTGTGTCTCTATTACTGAGCTGGCACGACCTGTTTTACACCAAGGTTCATGAAAACAGGATCTTTATATATTTATCTTAGCTCATACATGACTGCACTGAAGCAAGATGAAGAGCTTCTGCAAAAGAGAAACTTGAGTGCAAGTGGGAGTGGAATTCAGATTCTACTTATTTTATACAGCAATGAGTTGTGCCAGAGCTTCCTCACACCAACGAGTCCCCAGGGATATGGCTTAAACATTTCAGCTCTGCAGTCTGCCCTGTTCCTCAGTGCTCATTATTCAGCACAATTTCTGACACATTATAAAAATACACATCTTTAGATCAGTGAATCAGCCTGCTCATTTGCATGGATTGCTCACAAAGTGTTGTGAGAGCAGAGAGGAATGCCCTGATAAGTGTTTGTAGGGCCACGACTTTGTTTATAGGCATGGCTTTGCTGCTGGGGGAATTTCCCTGCAGCAATATGAAGAGATACCCGACTGGGAACACCATCGGCTCAGGCAAGCTTTATAGGAACTAGCAAACAATACTGCTTGAATAAATAAAATAAAGAGAAGCAGCCTACCTTCAGGACAGAGAAAGAAGGTGGTGTTTGGAGCAGGTCAACAGATTTGCCAAGATTATTAGGGCCTCTGATTGTTTCCAGTCTTTTGAAGCGTGGACTGGGCTTTCATATGTGCATTTGCAGAGTCAGAGCACCAACTTAGCATCCTGGGCTACAAACAGACTCAAAGACTTGAGGAATTGGCTGTCTTTCCCAGCTTGACCAAAATCCATCCTCTGCTTTCACCTAAAAAAACACTACATAGGTAAAGCTGGTCAAAAATGACACAGCATACACCAGAAGCATAGCTTTAACAGATGTTTTGATTTGTATGTTAAGGGGTATAAGAAAAGGGGATATGCTAAATGTGTGCTTTGGATATATACTACCCCCTACAGTGGGAAACCCTCTGTAGCAGTAAATGAGCACCACAGTTTTGTAGAACCAAAGCACAAAGAAATTTCAAGAAGGCTCCCACCACTTCTGGCCTCACCCCACTCCCAAAGCAACTAGAAGTTGTCAGGCCATTGGCATCTAGTGCTTCTAATGAGTTACAAGCAGACAGAGCCAGATATCCAGAAACAAACACCTTACACTGGAGCTTAACTCACTGACAATCAGGTCACAGAATGTGTAACTGCAGCAGTAGGTGACATGCAGGAATGCCCCAGTAACTTTTTGGTAACTTTCTGTACAGAGCCTTCAGCACTTGTTTCAAATACCCTTCTTGAATATGGTCATCCCCAAATAGCACAATGCATTTCAGAAAAGGCTTATTACAACTTCATACAATAGCATAATTATTTCCCCCTCTCTGCTTTAATTACCTCCTGATGCATTCTATGGTCACACTTGCCTTTCTCATCACCACAGTACATTCATGATTCACAGTCATCGTGTGACCAACTGGTACACACAGTTATTTTCAACTTCTCATTTATTTTCAGCTAATGAACTTCCAGACTGCAGCAGAGGCTTGTATTATTAGTTAGATAATAGCTAACAATATTTTGGTTTTTGTCTCATTTCTCTTACTACTCAAAGTCATCTGGTTATTTCAACTTGAAATAACTAGCATACTAATTATGGTTTGATTCTCTGCTTCAGTTAAGTTATTGATATAAGCAATCTACAGTCAAATTTAGGTGCGTTTTGCAATTAAGTTCAACCCTCTACCATACACATTCTTTAGAGTACTAGGCTGGTTTCTCAAAGTCAGCTATCTGGAATGTCTGATTATCATTTCTGATAGAAGCTGGCTCTTTTGCATGGATGAGTAAGAGCAGTATCTAGGCCAAAATGAATAGTGGAAGGAAATGAGTACAACAGAGAGATGATATATATTGTCATATGGGCTTTCTGAATATGTACAAGCTGTTTTCTGTAACCATTAGCATCTATATGTTTCTTAGTTGATAACTACTGGGACAGGTTCTGCTGAATTTCTTGACAGAAAACAGAAGAACTGTGAACTTAAAGACAACTTAAAACTCTACTGCATATGCATCGGTAGGTAGCTTATTCAAAAACTGAAGATTCAGCAATACCACAAACACATTCAGCCAGTGAAGTGGAGACAGTATCCAACTCCTGCCATATCTTTAGAGAAGTCTTTTCTATCTTCAGAAAAGCACGCAAGGGGAAGTATTCACCTGTGAACTGAGATCCCAATTTTAAGCTCTAATATCACAATCATATTTTCTTCTCTCTTGCAGTGTAGAGTATGAACAACTTGACAGCAGCACGTAGATGCCTGCACGACAAAAAAGTGTTTGTTAATATTCAGGCTAGATCTAATGCTTACGATATTGACAAGCTAATAGCACGCTAATTCGTCAATAAGTATCTGCTGAGTATTTGCATTTCAGAGATAACAATACTACAGATTTTATGTCCAGTGGTGACCCCTGGTGGTTAAGGTAGTTATAGCAGACAAGCATTCCTGGCAGAAGATGGAGTTACTTCGGAATCAGCTCCTTTTCTGTGTCCACACGTATTGCAGACTCTTCCTCAGATGTCAAGGAACAATATGTAATTGTATTATCAGCTTTTAATCATAAGCATCTTACAGTTCTGTCAAAGCTTAGCCTTGCAGACTCTTAGACGATATGCCCCATACTTGTTTGGGGCAGAAGTCAATTACAAGGCACATCCTAGAGCCCAGCTACTGCAGTGGCAGGCTTCTGAGTTCAGACTGCAAGCAGATTTTGCTCGGGGCTTGCCAAAATTCCTGACAAAAGAGGCTCTCTGCATTCTTGTGGGATACCCTATAGTTCTTGGTCTTTCATCATTTCTCAGGGGCAGCTGTATCAAGCCAATGCAGTTTAAATGCAGCCATGAAATACTGTGCAATTCCTGGCTTAACCCACAGTCCTCCATTGCTTTCAGCTGATCTATTTCATCAAAGTTATTCAGTAGACCTTGACCAAAAATGAATTATCTTCTATCTCCTTGTTTTAAGGTAACCACTATAAGCTACAGCCCACTTTCAGAGAGGCTACTAAACGCGTATCAACTGTGCAGAATATTACAAAACCTCCCGCTTGTATTTAGAATGTAATTTTAGTCGTAGAAAATGTTTGCTGAAAGCTCTGTTTAGTCCTGGAGCCTTCTGTTTGGCACCTTTGTTACCTCGATCTCTGCTCTACATTCCTGTTCCTGTCCTAACCCTTTTCCTTAGTTTTATCTTTCATTGTTGACTCTTGCTTTTCCAGACACCATAGTATTCTGCCTTTCTCAGATGAACTTGATTTTACAACTAATTCTTGTGATAAGATTGCCTCTGGCATCCCTAGAAATAACTTACACAATTGCAGCTCCTAGCACTACTCTGTGCTTCTTGAATTGCCTAGGCATTTGTAGACCTCCTTATGTAGAACTAAATTGCCTGTCTTGGTTCTGTATTAGGTTCTGGGGAACTATCGGGAGGATCTTTCCAGTCATATCCTGACAGCATAAGGATATTTAGGGATATTTTAACATCAGAGGGGATGTACTGTAGTAATTAACACATCCTTATTCTATGAACCAACAGAGGGGATGTACCGTAGTAATTAACACATCCTCATTCTATGAACCAACAGGGAGGATTTTTCAAAAAAAAACTTAAGTGTATTTGGGCACAATCTAAGTTGATAGCATTACCATTTAACTTTAAGAACAAAAATTGCACATATAACACTAAATACAGTGTTATATGTCATGTATACACACTATATGTACTGTCTAACACTACAAATAGTACTCTATATAACAAACACCTGGGCTTTAAGTGGCTTGGGAACAAACAGAAGGCAAAAAACCCTCCTATTTCCTACCTCTTGTTCCTATTTCCCCTCTTCACAAAAGGTAAGGGGTTGATTTTGATTAGTCTTTGGTTACTAGCCCAATGAATCCAGAAAAAAAAGGAGATTTCATTCTAGTATTTTCCATTTATCTGTTCATGGTATTTTCCTTTGCTTCCTATGCAGCAAGTCACAACAACAGCCAGACAGGCATTCCTGTATGGTGTTTCTCAAAACAGCAGCAATTATTCTGAAAACAGGCATTTTCGGGAGAAAGGCTGCTTCAATCACTTCCATTACACCCTTCATGGGCAGACCAAAAAAAACCAGGAATAATGAAAAAAAAAAAAATCGAAACAAAAAAAGCAAAATTTTCAATGAACCCCAAACTTTCTCCCAGTCTTGTCACCACTAAAGAATTTTTGCCAAATCTTCCACGTCTGCGCGCCCCGCGCCTCAGACCCGAAACCCTCACGCGGAGACCGACATTTTGCCCCCCCTCCCCTCCCCGGTAGCATCCGGGCAGCGGGGAGCGCCCCTCAGCGCGGCGGGGCGGGAACGGCCCCGCTCCGCCACGCAACGGCTGCAACCGCCGCTGCGCGCCGAGGCACCGCCCCCCAGGGGCCGGCGGCCAATGGGGGCCGCCCCGCGCCT